>CM043698.1:126080000-126502500 GCA_023935145.1 Bretschneidera sinensis | reverse complement strand
TTAACATTTTTCTTTCATTACAAAAGCTACAAAAAAAAAAAAAAAACACTTGTACTAGTTTATCCATAAAAAAACAACAAGTATTTTTTTTTTCAATAATCTGACGTAAACATTGGCATGTTGAGTTCATAAGAAGTTACTTATAAAAAAAGTTAAGTTCAGAAAAAATTTAAAAAAATGCATCACTTACAGCCAAATTATTTCTTTATTTTTATATAAGTTACAACCCAATAATTTTTTATTTTTATATAAGTTACAATCTAATAGTTTTTTTTTAAAATGTAAGGTTAAAAATTGACAGTTTTCCAAACTGTAAAATATTAACAATTCAACTCTTAGGTTAATGGTGATGTTATTTCCATAAATGACTTGCTTACTAAAGACAGTTAAAATTTCAGATAATTTATAGTATAACATTATGAAGAATTCTGATGCGCACTGATCTAGTTGAGAATCTCAAATTAACCCAACAATTATCTTGTGACAAACCTATGATCTTATGAACCAAAGGAAAAAAAACCCACCAACTAATTTTAAGTTTCTTAAACTTTCTATACCATTATACTCAAACCCGAAGACTCCTATACCTAATTATCACCAAAAGTATTAATGTTACAATCCAAGATAATGCAATTGAGAGAACCTAGAAGCCTAGATCCCAAATAAAAAATCACACAGAAAGGTAGCACATCCTAAAAATGCATATACCAACACCTACCTAAGATTAAAAAAAGGAGAAAATTTTCATGCTAAGGACAACCAAATTTAAAGTTTTTAAAAGGATAAAAAAAATTACATGTACCACTTAACATATATGGAAAACAATTCCTAATTTTCAAAAATTTTAACATCAAAGATTTTGAAATTAAAAAACCCATCAAAGGACAGGATTAAGACCCAAAAGGGGGAAAATTACATTACTATCAATAGCCATAACTTTTAATTTCTAACAAAACCTACTTAAGAGATAACAAAACTAGAACTACTATATCGAGAGAGAGACCAACCTTAAGTGAAGAGACCTAAATGACCAAAGTAGCAATCGAAAATGAAAGGAGTAGAAGACCATTGTCTTTGGTAGAGTGTTTTGGCATTTAATTGTTAGGGTTTTCAAATTTATTGGGGTAATTATAAATTTTAAGTGGGGGTAAATTTATAAACATTTATAAAATTAATTTATTTTTCAAAAATCAAGTTGGGGCAGTTGCCCCCACTGCCCCCTCTTTTTATCCGCCCCTGATAATGTCTATCATCCCTCGGTGAAACACTTCAAAGGTGGCAGGCATGGGCAACCATCTATCCTCTCAAATACGAACCAACCTACCATTCCCAATATGCCATCAAGTACCCAACTCCAAAACCAATTTGGCATCCAAAATGCTACGCCAAGTGTAAGATGGAGACCACCCTAACTTGGAATCTGAAAAGGGGTCCAGATGGAAAGTAACGAGCTTTCAAAACCCTGTAAAATAGTGAATCACAATGTGAAATGAGCTGCCGCCCTTGTTTCGCAAGCATAGCGAGATCGAAGCAATACATATCCCGAAAACCTAATCCACCGAACTCCTTGCACAGCTTCTCCCACCTCATCAAATGAATATTATGTTCATTCCCCTTATGGATCCACCAGAAACATCTCATGATCTTTTCAATTTCCTCACAAAAAGAAACTAGAAGACGAAAGCAACTCATTGCATATGTAGGAATGGATTGAGCAACCGATTTCAAGAGAAGATCCCTATCCACCTTGGATAACTTCTCTTTCCCACCCTTAATTTCTTCCACACACATTCAATAAAGGAATGAAAGATTTGTCGTTTTGATATACTAAGAAGGGAACAGAGACCTAGATATTTCTCATTCAAAATGGTATTTTGAAAACCAAAGTCGTCATGATAAATTGTTGAACCTCTTCACTCATGTTTTTATTTAATAAAGTAGAGTATTTAATCACACTGATTTTTTTTCGCAGACACCTTCTCATTAACATGTAAGATTTCCACAATATTTCGCGCCTCGCCCTCTAAGGAAAGTATGCTATCATCTGCAAAAAAATAAGTGTGAAATTCTTGGACAACTGTGGATACCGTGCCTTTCACCATAATTTTTCAATTAGTAAGGGGCTCCTAATTAGGGAGGATCTTTTAGGTCTTGGAACATTTTTTATATTAGACTCTTTGTCATCCAAACACAAAGCAAGGATGATGGATAAGGAATATCTATTTGACATTGAAGGAGATCAAAATCTCTTTTCATTGGTCTTGCGAGAGATTCTAAGTTTGGGAGATTGGGGTGCGAAAGAGAAAAGAATTATAGCTTTTCCCTTCACTTAGGTAAAAACCTAGCCTTTTGTGTTATTGAGAATTTATTTAAAAATTATCCAAAATTAACCTAAATACACATTAGTATTCCTTTCATATACAAAGAAATTTATATCCAAACAATGGTAATTAAACCAAACATCACAAATGGGAAGATGAAGATGTATACGTGGAAGATTTCTAAGCCCACTAGATTATGGATAACATTGTCTTTCCATTGACCAGTTCAATCCTCCACCCAATTGTTTTTCAAAGCAAAAATTTATATAAGCAAATAAAACATAGGAATCTTAATATTTAGAAAAGCAATATTAAAACGGTTTAAAAAGTGAAAAAAGGAACAAAATAAAAACACTCAATACAAAACAAATCAATCAACAAATTATATATAAACAAAAAAAGAAATACTACGTAAAAATAAAAGAAAACTCGACATGAAAATAATATTGGAAAACATAGACTAAATCATAAAGTAATTGGCACATGATATTATATCAATTATAAGAAGAAATCCTAAATCTATTTGACATGCAAAATGAAACATAGATCCATAAATTTTAGAACCATATAAAATATTCTGTGATGATAATTTGGTTGAAGAATTTAGGGAGCTTTAAAAATCATTGTCATAAAATGGTTTAAAAATCATAGTCATAAAATGGAAAACCATTTTATGGCTTCATGGAGCAAAATCAAGTTGAACTAAAAAAAGGAGAACGAGAGATAAAGTAATGTGAAGGTGTTGTATAAGAAAAATAAGCTACTGACCTTTTTTATGTGGGATTTCCACGTATGGTGTGGATGCTCTCAAATGATCCATTTGCTTTTGAAGAGATGAACAAAGAACATGAACTCGACAATATTGGAACTAGATTACAAAAGTATGGATTTGGCTAATAATTTGCATATGGGGTGTGTTGTATACCTAACCTATTACTAGCAAAGCTACCCCAATTACCCAGGAAATGTAGATAACTTCAGCAAGTGTTAGAGGTTGCAAGAAGTGTAGGAGGTGTCCAAGAGGTGTTTTTGAAATGGTTGAAGAAAGGGGTTTATTGTAATACTTGTAATCGTAAAGTAAGGGTAAATAAGTAATTTAATAAATATGACATGAAATTTAAAATAATATATTTATGCGAAGGATTTAGTATTAAATAAAATAATTCTTTAAAAAAAATATGGACCCGTGTGAACGTAGTTACAAAGAAAAAGAAGAAAAAGAAGACAAAAAGAAAAGAAAAAAAATAAAATCTGGACGTGTCTAGTATAAAAAGAAAGACAAAAAAGAATATATATATTAGATTTCCTTTCAAAAACCAAAAAAATCGTGAACTACCTGGAAGTCCAGGTGTTGCACCTTCAATTACACATTGCTGCATGTTGAGCAACTGTTCATTTGGTGAATAGTGAATTTGCGGCAACCGCCGGTTAAATAAGTTTATAAATTGATTTTTATACCAAATCCCGTTTGGTTTCTTCCTTTTACAATTCAAACTACTCTATTTCTCAAAACACTTGGAGTCCGAAAGAAAATTTAAAAGAGAAAAATTTTAAAGGGGTTTACTGCAGAATTTCATAGAGAATCACGAAAAACAATCAGAAAAACAGAAGGTAATAATGTAGTGTTTATTTTTGAATTTTTAGCGTATATGAAATTTCTCGGAATTAAAAGTGAGAATTTTCAAAGGGTATGCTTTATGAAGAATGGAAGAAATAATTAGAAATTTAATACAAATATTATGTCAAGTGTTGACGATTAGCAACTGGGAGAAATTTCTGAGAGGAACGGGAAATGCAAGAAAGTGATCCACGGGTAGCTTTAAGTGCTATGTGGTGAGTTAGATTTACTTTAAGTAATCTAAATAAAAAATGAAATATCTAATGATAATATTAAAATAAATTATTAGCTTATGCTTTGTTTGTAGATGAAAAATTGATTGATAGGAATTTTGGATATGTGGAAAATTATTACGTTAAAAATAATAAGTTGATTTAATAATAAAAGCGATAAGTGAAATTCTTGATGAGCTATGGTTGATGTTTTGATACGAATTATGAGGAGATGAAATTTAGTGGATCTTGACAAGCTTTAATGGATGATTTGATGTGATTTGGGATGAAATTTAGTGGATCTTGACAAACTTTGATGTGATTTGGGATGAAATTTAGTGGATCTTGACAAGCTTTGATGGATGATTTGATGTAATTTGGGATGAGAGGAAATTAGTCGAATTTTTTTACATAATTTGAGAAAAATTAGGATAGCCAAAATTAAATATTTGAATTCATTTTTTTTTAATGTTATTGTTCAGATGCATATTTCATATCATTGTTCATATGCATATGCATTAAATGAAAAGAAAAGAACCGGGAAGACAGCCGGTCTAATTGAAAAACAGTGACAACCAGTATATGTTGGAAATAAAAGAGACCCCGTGACAGCCGATATATGCTAGAAATAAATACCGTGACAGCTGGGACAAGCTGTAAAGAAAAGAACTAGGAGGATAGTCGGTCTAAATGAGAAAGAAAAGAACGGGAAAGACAGCCAGTCTAAGATAATAAAAACATGTCGACATGTGGGAAGACGTTCCGATAATAATATTTCATGCATTGCATCTGTTTTAATTATTGCTTGCATTATTGAAATGTTGATGTGTGGTGTGTTATTGGGAATTTATTCATAGATAGATGAGTCTCACTGAGAGACAGTTATGAATATAAAAACCATCTAAATGGTAGACTTTATGATGTGAACTTCATTGCGAGGTAATTATGAGATAATTGATGGTCTTGAGGTGAACCAATAAATAAGAAGAAGAGATTGATAGAGAATGAAACTTATGATATGTGTAGTGATAGTAGAATGATATTATCAAGTTATATAAAGTATAATTGATTTAATATTGAAAGACTATTTATATAGATTGAGTACTTCTAGTAAATTTAATTCACTGAGTTTGTGAAGCTCACTCCTCATTGTATAATGATTTCATGTAGGAGACAGGACAAATAGTTTGATGAGTTGAGATTCAGACGAAAACATTTTCTATAAGCCACATACGTGTCAACATCCTCAGACTAGTGAGAAAATAAAATAAAAAATTTATTTGTAAACATTCATGCATTTTACGTTTTATATTATGTTTAAGTTAATATCAGATTGATGCATTTCCCCTGTTGAGGGTTGAAGATTAATGTAAAAGAAGTTCTGTTAGTATTATTTTTTGTTGTTGCATATATGTGTCGTGCTTGGATTTTTCAAAATGTGATGACACCGTCTCGGGGGTGGTTAACCCGGGATGGGTTGTTACAATTTTGGTATCAGAGCATTAGGTTTTATAATTCTGTAGACTGCATGAGAACTTAAAAAAAATGGAAGATCTAAATAAACTATATTTTAAATGCAGAGTCTGAGGATGACACGTGGACGTACTATGGCTAGAGTTAGAGTGGTTGATTTGAGAAGGCGTGGTAGGCCCCCAATATTTTTGATAAGTCAAGGTTGAGTCTGAATCCGTGGTTCCTAGAAGGGAACGTGTTGATAGTATGATTGATATTAGTAAAGGTATGAGAGAATCTGAAGTTGAAAGAGATGAGCTAAGATTAGCTCTTGCACATGCTATTGAGAAGTGAAGGTAACATATGATAGAGTTGATAGCTTATAGCATAGACTTGATGACAGGCTAGAGCAGTGCCTGAGGTTGTTATAGATCTAGAGATGGTAAAGGTTCAAAAGTGGAAAAGTGAGTTTATGCATAAGATGCATGGAGATTGTTAAGCTGAATGCCTTATTGTTTAAATGATCTATGAATCCTTTTAAGCCTGAGTTCTGGAAGGAACATGTAGAGAGATTTTTTGGTATTTTACTAGTAACTGATAGGCAGATTGTTGTCTTTGTTTTGTTTGAGTTAGAAGGAGAAGTTTTGGAATGGTGGGAGGATATTCTTCCCAGGGTAAGTGTAGATGTTGATAAACCCTTAACCTGGATTGGTTTAAGGAGGTTTTTCTTTATAGATACTTTCCTTATACCTCTAAAGCCCAACAAAATAGAGATTTTATTTATTTGGGGTAAATTGTATTGACTATGACTCAGTATGATAGGAGATTGGTGGCTTTGTCGAAATTTGTACCGGAAATGGTAGACTTAGAGGAGAAGAAGTGTAAGAGGTTCATAGATGAACTATGTTTTAAGATTTGATCAAAACTATCTTACATGAGGCATAAGAACTATGTTCGATTAGTAGATATAATACTTCAGATTGAGAATGATGTGATGAAAATCAGAGGTAGGAGGAATAGGCGAAAAAGATCTAGATTTGAGGAACCCAGAGGTGGTACCAGTATGAGTGTGCAGGGTGGAAGACAACTCGGAGGAGGCATTTTTTGTCACAGAAAATTGAAGTACAGAGTCAGAGGTAAGCAGGATCTATTGCTTCTGTAGCTCAGAATACTATTGGTGGGACCCTTAGATTTGGGAGACAGATTATGGGAACTGGGAGTCATGGCAGAGGAAGTAAGTATGCCACCAAGGGGAAGTGGTAATCTAACGTATGATTGAGAGACAAAAGTTTGTTATAGATATATTCAGATAAGATATTCATCCCAGAATTATCAAAATTTGAAGTGCTTTATGTGTGGAGAAAGTGGACATATCAATATTGGTTGATCTTGGTGCAACCCATTCTTTTGCATCTAGTATTCATATGAAGTCTATTGAAGTATGTATTAGTCATTTGATGCAAAATATTTTATTAAAGTTCCCACTAGAGATAGAGTGATAATCATAAATGTTTACAAGGGTTGTGTGATTCGTATCAGTGATAGAAAGTCTGAAGCTAATTTATCTTTGAATATAGTTTATTAAAGTAGTGTTCTAGATATGTACATAAGGAATTTAACTTTCAGGGAGAATATAAGATACTTTCAAATTATCTTATTTTATTCTAATTACAAATAGATGGTTGAAGAAAGGATGTGAGGAGTATTTGGCATACACAATGGATTCTAAAAAGGAAAATAGGGAGTTAGAAGAAATTTTGGTAGTGAAAGATTTTCATGATGTGTTTCATGATGAGTTGTCTAGGTTGCCTCCTAGTAGGGAGATTTAATTCTCTATTGATGTGATATTAGGTTCATCACATATATCTAATAGCACCCTACAATGTGAGACACCCATTGAGTTAAGAGAATTGAAAGTTCAGGAATTTTTAGATAAATAATTTATTAGACCTAATGTAATTGGGGAGCCCCTGTGTGGTTCGTGAAGGAGGAAGATGGAATGATGAGATTGGGTATAGACTACAAATAATTGAATAGGAACAAATACTTTTTTCCATGATAAATAAATTGTTTGAGCAGTGCAATGAGTGAGAGTGGTTTTCTAAGATAGACTTGAGATCAGGTTATCACCATTTGAGGATAGAGAAGGGAGACATGCCTAAGACTACTTTTAGGACACGTTGTGGTCATAAGTTTTTTATGATGTCATTTGGATTGACTAATGTTCCAGAAACATTCATGGACTTGATGAATAAAATGCCCGAACCATTTCTTGTTAATCTTGTGGTTGCATTTGACTTTCTGATATAATCTAATAAGGAAGAACAACATGTGAAACATTAGACAATGTGTTGGAGATTCTGAGGAGAGAGAAATTATATGCAAAGTTCTCTAAGTGTGAGTGTTGGCTGAATGAAATAACTTTCTTGAAACATGTAATATCGAGAAATGGCATAACAGTTGATCCACAAAAGGTAGAGGCAATGTTAAGTTGGGAGAGACCAACTAATGTGACTGAGATTAGAATCTTCTTGGGGTTAGTGAGTTATTATCGAAGATTCTTTTAGAATTTTTCTATTATTGAAATACTGTTGAATAGACTAACCAGGAAAGATTTGAGATTTGTATGGTGAGGGAAGTATGAGAAAAGTTTCAAATTACTAAAGAAGAAATTGACTGTAGTTCCAGTATTGGTGTTTCCTTCTGGTGATGGAGGATTTATGGTGTATAGTGATGCGTCACATCAATGATTGGGATATGTGTAAATAGGAAAGTTGTGGCTTATACTTCTAGGAAATTGAAGATTCATGATAGAAATTATCCTACTCATGACTAAGAGTTAGCTGCTATAGTGTTTACTTTAAAGATTGGAGACATCATCTGTATGGAGCCACTTGTAAGATATTCATGGGTTATAGGAGTCTGGCATATTTACCTACCCAGAGGGAGTTGAATTTGAGGCAAAGATGGTAGATGAAGTTGATTAGTAACTATGATTGTACAGTTCACTATCATCCAGAAAATGCGAAGGTGGTAGCTGATGCATTGAGTAGAAAGTATACAAGAAGGTTAACTACTATAGGGAGTCCTGATGTGAAATTGATGATAAATTTAAAAGAGATAAGAATGAAGTGGAACATCAGTGATAGAGGATCATAGTTAATAAATGTGGTTGTACAGTCATCCATAGTGAAATGTTTTAAAAATGCAAGGTAGAGATAAAGAGATAGAAAAAGATTAAGCATTGAGTGCTTACTAAAAAGTAATATGAGTTCAAAATTGAAGTGAGAGTATTTTGGTATTGGAACATAGGAGTTGTGTTCCCAATGTTGCAGAGTTGAGAAAGAAGATATTGAGAAAAGTGCATGATGGTGTATATTCGATGCACTCAAGTAACAATAAGATGTATAGAGACTTGAGACAAAATTTCTGGTGGTTAGGATTGAAGAAGGATGTAGCTGAAATTATGAGGTTTTATGGAATACCATTAAGCATAGTGTGAAAAAGAGATGTTAGATTTACATATTGATTTTGGAAAGGCTTTCATAAAGCCACGAGTACATAGTTGCAATTTAATATAATTTTTCATGCTCAGACAGAAAGGATTTTTATAGTACTAGAAGATATGTTAATGGAAAATGTGACTAGTTCTTAATAAGTTTGGAATGCTTACATGCCATCGATTGAAATTGCTTATAATAATCAGTATCAAACTAGTATTGGGATGGCACCGATTGAGACATTGCATGGTAGGAGGTGTAGAACTCCTATATATTGGGAAGAAATAGGAGAGAGAAATATATATGGTCTATCCATTATTGAGCTAACAACTGAGAGGATCAAACTGGTTAGAAAGAACCATAAAACAACACAAAGTAGACCAAATAGCTATACTGATACTAAGAGAAAACCTCTGGAATTTCAAGTAAGTGATTAGGTTTAATTAAAAATATCTCCATGAAAAGGTGGGTTGAGGATCAAAAAGAAAGAAAAGTTGAGTATAAGGTAAGTGGGACCTTATGAGGTTGTTTAGAAAGTTGGGCTAGTTGTGAGTAGCCTGGATTTGCCTCCAGAGTTAAAATATTTATATAATGTATTTCATGTTTCACTTTTAAAAAAGTGTTTACGTGATGAATATTATAATATTTCAAGCTAAGCTATAAAAATTCAGAAAGTTTGGGTTTATATACAAGTACCAATGAGAATGTTAGACAGAAAAGAACAAGTCTTGTATAATAAAGAAATTTCATTAGTTTAAGTTATGTGGCGGAATGAGGATGTTGAAGAGATTACATGAAAGTATGAGACAATTATGAAGAAGTATTTTTTACAATTGTTTCTTGAGTTAGGCAAGGAAATTTCGGGGACGAAATTTTTATAAGGTGGGTAGATTTGTAATACTCATAATCATAAAGTTAGGGTAAAGAAGTAATTTAATAAATATGATATGAAATTTAAAATAATATATTTACACGAAAGATTTAATGTTGAATAAAATAATTCTTTAAAAAAAATCTGGACCTGTGTGGACGTAGTTACAAAGAAAAAGAAAAAGAAACCAAATCTGGTCATGTCCAGCATAAAAAGAAAGAAAAAAAAGAATATATATATATATATATATATATATATTACTTTTTTTCAAAAAAAAAATCGTTGAGAAGTCCATGTGTTGCTGCACCTTCAATTACACATTGCTGCATGTTGAGCAGTTGTTCATTTGGTGAACAGTGCAACCACCGCTTAAATAAGTTTATAAATTTATTTTTATACCAAATCCTGTTTGGTTTCTTCCTTTTACAATTCAAACTACTCTATTTCTCAAAACACTTAGGGTCCAAAAGAAATGTTAAAAGAGCAAAATTTTGAAGGGGTTTACTGCAGAATTTCATAAAGAATCACGGAAAGCTATCAAAAAAACAGAAGGTAATAATATAGTATTTATTTTTGAATTTTTAGCGCATATGAAATTTTCGGAATTCTAAATGAGAATTTTCAAAGGGTGTGGTTTATGAAGAATGGAAGAAATAATTAGAAATTTAATACAAATATTATGTCAGGTGTTGACGATCAGCAACCAGGGGAAATTTCTAAGAGGAACAAAAAATGGAAGGAGGTGATCCACGAGTAGCTTTAAGTGCTACGTGGTGAGTTAGATTTACTTTAAGTAATCTAAATAAAAAATAAAATATCTAGTGATAATATTAAAATAAATTATTAGCTTATACTTTGTTGGTAGATGAAAAATTGATTGATAGGAATTTTGGATATGTGGAAAATTATTACGTGAGGAATAATATTTTGGAATAATAAGTTGATTTAATAATAAAAGCGAAAAGTGAAATTATTGATGAGTTATGGTTGATGTTTTGATACGAATTATGAGGAGATGAAATTTAGTGGATCTTGACAAGCTATGAAATTTAATGGATCTTGATAAGTTTTGACGTGATTTGGGATGAGAGGAAATTAGTCGAATTTTTTTTTATATAATTTGAGAAAAATTAGGATAATCAAAGTTCATATGCATATGCATCAAATGAAAAGAAAAGAACCAGGAAGCCAACCGGTCTAATTGAAAAACTATGACAGTCAGTATGTGCTGGAAATAAAAGGGACATCGTGACGGTCGTTATATGCTAGAAATAAATACCAGGACAAGTTGTAAAGAAAAGAACCGGGAAGGCAGCCAGTCTAAGATAATAAAAACATGTCGACATGTGGGAAGACGTTCCCATAATAATAATTCATGCATTGCATCTGTTTTAATTATTGCTTGCATTATTGAAATGCTGATGTGTGGTGTGTTATTGTGAATTTATTTATAGACAAACGAGTCTCACAAAGAGACAGTTATAGAGATAAGAACCATCTAAATGGTAGACTTTATGATGTGAACCTCAATGCGAGGTAAATATGAGATAATTGATGGTCTTGAGGTAAACCAATAAATAAAAAGAAGAGATTGATAGAGAATGAGACTTATGATATGTGTAGTGATAGTAGAATGGTATTATCAAATTATATAAAATATAATTGATTTAATATTGAAAGACTATTTATACAAATTGAGTACTTCTAGTAAATTTAATTCATTGAGCTTGCGAAGCTCGCTCCTCATTGTACAATGATGTTAGGTAGCATGCAGGACAAATAGTTTGGTGAGTTAAGATTCAGAAGAAATCATTTTCTGTAAGCCACGTACGTGTCAACATCATCAGACTAGTGAGAAAATAAAATAAAAAATTTATTTGTAAACATTCATGCATTTTACGTTGTATATTATGTTTAAGTTAATATCAGATTGATGTATCTCCCTTGTTGAGGGTTGAGGATTGATGTAGAAAAAGTTCTGTTAGTATTATTTTTTGTTGTTGCATATATGTGTCGTGCTGGGATTTTCAAAATGTGATGACACCGTCTCGGGGGTAACTAATCTGGGATGGGTCGTTACATTTATATAGGCCTAAGAGAGAATGGAATGGAGGGTGGAGAGTGTTTGTATACTTTAGATGGTTAGGATAGGTCAAAGGACGGATTTTAGGGGCTGGTCTAGTGGGATTTTGAAGGCATAAGCATACATAAACAATTTCTACTCGAAATTGACGTTTTATAATGGTTCTCTTGATCAATACTATTCACAATTATTATTTTTTAGGACTCAACATCTTTTAAGCCTATATTTGGGTTTTGTAATCCGATTCCTTCCAAAATCAAAATTCGGTTAAATTGTTCATCGAACTTGAGCATCTTAAGACCCAATTTCATTATTGAGCCCATATGTGGCCCATTTTAATTTTTGGAACAAAATGCAGTGTCTAAAACAGCCCCTACAAATAGATAAACCATTAATTTGTCCCTCTTATTCCACCCTCTTCAATAAGGTTGAGAAAACTTTAGCACAAAGGACAAAGATAGATGATCATCTTGATAAAGACCTTGATAGGGAACGATAAAGCATATTTCCTCACCATTAATAAGTACCAAATAAATGGTTGATGTAACACAAGATATAATTAAATTGAGCCAATTTTCATGAAAACCTAATTTCAACATTATTTCTCGAACAAACAACCATTCAACCCTATCATAGACTTTGCTCATATCAAGCTTAAGAGTTATATGACCTTGTTTACCCTGCCGTTTGTTTTTCAAAAAATGAATAAATTCAAAAGCAACAAGCACCTTATTTGAAATAAGTCTACAATGCACAAATGCACTTTGATTCACCGAAACAACATCTGGCGATAAAGTTTTCATGCAATTAGCTAGAACTTTAGAAACAATTTTGTAAATCACATTGCCCAAGCTAATAGGGCGATATTCAGTAATTAACTATGAGCTTTTAGTCTTAGGGATCAACATAATATTAGTATTATTAATGTTCGCAAGTAATATACCAGATTATATAAAAAAAAAAAAGAAGAGAAGATTTAACACTCAAAATATGCCAAAAAGATTGATAAAATAAAATAGGCATACCATTGGGACCAGAAGATTTTAATGGGTGCATTTGGAATAGAGCTTGATAGACTTCCTCATCTGTCACCTCTTTGAGAAGCTTAAAATTCATCTCCTAAGTTACCATGCCATCTATATGATCTAAAACCAAATCAAAATTTCTAGAACCTCCCAAAGATAACAAAGTTGTAAAATAATCCAGAATTTCATTCTCAATGTCATCCTTCTCAATCACCCAAACCCCTCTTCAATTATGAAGACCAATAATAGAGTTCACCATTTTCCTCTTTGAGGCTTTTGCATTATAAAAAAATAGCATTATGATCCGGGAATTGTAACCACAAAGTTCGAGATCATTGTTGCCACCTAACTTTTTATTTTTCTAGCAAACCATTAATTTCCCCTTCTACCAACTTAGCTTCATCCATATTGCGCGCCAGACCACCACAGGATCTCAACCTCTTTAACCATTTATGTAATCTCCTCAATTGACCTTGAACAAGACCAAAACAGTTTTTATTCAACTTAGCCAAATTATCACAACATTGCTTGATTTTTGAGACATTATCTCCCATCCCCAAATGACTTGAAGTCAAAGATCTCTCAACGTCAACCTCTGACTCACACCGATTATCATTCAACCACATAACCTCAAATCAAAACTACTTAGGGGGCATTAGTCTTCTAACAGTAAAGTTAGTAATTTCCATGGCGATGACAACATGATACGAATTAATCAAAATACTATGTTGGACCAATGCAGTTCTAAACCAAGAAAACCGATTGGATATCACAGCCGCCCTATCCAATCATTCTTCAACAAAATCTTTCTCTTCACTTCCATTCACCCAAGTGAACGGATACCTAACATAACCTAAATTTCGTAAACCACGCCCATCAAGCACCTCTCGGAAATCCTTCATTTGACGCTCGTCTTGAAGATGTAAACCATTCTTTTCATGAAATCTCACTATTTCATTGAAGTCCACAGCTACAACCCAAGGGAGATCAAATAAGCCACTTCTCAAGATAAATGTAAAACCCATACACTTAATTTAATGGTAATTTAATAAATTTCAATTAATATTATAACTTTAATGCATGCATATACAAATAGATTTAAAACTCAAGTTTGAAGCAATATTTAGGTAAGAATTTGAAAATATATTGAAGAAAATGAGTTAGAATGGATAAAAGTGTTTAAAAATGGAAATTTTAAGGCATCAGAAGATGTCAATCGATTGGTACCCTACCAATTGACTGGGAAACTGATTGGTACACTACCAGTTGATTGGGTAGTTGCCTAGAGCACACCAGCCGAATGGGCAATCAACTAGTAAGCAAAAATTTGATTATATAAAGGCTTTTGACGACCAAAATCTCATTTCCTCTTCGTTTAAAATCTCCATTCTCTCTATAAATCCATTTCTCTCTCTATATATCTCTAAAAACTATAAATATTTCTTACACAATTGTTGAATTCAATCGTTCAAGGACTGATTTCAAGAATTTTTTTAAAAAAAAACTTTGTGAAGGTAGTCTTTACTATTCTTGTTCTTTCATATAAAAATTATGGTTTTAAGAGTATAAATCTTCATATTCTTCTTAAATGAATTTGAACTTGATTCAAGATAAAAAGAAAGGAATTTAATTGAAACTTTAAATTTGAAACTAAGATGGAGCATCCATACATATGTATATTCATGAATTTAACCCAATATAGTGTTTAAATTGAGTTATGAGATAATAATATTAAGTAAGAATATTTTTGTTATGTAGAGGTGAATCATCTATTGGTGTCGTTGAGAGGAGCGAAAAAGGTAAGGAAATGATCAACGGATAACGTTTAGTGTTTTGTGGTGAGTTCACTTTACTATTAGTAAGTGAAAAGAAATAGAATAATGAATAAAATTTGAAATAGATTTTAAAAAAGAAAAGTTAATGAATATATTATGAATATGTAAAATTTGATAATGATGAAAAGATTGGATGTATGAAAATATATGAACTTATGTGAATTATATTCTTCAATGGATATGTAAATCCTGTAGATTTGATTGTTTAGAGATTTTATGATGTAATTATTTGACTTACATGTTATTCTACTTGTGCTTGCTTCTATGTGATTGTGCATGCATTACAGAGCTACTAGTGAGATGGAATATGTGGTCCGGGGAAGGCCAGAACCTTAGTTGGTCTGGACGAGTGAGTGTCGGCATGTACGGAGATCGTCCCCAACAGTTGTATTAGAGACTGATATGAATAACCAAATATGGATGACAATACCCACACTTGAATTATAGTATGAATGAGATGAGATGTGAAAAGAATAAGAAAAAAGAAAATTTTTCATATGCATTCATGACACATCCATAGTATTTTATTGAGATGTGATACACCAATATGACTGTGAAATCTTGTGATGAGATGGTTGTGAAACTTTGTGATGAGATGGGTGCGAAATTTTGTGATGAGAAATATGATGTAGAATTGGATATCTGGAGTGATATCTATATGTTGAATGAAATGCATAAAATATAATATGATATGAAAAATGATGATGGAATGAAAACATATTGATTTATATATGAGTTATAATTATAATTATGAATTAAAGTATACAAATCAAATACTTTTGGTGAATTGAACATCATTGAGCTTGTAAAGCCCACCCTTTTATTTTAATCAAATTTTAGGTTGTGAGAAAAAGGTTGATAGAATTCCTTGACTTGAGGCCATTTGTGAATATCTAGGTGGGTCCCCATGGTTAGAATTCTTAGAAAAGAAAAATATTTATGAAAATTGTATTAAGTCTTGTATATAGACATATATGGATGTAATTATTTTTATGAGATTGTATCACTATATCTCCTCTATAAAAAAAAAAAAAAGAGTTGTAGTGTATATGTTGTAATTATCTTTCAAGAATTTATGAAAAAGTTTGTTACATATAAGTTTGTGCTTCTTGTTGAAAGGTGATGGTGCCATCTTGGGGGTAGGCCAGTCTGAGATGAGACGTTTTAATAAATATTATTAATATTTCATCGGATTGCCATAAAAACTAGTAAACATCCATTAATTATCAAGATCCCTACCATTAATAATGGCATCAATATGGGAATGGGAGAAAGTTTGAATTGAAACATCAAAATCCTCAGCTCAAACGAGGGCTAGACCATCCCCTCGACCATTACCTCTAATACCAAGACAATTCTTGAATCCCAACCTAATATTAACCTTCTCCAAGCTACTCAAATCAAGCTTTGTTTACATCAGAAACACAAACTTAGGACACGACACTTTTGCTTCACAAACTTATGAAGCGATTGAATTGTATTGGGGTCTCCAAACCCTCTATAGTTCCAAGATAAGATAGTCATGATGACTGGTGGTGTTGCATTGTAGTCATCTCCTTTTCGTAAGGTTTCACATCCAACACACCCTCACTCTCGTTCCCCTTTGCATGTTTACTACACTGATTCAAATAATGACTCAAACCATTTTAAACCATATTTTCCTCTAAGGGCAGCTCCATATTAAAATTCTTTGAACTCAGCACAACCTTCATTTTACTTAAACTTTTATTTTCACCCTTATCTACATGACTTGAGCTCTTATCAATAGCTACTCCATGGTCATTGATTTGATCCTAACCCGCTATCGACCTTTTTTAGCACAACTCCCAGTAATCCGGTTTGTATCTTTACTTTTCTCACTGTCATACCTTTCTTCCCCACAAGGATTATCATTAAGAGTTTCCTTTGGAATCGTAATACTTACCCTATCAAGGTTAGTAGCAACAACAATAGGAATAATCTTTGAAGAAGAAGAATTATTGGAACTACCTGCCACATTAGAACTAGAAAGATTCGAAATAAGCTTTTGCTCCCAAGGATTCCTAGTCCTCCTCTTGTTCCCATGCTCGCCGTGCAAAATACCACCATATCATACAAATCAGCCATTTATTTTGCCCAGATTGATGATTCGATAAATTGATGTCATTTTCTTGCCCACCATTACGAAAACAACCTCGATCCCATCCCTGCTCTTCCACAACATAGAGTCAAGAACCATAACGTAGTTTTACCTCACCACCAGCCTCTCTGATCTATTTCACATCCTAACAATCCCTATTCTTGTGTCCGAAAATACCACAATAGTAACAAAAGTGGGGTAATCACTTTTATTTAAATGAGATCTGCTCTTCTAGCTCATCCTCAATGGACACCTAAATTCCTCTATGAATAGGTTTGTTGATATCTATTAGGACTTTAATTCTCAAGTAGGAACCCCGATGAGTATTTTTTTAGTCACATCTATAGCTAAAGGCTTTCTAACCTCATCCCAATCAATATTTGGGATCTCAATTCATACCAAAAAGAGGGAGGTCAAGCACTTGAATTTAAATGGCAATATAATTGAATTATATTTCAAAACGCATCATCGTTCCAAAAAACTCTTGAAGCAAGAGCTATGTTCGTCGAAATACCATGAAGATACTCGAAACTTCTTTATTTTCTCTTCCTTCGTTGTGAATTCAAACAACAAAGTGTTATAAATCTTGATACTAATACACAAATCATCATACAGCCAAGATCTTTTCATATTAAACTTATCGAGAATTCATATATATATATATATATATTGAGAATATGAGTTAGAAACACAAACCGGAATCCATTGCAAGCAAGCCTCCTTAAGTTGATCTTCTAAGACTACAGGGAGAACCACCTTTGGTATGGGAACCAATAAACTGAATGTTAAAGGGGAGGGAGAAGAATTGTCTATTTCAATAAAATTTTAACATACATGTTAAACACCCTCTCATGATGTCTTTTTATTTCCCTGTGCCTTAGGGACCATAACCCTTTCAGTTACCTCACACATGTGCATTGGGTCTTTGGCCCATTAACAAAGACCTATACCACATCGGGCTTCTACACATAAGGTGGCTCATACTAAAGAACCTTGATACTTTGGAGACCCATAAAATTATATCACTTAATTGGGTCCTTTATTAGATAACGAGTCTACATATACAACGTTATAACATATCTGAACCCAAAATTCCAACAATCTCCCACTTGGGTTACATATGTTATCCTTTATATTGTAAATGATGATAACCTTAATTGAGCTCATTTGTGCTATCTAAACCAAAATATCCAACAACAATCTGGTCTATTAACCATATCAATGTAGGATCAAAGTGGCATTTATCACATTTATCATAACAAGACCCATCAATGGTCACAACGTTAACACAATTAACGATATAGATCTAGTATGGATGTGTAGCATGGAAATTACATGAAACATGATCTTAAATATGTCCATTTCCAACTGGTCCTCCATATGACTCAAAAGAATCATATGAAATACTTTTAAACATTAAATGCAAAACTACAATGAAAGTCATCATAGAGTAATCAAAAATACATAATCCAAAGTTTGTACAGAACAACATAACCATGTCAATTAAGCAAAAGTAAAAGGCCAAATACAAACTCCCACTATACGGGCATATGGTCCAAAAGAACAACACCTACGTGAGCAACATGCTCATGAAACACTATTGGTGGCAAACCCGTAGTAAGTGGATCCGCAACTATAGAGTTTGTACTGATATGCTCAATTGACACTTGAGAATTCTGAACTCTCTCTTTGACAACCAAAAACTTGATGTCAATATGCTTTGACCTTGATGAGCTTTGGTTGTTCTTGGAATACAACTCAACAGCCTTATTATCACAATAAATCGTTAATGGTCTATCAAAACCATCAACCATGCGCAACCCAGTGATAAAATTTCGCGCCATATTCCCTGGTTTGATGCATGACAAGCTATGAACTCTGCCTCAATGGTGGAAGTAGCAATGAGTGACTGTTTCACACTCTTCCATGATATAGCTCCTCTAGCTAACATAAAGACATAGCTAGAAGTGGATCTCCTGCTATTGAGACACCCAACAAAATCGGAGTCTGAATACCCAATGATCTCCAAAAGATCCGATCTCCAATATGTGAGCATATAATCCTTCGTTCTTTGTAGATATCTCATAACCTGTTTAACTGTTTTCCAATGATCCACACCTGAATTACTCAAATATCTTCCTAGTATTCCAATGATGTACACAATGTCCAGTCGTGTACACACTTGTGCATACATGAGACTTCCAATAGCCGAAGCATAGGGATATTTCTCCATTTCCTTTTTCTCAAGTTAATTTTTCGGACATTGGAGCAAACTAAACTTATCACCCTTTGCCATGGGTGTGTTTCCTAGTACACAACCACTCATGCTAAATCTACTTAGCATTTTTTCAATATAGGCCTTCTGTGATAGTCCAAGTATACCTATGGAACGATCTCTATGGATCTGTATACCCAAAACAAAAGACACATCACCAAGATCTTTCATTTCAAATTTACTTGATAGAAATATCTTGGTTTCATGTAATAGGCCTATATTGCTGCTTGCCTGTAGAATGTCGTCTACATATAGCACCAGGATAATAAATTTGCTTCCACTGAACTTGAGATATATGCACTGATCAACGATGTTTTCCTTAAATCCAAAGGATGTAATCACCTGATCAAATTTCCTATACCATTGTTGGGATGCCTGTTTTAAGCCATAAATGGACTTCTTAAGCTTGCATACAAGATACTTTGAATCTTTGGACTCAAAGTTCTTCGGTTGCACCATGTATATTGTTTCTTCAATGTTTCCATTGAGAAACACTGTTTTAACATCCATTTGATGTAGCTCTAAATCATAGTGAACTACAAGTGCCATAATGATTCTAAAAGAATCTTTCGTCGAAACCGGCAAAAAAGTCTCTTTTTAATCAATTCCTTCATCCTTCATTTTGAGTGAAAACTTTGGTGACTAGGCGGGCCTTATACCTTTCAATGTTGCCTTTTGAATCCCGTTTGGTTTTAAATATCCATTTGCAACCAATCGATTTCGCACCTTTGGGCAACTCTACTAAGTCCCAAACACCGTTGTCATCCATTGATTTCATCTCATCCTTCATGGCTTCAATCCACTTTTTAGAATTAGGACATTGTGTGACTTGACTAAAAGAAGTCGGATCATCTTTCAGACCCATATCAAACTTATGTTCCTTGAGATACACGACGTAATCAGTCGAAATCGCATTTCTCCTTTATCTAGTGGATCTCTTTAATGGCACTTCCACTTAAGGTTGTTGAGGTACCTCTTGATGAACCTCAGACGGTTCTTGATTTTGAGCGGGTAGTAATTCACGTTCGTCATCAATTGGATCTCCGGATTTGAATTTTGAATAACATCAGGTATGGATACCTGAACATTTTCAATTGCAACAACGAGAATGTAAACACATTCCTTCTCAAAATTGACTTGCCTGAGTTGGTCTCTCCCACTTAACTCAACATCCTCAATGAATTTGGCATTACTCGTTTCGAAAAAGGATCTATTAGAGGAATCATAAAATTTGAAACCCCTTGATCTTTCAGAGTATCCATCAATTTTAGGGTAAAGCCATCAATTTTGAGGAATTTCTTAGCATCATTTTCATCAAGAATATAACCCCCGATAGTATCTGGAATCAAGTGCTTCATAATCATTAGGCTCATGCAGTTTGTTCGCTCCCACTTTTCATATACAGCCTTTTGCTCAGCGGTACTATCGC
Organism: Bretschneidera sinensis; assembly: GCA_023935145.1. Classification (NCBI taxonomy): domain Eukaryota; kingdom Viridiplantae; phylum Streptophyta; class Magnoliopsida; order Brassicales; family Akaniaceae; genus Bretschneidera; species Bretschneidera sinensis. Next base: position 126,481,760 of record CM043698.1, on the reverse strand, counting down.
TAATCAAAGGTGCGAGGCGATCGACCCTCAATGCATAGTCTAATTCTATGCACCCCAGCACGATCATACCATGATCTTGTCACTTCTTGAAATTCGTGCCGTTAAGCACGGGAATACTATTGATGTTAGCAGAAATCGATGTTGCTATAAACAAGAACAAAAGCTCACAATTAGTAACAACTCATGTATATATAAATCAAAACAAAACTATATACATATACACATGCATGTGGGCCCATAACAAGATACCTAGCACAACATTAATACTTAGTCTTTGGACAGAAATATCAACTTGTAAGTGGTATCTCAAATATAGTTCATGAATATTGACAACCCAACCTGCCAAATAATGTACATTTCTTTGGACCGACACATTATTCGCATGGCAACCTTTATTTGTCACATATTCACAACTACTTTAATCTATTAACAATGCAAAAAATAACCTTCGTTTGGGCCGATTATTTTCACATATTAATAGCATGTTTACATGTCTTAAAATAAATAAATTTACATATTAGAGATTACTTTGGCAACATAATATTTCAATTCATTCATCTCAAAAATATTAAACATAAAATTCAGAACAAAATCCTTAAAAAAAATTTTGTCCTTTACCTTGACCAGTGCCACGGTGCCAACCCTTGGCGCCGCGACGCCAACAATCTGTCTGAGGGATAGATCGCTGGTGCTGCAGCACCAATTCTCTGGATTTTGGGACTGACTGCAGTGGTCCTCTACAATGAAAACCAAAATAATATGCTTGCAATTGGCAAGCTGTCATGAGAATAAAAAAAGATTTCCACAATTTCCACTTTACCATATATTCTAAGCATATCCAGAATATCATGGCAAGTTGTCATGACAATAAAAAATGATTTCCATAATTGCAATCTTTATAGAAAAATTGCATACAATATAAAATGATTTTCACTTGTTATAGAAAAATTTAAAAACGACTATCTTTATTATATGAACCAGTGCCAAAGGGTTAAATGCATAATTTACGGAATTAGCCAAAAAAGAAAGATCAAAGCCAGTGCTGCAGTGCTGGTCAGATAAACTGCAATTTGCAGTTACAAAAACAGTCACTAAAAATCACCAAAATTTAATATTTTCATGCAAAAAAAAAAAATCATATTTTGAGATACCAATTGTACTCATACAATCTCATCAACAAATATGGATTTATAGCAATTTTTTCAAAACAAATTTCTGCCCTAAACACGCTTTATGAGAGAAAATTCAAAAAACTCAATTTTCATATGAATCTCAACAATTTAACATGAAAGGCTCTGATACCAATTGTTATAAATCTTGATACTAATACACAAATCATCATACAGCCAAGATCTTTTCATATTAAACTTATCGAGAATTCATATATATATATTGAGAAGATGAGTTAGAAACACAAACCGGAATCCATTGTAAGCAAGCCTCCTTAAGTTGATCTTCTAAGACTACAGGGAGAACCACCTTTGGTATGGGAACCAATAAACTGAATGTTAGAGGGGAGGGAGAAGAACTGTCTATTTCAATAAAATTTTAACACACACGTTAAACACCCTCGGGCAGATTGCTGGCACCGCGGCGCCAAGGGTTGGCACCGTGGCACTGGTCAAGGTAAAGGATACAATATTTTTTAAGGATTTTGTTCCGAATTTTATGTTTAATGTTTTTGAGATGAATTAATTGAAATATTATGTTGCCAAAGCAATCTCTAATATGTAAATTTATTTATTTTAAGACATATAAACATGCTATTAATATGTGAAAATAATCGGCCCAAAGGAAGGTTATTTTTTGCATTGTTAATAAATTAAAATAGTTGTGAATATATGACAAATAAAGGTTGCATGTGAATGTGTCGGTCCAATGAAAGACACATTATTTGGTAGGTTGGGTTGTCAATATTCATGAACTATATTTGAGGTACCACTTACAAGTTGATATTTCTGTCCAAAGACTAAGTATTAATGTTTTGCTAGGTATCTTGTTATGGGCCCACATGCATGTGTATATGTATACAGTTTTGTTTTGATTCATATATACATGAGTTGTTACTAATTGTGAGCTTTTGTTCTTGTTTATAGCAACATCGATTTCTGCTAACATCAACAGTATTACTGTGCTTAACGACACGAATTTCAAGATGTGGCAAGATCATGTTATGATCGTGCTGGGGTGCATGGAATTAGATTATGCATTGAGGGTCGATTGCCCCGCATCTTTGATTAGTGATAGTACCACTGAGCAAAAGGCTGTATATGAAAAGTGAGAGCGAACAAACCGCATGAGCCTAATGATTATGAAGCACTCGATTCTGGATACCATAAGGGGTTCTATTCATGATGAAAATGATGCTAAGAAATTCCTCTCCCAAATAGCTAACCGATTCGCCGCAAACGAAAAGGTCGAGACAAGCATCATCTTGACTAAGCTTGTCTCAATGCGGTACAAGGGGAAGGGGAATATAAAAGAGTACATCATGGAGGTGTCAAACCTTGTGACAAGACTAAAGGCATTCAAATTGGAATTTCCAGAAGACATTCTAGTGCACTTAGTCTTGATCTCACTTCCTACACAATTTAGTCCTTTCAAAATCAGTTACAATACTCAAAAATAAAAATGAACTTTGAATGAGTTGATTGCTCAATGTGTACAAGAGGAAGAGAGACTTAATCATGAAAAGGTTGAAAGTGCTCATTTAGCATCAACTTATCAGGACCCCAGTTCCAGCAAGAAAAGAAAGAGGAACATTAAAGGAAAGGACACCACAAGGGACAACAAAAACAAGGTAAAGGTATAACTTATTTCTTTTTCCACAAAGCTGGTCATGTGAAGAAAGACTACACAAAATACGCCAAGTATGTGACCTGGCATGAGAAGAAGGGTAAACTTCTAAACTTTGTTTGTTCAAAAGTTAATTTGGCCTGAGTACCTAAGAACACTTGGTGGATAGATACAGGTGAAACTACTCACATAATTGTTTTTATGCAGGGGTGCATAAGGAGCCGAACGCCAACTGATGCTGAAAGATTCATCTATGTAGGAAATAGCGAAAAAGCTCCCGTGGAGGTAGTTTGTTTATCTATATTACAATTAGAATCTGGTTGTAATTTGGATTTGGATGAGACTCTTTATGTACCATTTTTCAGACGAAATTTGGTTTCTATTTCATGTTTGGACAAATCAGGTTTTTCTTGTTCATTTGGAAATAAAAAGTTTAGTCTTTTTCATAATTCAAATTTGTTTGGTACCGGTTCTTTAATTGATAATTTATATAAACTGGATATGATTGCCTCCAAAGAAAACGAATCCTTGCATACAAGTAATGTTGGTATTAAGCGCAGATTAACAAATGAGAATTCATTAATGTTATGGCACAAGTGTTTAGAACATATTTATAAATAAATGATTCAAAGACTTGCATCAGAAGAAATTCTTGATCCCTTAGATTTGTCAGATTTTGAAGTCTGCATTGAGTGTATTAAGGGAAAACAAACAAATATTAAAAATAAAGGTGCTAATAGGAGTAATAGTGTCTTAGAATTAATACATACGAAAATTTTGGTCCATTCCCTACAGCTTCTTGGAATGGACAACAATATTTTATCACTTTCATAGATGACTACTTCAGGTATGACTATCTTTATTTAATTCATGAGAAGTCTCATTCTATAGACGTGTTCAAGAATTTCAAAGCCCGAAGTTGAAAATCAATTAGGCAAGAAAATTAAGGCTGTCAAATCTGACCGTGGAGGTGAATACTACGGTAGATATGATGGATCAAGTGAACAACATCCCGGAACCTTCGCCAAATTTTTGATGGAATGTGGGATCGTTCTTCAATACACCATGCCAGGGACTCCTAGTCAAAATGGTGTAGCTGAGAGACAAAACCGAACCTTAAAGGATATTGTAAGAAGTATGATTAGTCATTCTTCTTTGCTAGAATCCCTTTGGGGTGAAGCCATCAAGACTGCAGTTTACATCCTGAACAGAGTTCCAAGTAAAGCAGTAGCTAAAACCCCATACGAGTTATGGACAGACAAAAAGAGAAGAAGCTAGACTCAAGGACCGTTAGTTGCTATTTTGTTGGATACTCTGAAAGATAAAGAGGTTTCAAATTTTATGATTCCTCTAATAGATCTTTTTTTGAAATGGGCAATGCCAAGTTCATTGAGGATGTTGAGTTAAGTGGGAGAGACCAACTCAGGCAAGTCAATTTTGAGGAGGAATGTGTTTACATTCCTGTTGTTGCAACTGAAAATGTTCAGGTATCCATACCTGATGTTATTCAAAATGCAAATCCGGAGATCCAACGCATTGATGACGAACCTGAATTACTGCCTGCTCAAAATCAGGAACCGCCTAAGGTTCATCAAGAGGTACCTCAACAACCTTAAGTGGAAGTGCCATTAAGGAGATCCACTAGATAAAAGAGAAACATGAGTTTAATACGGGCCTGAAAGATGATCCGACTTCTTTTAGTCAAGTCACATAATGTCATAATTCTGAAAAGTGGATTGAAGCCATGAAGGATGAGATGAAATCAATGGATGACAACGGTGTTTAGGACTTAGTAGAGTTGCCCAAGGGTGCGAAACCGATTGGTTGCAAATGGATATTTAAAACCAAATAGGATTCGAAATGCAACATTGAAAGGTATAAGGCCCACTTAGTCACCAAAGGTTTCACTCAAAAGGAAGACATTGATTTTAAAGAGACTTTTTCGCCGGTTTTGATGAAAGATTCCTTTAGAATCATTATGGCACTTGTAGTTCACTATGATTTGGAGCTACATCAAATGGACGATAAAACAACGTTTCTCAATGGAAACATTGAAGAAATAATATACATGGTGCAACCGGAGAACTTTGAGTCCAAAGATTCAAAGTATCTTGTATGCAAGCTTAAGAAGTCCATTTATGGCTTAAAATAGGCATCCAACAATGGTATAGGAAATTTGATCAAGTGATTACATCCTTTGGATTTAAGGAAAACATCGTTGATCAGTGCATATATCTCAAGTTCAGTGGAAGCAAATTTATTATCCTGGTGCTATATGTAGACGACATTCTACAGGCAAGCAGCAATATAGGCCTATTACATGAAACCAAGAGATTTCTATCAAGTAAATTTGAAATGAAAGATCTTGGTGATGTGTCTTTTGTTTTGGGTATACAGATCCATAGAGATCGTTTCATAGGTATACTTGGACTATCACAGAAGGCCTATATTGAAAAAATGCTAAGTAGATTTAGCATGAGTGGTTGTGCACTAGGAAACACACCCATGGCAAAGGGTGATAAGTTTAGTTTGCTCCAATGTCCGAAAAATGAACTTGAGAAAAAGAAAATGGAGAAATATCTCTATGCTTTGGCTGTTGGAAGTCTCATGTATGCACAAGTGTGTACGCGACCGGACATTGCATACATTGTTGGAATGCTAGGCAAATATTTGAGTAACCCGGGTGTTGATCATTGGAAAGCAGCTAAACGGGTTATAAGATATCTACAGAGAACGAAGGATTATATGCTCACATATCAGAGATCGGATCTTTTGGAGATCGTTGGGTATTTAGACTCCGATTTTGCTGGGTGTCTCGATAGCAGGAGATCCACTTCTGGCTACGTCTTTATGTTAGCTGGAGGAGCTATATCATGGAAGAGTGTGAAACAGTCCACTCATTGCTACTTCCACCATGGAGGTAGAGTTCATAACTTGCCATAAGGCATCAAATCAGGGAATATGGCCGCAAAATTTTATCACTGGACTACGCACGGTTGATGGTATTGATAGACCATTAACGATTTATTATGATAATACGGCTGCTGAGTTGTATTCCAAGAACAACCGAAGCTCATTAAGGTCAAAGCATATTGACATCAAGTTTCTGGTTGTCAAAGAGAGAGTTCAGAATTCTCAAGTGTCAATTGAGCATATCAGTACAAACTCTATGATTGTGGATCCGCTTACTAAGAGTTTGCCACCCATAGTTGTTTCATGAGCATGTTGCTCACGTGGGTGTTGTTATTTTGGACCATATGCTCGTATAGTGGGAGTTTGTATTTGGCCTTTTACTTTTGCTTAATTGACATGGTTATGTTCTTCTGTACAAACTTTGGATTATGTATTTTTGATTACTCTATGATGACTTTCATTGTAGTTTTGCATTTAATGTTTGAAAGTATTTCATATGATTCTTTTGAGTCATATGGAGGACCAATTGGAAATTGACATGTTTAAGATCACATTTCATGTAATTTCCATGCTACACATCCATACTAGATCTATGTCGTTAATTGTGTTAATTTTGTGACCATTGATGGGTCTTGTTACGATAAATATGATAAAGACCGCTTTGATCCTACATTGATATGGTTAATAGACCAGATTGTCGTTGGATATTTTTGTTTAGATAGCATAAATGAGCTCAATTAAGGTTATCTTCATGTACAATATAAAGGATAACATATGTAACCTAAGTGGGAGACTGTTGGAATTTTGAGTTCAGATATGTTATAACGTTGTATATGTAGACCTATTATCTAATAAAAGACCCAATTAAGTGATATAATTTTATGGGTCTCCAAAGTATCAAGGTTCTTTAGTATGGGCCACCCTATGTGTAGAAGTCCGATATGGTATGGGTCTTTGTTAATGGGCCAAAGACCCAATGCACATATGTGAGGTAACTGAAGGGGCTATGGTCCCTAAGGCACAAGAAAATAAAAATACATCAGGAGAGGGTGTTTAACGTGTGTGTTAAAATTTTATTGAAATAGACAGTTCTTCTCCATCCCTTCTAACATTCAGTTTATTGGTTCCCATACCAAAGGTGGTTCTCCCTATAGTCTTAGAAGATCAACTCAAGGAGGCTTGCTTGCAATGGATTCCGGTTTGTATTTCTAACTCATCTTCTCAATATATATATATATATATATATATATATATATATATATATATATATATATATATATATATATGAATTCTCGAAAAGTTTAATATGAAAAGATCTTGACTGTATGATGATTTGTGTATTAGTATCAAGATTTATAACAGAAAGTGTTTCTAGCAACCATACAAACGTAGATTCTTTTCAAACCTTGCTAAAGACACCTAACTGTATTTCTAAGCATTTGGAGAGTCAAAGACCATGTAGAGATCACCTTCCCTACCAAAGAGAACCGACCTTGCTCCATAGTATGCATTACCACATATTCTTTAATGGAGATTCATTTATTCTCCTATTCAGTACGACTTAGATTATTCATCCTACCGAACTAAGATCTATTCACAACCGATCCAAAATACAAACCCCACAAAAACCTTCTTCAACACTATAGGAACCAAATTTCGTTCCAAATATTGGAATGGGTCGTGTGTAGGACTCATTAATGAGAATCTAGTCTCAGAATACTCAAATTTGGTGAACATGAGAAACAATGCTTAATTTTGAAAGAAAACCAATTACAAACCCAAAATCATGTTTTAATGAGCCTAAATAAACCAACAAAAACTAAAAGACAAGCCAGAAACACCCATAAAACATTTAAACCCGTTCCGGGCAAAAGCCCAACACCAAAAGACTAACTGGAACATAAATATCGATCGGTAGCACTTTTCTCTCAATTGATAGCAATGTGCTTCTTATCAGTAGTAATTTGTCCTCGATAGGTACATATGTTACATAATCTAGTTCTTCAAAGCTTAGCTCTGTCCTCGTGATTTGGCCTTCAATGGAGGTTAGAATTGCTATGAATCTGAATTACTTAACATCAACCAACAACCCATTAACCCCCATTAAACCTTTGTCATTTATTGAGACCTATAAATTTTCCCTTTCCTCTTTATCATTCGACAACAACAACAACCTTTTGCAAGAAGCTAGCAGAAACTATACACAAATTCTCTCACAAAAATCTTTAGGTTCTGGGTTAGTAAAGCTTATAATAGGTTAGGTTATACAAGTACCTTCCCATCATCAAATTTAATAGCCAAGTGTTTATAATTCCCCTGTAATTGGCTTTCATTTCCAAGAGACAAGTAAGTTACCTCAAGCTCACCAATTCCTCAAGAGCTAATAGATTTTATAGGGAAATAACCATAGGTGAAGAGGTTCTCCATTGCAAAAGGTTAGTTTTTACATTATTCTAATATTGATCACACTATACTCCTATGCACTTTATAAAAAAAAATATGAACCTAACATATTTAGTATTTAAACCCCATAAGAAGTCACAAATCTTGAGTTTCATGTTTTATGATTGTAATAAAATCATACCATTAGTTATATTACTATATAGTTTCTTGTTAAAATTTTGTTACTAGTATGAAAGAATCAATTAATACCTTGTTGATACCAATCGAGAGGTCTCTCTTGCCGATCGTGAGCCCCTAGTCATGATCGATAATTTTCTGGTAAAAATGAAAAAAGTTGCTTTCAATTTCAATGTTTTGATCTATAAATGCTATACTCATATTGTTTTTTCTTCTAAATGCAGTTAAACTTGATTAATTTGTATCTTTAGTGTTTAAGATGTGTTTTACTTGTATATTTGAATTTAATTTTATTTTTGTCGTATAATCTTTTTTTATTAAGAATGTGAATTGAACGATTCTGTCATGCATCCTTAAGAAGATAATGTTGTCCGACCAATCATTTTGTGTCAGTAATCTCCTAGGCATATATGCTCTATTTTTCACATGTGATGCTTGCTATAACTGTTTTGGGTGACTAAATTGTAAGAGTGTGCTTGTTTGCTAGTGTATGATGGTTTGATTTAGTTTAAAACCTACATATTTTCTATAAAACACAAAGGGCTAGACTTCAGTCTAAGCGAGAGATGAAACTCTGATTCATTTTTCTCTCGTCCCCAAATCTCCTTACCCAGAATATTGTACATAAGACCAATAAAAAGGGATTTAGCACCCTTCAAGGTCAAATTGTGGCTCCTTACTTGTCATCCTTGCTCCATGCTTGGGTGGCATAAATTCAATGTGAAAAATGCAACCCAACTTAAAATGTGAAAAATGCAGCCCGATGTAAAAGACCTCTCGTTAAGGGACTCCCCTTACTAAAGGACGGTGTAGGGTGCGATGCACACAAACACTGTAACTCTAGTAAACCTTCGACGACCTTCAATGGAATAGAAAATCCTAGCACGATCATCACAGAATGGAATGAGAGGGCGAAAGAGAGATCAAAAGAGTTTAAAATGCATGTTAGTAGATACGCAAAAATGAATGCCAAGATTCCAATCTCAAACCCTAGTCGTAGAACCTTAGGTGCTTAGAGAAACCTTAAATAGGGATGTGCAAACAATCGATAAAAATTTTAATAAACTTTTTCGGTCAATTTTTTAAACCATTTCGACCAAATTAACCTAAATGTTTCGACATTAATCGATCAAATTGATTTCGATCGGTTAATTGGTTAACCAACACTGTTTATATAATTAAGTGTTTTAAGTTTATTATATATTATGTATTTAATTTATACTTAGGATTTTTTAATTTATTATATTACATATATTTAATTTATACTTAGAAATTTTTAGTTTATTATATTATATTTATATTTAACATATTATTAAATATTAATTAATTAAATTTCTAATTGTTTAAAAGGTCGAAATAGTTAAAAAAAATTTAACCGTCAACCGATTGATTAATCGATATATAATATTCGGTTAATCAATTTAGTATAATTTTAATCGATTAATGAACACCCCTAACCCAAAACCCTAGGTCTGGATGGAAAATTTTGTTGATAAACTCTAGAGTATGCCAAACATTCGATTGATCCTAATATAATGAGAAGGATTAGGATCATCTCCAATAGTTTGGGGAAAATTTTCCTTAAGTGCACTATCGAATGAATACCATGTCAACACTATAGATGATGTACCATTCATCCAGTGGTGCACTTAAGGATATAACTATTTCATGATTCAAGGGTTCATGATGCATTAAATCAAGTTGACCACTCTATAATCCTTATTTTCTCCTAATTCAATCAAAATGCCTTGCTTCATGCGAGATTTTAAAGAGCTAAAACTAAATAAGGTGATTTGAAATTAAAATATTATGTCTAATTTAATCTGCAAATATTGATTGACCTTTCTCTTTAAATAGTTATTAGAGCGATTTAATCTGCTTTCTTTTTTTGCCCTTTCGAGAATATGTCTTGGTTAAATTATAAACCATCCAATCAGTTTGGATTTTGATATGCTCAAGTAGTCAAAGTTTCCTTAAAAAATAATATTTCCTATGTCCCATAATTTTAGTCACTTATCTTTAATTATTTTATATCTATTATTATTATTATTATTTTAAAAATATAAAAAAAAGATAATTTTCGGAAACTTTTAAATTCTATTTATGTATATATGAAAAATAATTAAATTTTCTTAATGATTTAACAATAAAAAAATATTTATTTAATTAGCTAAATAGTAAACATGACAAAAATTATGAGACAAGGGAGTAAATGTTAATAATAATGCCCCCTAAAAAAATACAGCCAAGTAAAACAAATAAACAGTAATACAACCTAAATTATTTTATGAAAAATGTATCTTAAAAAACCGAAGTTTTATCGGATTTTAGTTCCCTCAATTTTGAGAAGGAACTTTAACATCAAATTAAGTTAATTTTAACTCTTTAATTGTTTTTGGGTGGACAAAATTTTTTTTCACAAAATAAAAATATTGGCATGTCAACCATACATTTTATTAAATTCTTAAAAAATAACACGAAATTGTTTTTATTTAGTAACAAAATCTTATTCATCCAAAAATAGTTGAAGGGTTGGCAATAGTTGTCCGTTATTAAAGGGATGAAGCAAATTTTGATTCTAAAAACAGGCAAAACAGAGATTTAAGAACAGGGGAAAGCAGAGTATATATTTACGTCCATCTTCACCAAGAGGGAGGAGCTCCTCTACGCAGAAGATACATTTCAAAGAGAAAGCAATGGGGCTCTCGATATTGTACTCTTTTGTGTTACAAATCCTCATTGCTTCTCTTTTGCAAATTCCCTCTTTTGCAATAAAAAAGGCAAGAATTTACAGTTATTAGTTGTTATGCTTTTCTAGTTTTTCAGAATCATAAAAATGGTGATGAAATTTGCATGTTCATGAACTGGGGATGACTTTTTAGTACCAAACCTCCATCTGGGTTTTCAAAAGATTTGTTTGAATTCTCATTTTTATTTTGGAATTTTGAATTTTATCTGTATTTGACCAATTGTCTTAATGTTCAATTCATTTTTCATTTTTTTTGTTGTTGTAGTCTTATGTTGTGTACATGGGAGAACACCCGCATGGACATGGTGCGGACCAGACAACTGTTGATTTTGATAGCGTGAGGAATTCTCATTTTGAGATTCTTGGTGCATGCGTAGGGGGGTATGGAATTTTTTCCAAGAAATGAAAAATCACAAGTTTATTTCATTTTCAATGCAGAATAACTTTGTTAATTTTACTCAATTTATTGCAATGCTCTTATGCAGCCATGAGAAAGCTAGAGATAAAATATTTTATTCATATACTCGACATATCAATGGCTTTGCCGCTGTCCTTGAAGAAGAAGAAGCAGCAGAGATTGCAAGTAAGAAGAAGTTTAATTCCACAATAAATCCCATTTTATGTATCTAGTAACCTCTGTTTTGCTCTGTTTCAATTATTGTTTGTTTTAACTTTTTAAGGATTTTCAAGGGTTACAAATGCGTCTTGAACAATGCAGAGAATCCGAATGTTGCGTCTGTTTTCTTGAACAAGCCAGTAAAACTGCATACAACACGGTCGTGGGATTTTCTCGGTTTAGAGAAAGATGGGGTTATTCCCCCTGGCTCTATCTGGGAAAAGGCAAAGTTTGGCGAAGGTATAATTATTGGAAGCCTTGATACAGGTAAGAAAATTATCCCCTTTTTTTTATTTATATTCATAACAGCTCATCAGTATGTATCCTTTCTAGCAGTATTGGGGCATTCTTCCTAGCAAAAACATCTTAATTCATGGAAATTTCAAATTTCAAATAAATAAAGAAAGATAGAAAAACCTGATAATGTGGAATTCCTTGTTATTATTTTACATAAAATTTTATCTTTCTTTTCGGTTTCTATTCAAAATGAACAATCTCACAGTATTTGGCTATTAGTTTATGTATTTCGCTTCCTTTTTGCATAGATTATTAAAATTGTGTTGCCACTGTTTCTTTTTCAATTGCTATCATGTTTTTGCATTATCAGACATAAATTCTTTTTTCATGGGGTTGTGTTAGGTGTTTGGCCGGAATCAAAGAGCTTTAGTGATGAAGGGATGGGACCAGTCCCTAAAAGGTGGAGAGGGGGTTGTGACATCACTGAAGGAGTTCCTTGCAACAGGTTCGTTCTCTCTTCCACTTGCGGCCAGTTTTCTCTTAACAAAATTTGGAAAAAGTATTTTTCTGTTAAGATGCAATGTTTCCTTAGAAGATGTGATGATGATTGCCAGTTTTCTGTTAACAAAATTAGAAGAAAAAAAAAAAGAAAATTTTCTTTTCTTGGATTGGTAGGTGAGAAATGTGAGAGGAAAGAAGAGAGAAGGGACAGAAAAATGAGAAGAAAGGATATTATTGATTTTTCCATAATGTGTTTTAGCTTAAAGAATGGAAACGTGAAAAGAATGAAGAAAAAGACAAAAAAGAAGAAGTGTATTTTAACTTTCACTCTTCAATTCAATCCTCTACTTGCTCCCATTTTTCATCTCTACCAATGATCATAGCCTAAAGTTCATATATTTGGAGTTTTATACTGAAGGTTAGCTTGTACTTGCATTTTACTGCAGGAAGCTGATCGGAGCAAGGTACTTTAACAAAGGGTATAATAAGATTATTGGCAATCTAAATTCCACTTCTTCCACTGCACGAGATGAAGAAGGCCATGGATCGCATACCCTATCAACTGCTGGTGGTAGCTTTGTGCCAGGAGCTAATGTTTTTGGTTTTGGAAATGGAACTGCAAAAGGTGGATCGCCAAAAGCCCATGTGGCTGCGTACAAAGTTTGTTGGAAACCAGTCAATGGAACTGGCTGTTTCGATGCAGACATCTTGGCAGGCTTTGATTCTGCAATTTGGGATGGTGTTGATGTTATATCATTGTCCGTTGGAGGAAATCCATCTGAATTTTTCGAAGACGGGATTTCAATTGGTTCCTTCCATGCTGTGAGAAGAGGTATCACTGTGGTTTGCTCAGCTGGAAATGATGGACCAACTCCAGCGACGGTATCAAATGTTTCCCCATGGATGATTACAGTTGGCGCTAGCACAATTGATAGGGAGTTCACAAGTTATGTCAAACTAGGCAACAATAAGCAATTTAAGGTAATTCTTCCCCCTCGCGAATAAAAATGTTGAATGTAAATTATTCATTTGAGTTGATACAGTTACCCATTTTGATATTTTGCAGGGAGAAAGCCTTTCCGTTAAAGCCATGCCATCTAATAGATTCTATCCGTTGATTAGTGGTGCAGATGCAAAAGCTGCTAACGCGTCAGTTAAACTCGCGTGAGTATCCTGTTTGATATTTCTTTATCAACAATTTTGTACTATCATAAGTAATTTGTAATATCCATGGACTTGACAGTACTCAATGTGTTGCTGGAACGCTTGATCCGGTAAAGGTTAAGGGGAAGATTTTGGTCTGCCTTCGAGGGACTAGCGATAGAGTAGACAAAGGGAAGGTTGCGGTTCTTGCAGCTGCTGTTGGTATGATTTTGGCGAATGATAAACTGAATGGAAACAAACTTAATCAAGATTTTCATATTCTCCCTGCTTCCCATATCAATTTCACCGATGGTCAAGCAGTTTTTGCCTACATTAACTCTACCAGGTAACAATTCTCCTCCCCTTTTCAACTTTAGAAATTCTTAAAAATTGATAAGAAACTCTTACTTTTTCAATTTTCTTCAAACAGGAATCCCAGAGCACATATTTTTCCTGTGACAGAAATTGGTGTAAAGCCGGCTCCAGTTATGGCGGAATTCTCATCTAGGGGACCCAGTAAGATTGAGCCAGCAATCCTCAAGGTTTGCATTACATTTTAAGTGTCAATTTCAAATTAGTAGAAGACTGTTAGAAAAATTAAAAATTAAAAATTCTGATATATTTATTTCAGCCTGATATAACTGCACCTGGAGTGAATATTCTTGCTGCTTACACTGAAGCAGTAGGACCAACTAAAGAACCAACTGATGCTGTTCGAGTTCCTTTCACCGTAATGTCTGGTACTTCAATGTCCTGTCCTCATGTTTCTGGTATCGTTGGCCTTCTCAAAAAACTCCACCCTGAATGGAGTCCAGCAGCTATTAAGTCCGCAATCATGACTACCGGTACAAAACCTTATCTTCCTCTTCTTCATCAATCAATCAATCAAACAAAAAGATTAAGCTTAAAAAGAAGGCCTGATTTTTTTAATACAATTGTTATTTGCAGCAAGAACACGAAGCAACAAGAAGCAGAGAATGCTTGATTCGAACAACCACAAGGCAACTCCATTTGATTATGGTGCAGGACATCTGAGACCAAACACTGCAATGGATCCTGGTCTGGTTTATGACTTAACAGTTGATGACTACTTGAATTTCTTGTGTGGTCGCTGCTACAATCAATCCCAAATCAAGTTATTCTCAATTAAGCCTCACACTTGTCCTCCATCATTCAGCATGGCAGACTTTAATTACCCTTCAATCACAGTTGTTGATCTCACTGTCAATGGATCAGTAACCGTTACACGAAGAGTTAAGAATGTTGGCTCTTTTCCGGCTACATACAACGCGAAAGTCGTGGCACCACCTGGAGTTTCTGTTACAGTGAAGCCTGCAAGCTTGATGTTTGTGAAAACTGGAGAAGAGAAGACGTTTCAAGTGGATTTTCAGGCAAAGGGGGTTGTTAGGCCAAGGGACTATGTATTTGGCCGACTGATATGGTCAGATGGGAAGCACTACGTGAGGAGTCCACTTGTAGTAAAGCACAAATAGATTTGTTGAAATAGATTGTGCCCAGTCTAGCTATTCTTTGATTGGAAAATAAAGAACAAAAAGCAATGTCCATTGATCAGTTGGTTTTTCCTCCTGTTGTGTTTATAATACATTAGTAAAGCAAAGAGATGTAACAAAGTATCAAACACAAGTACCACTCCCATATTATAAACCTTACAAATTGAAAGACCAACCACAGACAAGTGCTAGCTTGATCAATCTTGCAGTGAAAGAAAAGAAGAAAAAAAATTCGATCTTTTCATCATTTTCAATAAATTTTGTGAGAGATCAAACATGGTCGAAAGAACATTTATCAATTTTTTTTTAGGAGAATGTTTGTCATTTTTCAAACAATAAAAGGATAACTCAGATGACTTTAAAAAAAACTATTAAACTTTTTTTAATAGTTTGAAAAGAAAAGCCTTCTAGAGCTTCATTCACAGACTGACGAAGAGGTTGCAAGGGCTTCATTCAATATTTAGATTGATTTCATCTTAAATTTAAAAAAAAAAAAGAAAAACCTTCGCAATATAAAGAATTTTTCCAGTCATCAAACGAAAATTTTGGGCATCATGGGTTGATTACTGGGTCAGGATCAATATAACTGAATATAGCTTGAATTGTGTGATTGAAGTTTACTAACTCTGTTGTAGTTATATGTAAGTAGAAGTTTTGATGGTCAAAAATCATTTCAAGTTTTTGGAGCAATGAAAAAATCAATTCTTTTGAATGGTCTCATTTGTTTGACCCAAATAGACAAATATCTTTTTCTCTTTTATGTTCATTCTCGGTTGATGTTCCTCTGTTTTCGATACCTGATAATTAGAATATATCGGTTGGAAGTTGGTTCAATTCCAAAATGCAGTTTGAAGAAGCTTCTACTGAAATGGAAATTCAGACAATGCCTTCCGGACCGATATCTGAATCTGGGTCTTTACAGCCAAAGCCAGACTTAAGCCTTTGAAGGCCCATGAGATATCTGATGGTCATATTCAGTTCCGAAAGGTCTCCGTTCCACCACATCAGTATTCTCCTCTCAAGAAAGCTTGGATGGATATCTATTCTCCCATATATGAGCAGATGAAGATTGACATCTGTACGAATCTCAGGGCTCCGAAAGTTGAGCTGAAAACCAGACCAGACACACTCGACATCAGTCACAAGTCTGCACGTGGCCCGATGATAAGAATTTAGTTATGAGATACTTAAATTTGATAAACATGAGAGACAATGCTTAGTTTTAAAGAGCCTAATTAACCCAACCAAACCCAAAAGAAAATTCGAAGACATCCAAAAACCATTTATACCAGTTTCGGGCCAAAGCTTAACAACAAAAGTGTGCATGGAACATCAGTACCGTTCGGTAGCATTTTGGTCTCGATCGGTACTTACGTTAAAAGATCTCATTCTTCTCCATCCCTGCGATTTGACCTTCAATAGAGGTCATAAATATTACAAATCGGACCTCTTTAACCTCAGTCAACAACCAATTAATCCCCATTACACCTTTATCCCATCTTGAGACCTGTAAATACCCCTTTCTCTACACCATTTAACGCCAACAGCCTAATGCAAGAAGCTAGCAGAAACTATACACAAATTCTCTCACAAAAATATTTGGGTTCTGGGTTAGTAAAGTTTGTAATACGTTGGGTTAGAAAAAAGTATCTTCCCGCTATCAAATTTACTAGCCAAACGTCTATAATTTCACTGTAATTGACTTTCATTTCCAAGAGACACGCAAGTTACCTCGAGTTCGCCTATTCCTCAAAAGCCAGTGGATTTTTTTAGGGCAATAACCACACGTGAAGAGGTTCTTCATTAGAAAAGGTTAGTTTTGATCTTATTCAAATATTGATCATGCTAGGCTCCTATGCTCTTTATTGAAAAATATGAACCTAGCATGTTTAGTATTTAAACCTCTATGAGAATTTACAAATCCCGAGTTCCATGTTTTAAGCTTTCAATAAAATAATGCCCTTAGTTATATTACTGTACTGTTTCTTGTTAATTTTTTTTTTTTACTGGAATTGAAGTACTTATCGGTACCTACCGATCACAAGGTAACTCTTACCAATCGTGAGCCCCCTAGTCACGATCAGTTATTGTTTGGCATAAATGAAAAGAATTGCTTTTGGTTTCGATGCTTTGATCTATAAATGCTTTGCTCATATGGTTTCTTCTTCTACATGCAGTTAAACATGATTAATTTGTTTCTTCAATGTTTAAGATTGCTTTACTTGTATATTTGAATTCAATTCTATTTCTTTCATATAATCGTTGCTTGTTAAGCATGTGAATTGAGTGAATCCTTCGTCCTTAGGAGGACAATGTTGTCTAACCAATCATGTTGGGTCAGTAATCTCCTAGATATATATGCTCTATCTTCACATGTGACTTTTGCTATAATTGTCTTGGGTGATTAAATTGTAAGTGCATGCTTGTTTACTTGTGTATGGTGGTTTGATTTCCTTCTTCTCTCGTTCCCAAATCTTTGTACCCCAAAATCTTGAATATAAGACCAATGACAAGGAATTTGACTCCCTTTAATGTCAAATGGTGGCTCCTTACTCGTCACCTATCCTCCGTGCTTGGGTGGCATAAAACCAATGTGGGAAATACAGCCCAACCTAAAAGAGCCCTCCTTGAGAGAATCAACTTACTAATTGACAAATGACGGTGTAGGGTATGATGTCCACAAACAATTCAACCCTAGTAAACCTTCGATGACCTTCAATGGAACTGAAAATTCTAGCACAACCATTACAAAAGGTAACAAGAGGGTGAAGAGAAATCAAAAGATCTTAATTTGCCTGTCAATAGATATGCAAAGATGAATACCAAGATTCCAATCACAAACCCTAGCTGTAGAACCCTAGGTATTTGGAGAAACCCTAAACCCTAGGTTTGGGTGAAAAATATTGTTTATAAACTCTAGTGTCTACCAAACATTTGATTTATCCTAATATGGTGAGAATATAACTAGAGATGGCGTAATCTGACCTAACCTAAAAACCCGACCCAATCAAAAAATGCATTAAAATTATATGACTCGAACCCAACCTGATTTGAATTCAAAATGACCCAAACCTTACTCGACCTGAACCAAAACAACCCAAAACCCAAAATGACCTGGAAACTCAAAACGACCTGGAAACCCAAAACGACGACCCTGAACCCGAAACAAATTGAAATTATAATTTTTTATAAAAAAGAATTTCAAAAATAATTTGCTTTTTTAAACAAAGGTGATAGTTAATTGACAAGTTATTAAATAAAATAAATTATTTTATAATTGATTAATTATCGATTTACATTTGTTGATATGCGTGGTTCAACATTCTATTATTATGAGTAATCTATTAGCTTCAAATAAAAAATCGAGAAAACTAGTCAATTTTGCATTGTTCTTTACATCACAAAATAAAAATAAAAATAACTTAAATTACCCTTGAAAATTGAATGTAATAAAATGACTACATGAAATTTAGTTTCCAAAATTTGGTATAAGATGTTACGAATGGGAATAACTCTATGGACTAGTTGTTTGAGATCAATTAAGATTGAATTTTGGGAGTAAGAGTCATAACATTACATATTGCATTAACAAATTAAATATATTATTTAAAAATTTTTAAGTTGATTTATTATTAATTAATTTTTATGGATTTGAACATGTAACTCGTTTAGTCGTATTATATGCAAATAATATATTTTAAAATTAAGTTTAAATATCTAGTTTGTTTACCTAACCTGACTCAACCGTACCCGATATGACTTGTGACACGATACGGCCTGAGATAGAAATGAACCAAACTCGACCTGGTCTAAATAATCTACGATTCAATATGATCCAAACCCAACTGGTGTGACTCAATTGCCACCGACAAATAGTTATTGGCACTTCACTTATTTTTTGGTTTCTGAAACTTACAATAATACCATTAATTAAAGTTATATACTAAGTTGACTTTTGAAATACAATTACTATTATATGTTCTCTTTACTAGTTTCCATAATACCAAATCTTTTACTAATTACTCATTCTTCATCTCTAACTCTCTATCTCTTCATTTTTCCAGTTAAAACTTTTTTTTTTTGAATTTAATTCTTTCTTCAGTTTTTTCATAACAAAAGATAATCAATTAACGGAATATGTTCCATTTGGAACATTAATAATACTCAAGACTGTAGAGTTAAATGACTCTTTTTAATCATTTTATTTAGAATTACTAGCTAAAAAAAGTAAATTTTAAGAAGATTTTCATAAGTTAAATCATGTGTATATAGTATGATCAATCTTTGTCAAGTAGAAATTGAATTCATGTCTTTAACAAAAATTGAAGGAAAATAGAGAAAAAATTGGAAGATGAAGAAACAGTGTAATTAATAGAAAATTTTGTATCATTAAAATTTATAAAGTGAATATATGGTAATAATTCTATTTCAAAAGTCAAATTAAATATTTAACTTTAATTAAAGGTATTAATGTTCAATTCATTTTTCATTTTTTTTGTTGTTGTAGTCTTATGTAGTGTACATGGGAGAACACTCGCATGGACATGGTGCGGACGTGACAACCGTTGATCTTCATAGCGTGAGGAATTCTCATTATGAGGTTCTGGGCTCATGCGTAGGGGGGTAAGGAATTTTTTCCAAGAAATGAAAAATCACAAGTTTAATTCATTTTCAATGCAGAATAACTTTGTTAATTTTAGTCAATTTATTGAAATGTTCTTATGCAGCAATGAGAAAGCCAAAGAGAAAATATTTTATTCATATTCTCGAAATATCAATGGCTTTGCCGCCTTCTTTGAAGTGGAAGAAGCAGCAGAGATTGCAAGTAAGAAGAAGTTCAATTCCACAGTAAATCCCGTTTTATGTATCCAGTAACCTCTGTCATGCTCTGTTTCGCTTATGGTTTGTTTAAACTGCCTTGAACAATGTAGATAATCCAAATGTTGTGTCTGTTTTCTTGAACAAGGAAGTAAAACTGCATACAACACGGTCGTGGGATTTTCTCGGTTTAGAGAAAGATGGTGTTATTTCCCCTGGCTCTATCTGGGAAAAGGAAAAGTTTGGTGAAGATATAATTATTGGAGGACTTGATGGCGGAAAGAAAATTATCACATTTTTCTCTAATAAATTCAAGCATTTATTGTGGCAATTAAGTGGAGGTAATTTTGCTCCACGAAGAATTAATTGTGGCCAAATTAATTCAATTATTCTTAGTGCATTTCTCCTATAAATAGGATAACCATAGATCATATGAAAAGTTAGAGTGTTAGAGAGAAAACACAAGGTGTATGCTTAAGGTATGTTGGTTCATATTCTCAATGGTTGTATTGAGAGTATAAAGTATATGTAACCAACCCATATATGGTCCATGTTTAACCCTTTGGCCATCCATTGATTGTGGTAACAAGCGTATGGAATACGGACGGACGTTCTTGATGGAAGAACATGTATAAATACAGGTTTGGTCCCTAGACTCGGTACTACTCATTTTTCTTTCATACACCACCAAATTGAAGAGAGTTCTGAGAGTCAAAAAGAACCAATATCGAGAGAATAGCGGATTGTGTAAGTGAAAAACTTCAATGGCTGGAGGTATGTTTACGGTCTTTATAATTCTGCATTTAATCTATATGCTATTTAAGTTGTTTAGCATGTTTAGATTATATTTAAGTTCTAACATTTTGTATCAGAGCAATGTTTATCTCTGCCTTGAAGTATTAAGCAATCTGTAATACTTTCGATTTATACCCGAAAAATAATTTGATTTCAAAGTTTGTTTTTTGAATATTTTTTTAATGGAAAATAACGCTAGAAGTCATTAGGAAATTCGATTTCTAGTATTTCTAAGTTTTAAAATCTGCCAAGATTTAGTTGGGTTTTGAAAACGGGTTAAAAATGACCTGGCTAAAGGTTGAAGACCATTAGTTTAGGAAAATATCTTGCAGTTTCCAAATTCGGTAATTTTCCAAAAATTCTATATATATATTTGGAAGTTCAGATTTTGGCTTAATTTTATGGATTTTCACAATTTTGCACATGATTTATAATTATTTGCAAATAATAATATTAATGAATTCCCCGGGGTAACCTAGTGGTAAAAGTGAATTTGGGACTATGTGGTAGGCACACGGTCTTGCGTTCGAATCCCCATGAGTTCAAACTTTTGATTATTTTGCTTAAATTAAGATAATGCATATATACTATTTATATTAGTACTATGTATATGCAATTTGATTAAGTGCTCATATTTAGCATGATTTTCAATTCATGCTTTTAGAATGAGTTTATTTTATGCAATGAATTAAATTAAGTTCATAATATTATGTTTGATTATGCAATTTATGTTTATAAGAATTTTATTTACATATAATAACATATTATTAAGTTTAAATATTGTTAGATTATGTAAACTTAGGTTATTCTCATAAAACTTAATTTGTGCATAACACATTAAGGTTCATAATATATTAATATGAACAATTAAGTTAAAAATTATGAATAATTCATAAACAATTTAGTTGGCATAAGACAGCTTGATCTAAGACAATGCTCTATCTAAAGATTCTGGTTTTTAATGAGGCTTTGTCCTGACCAATTATTCTGGGAGCACTCTTAGTGATTGCCTATTATATTACTGCGTAATTGCTTTTAGGTATTAAGTAGAGCCTAAAATATAGTAAATATCAATGGCTTTGCCGCCTTCTTTGAAGTGGAAGAAGCAGCAGAGATTGCAAGTAAGAAGAAGTTCAATTCCACAGTAAATCCCGTTTTATGTATCCAGTAACCTCTGTCATGATCTGTTTCGCTTATGGTTTGTTAAACTTTTTAAGGATTTTCAAGGGTTACAAATGTGACTTGAACAATGTAGAGAATCCGAATATAGTGTCTGTTTTCTTGAACAAGGAAGTAAAACTGCATACAACACGGTCGTGGGAATTTCTCGGTTTAGAGAAAGATGGTGTTATTTCCCCTGGCTCTATCTGGGAAAAGGCAAAGTTTGGTGAAGATATAATTATTAGAGGACTTGATGGCGGAAAGAAAATTATCACCTTTTTTGTTGGAAACCAGTGGCTGCGTACAAAGTTTGTTGGAAACCAGTCAATGGAACTGCCTGTTTCGATGCAGACATCTTGGCAGGCTTTGATTCTGCAATTTGGGATGGTGTTGATGTTATATCATTGTCCGTTGGAGGAAATCCATCTGAATTTTTCGAAGACGGGATTTCAATTGGTTCCTTCCATGCTGTGAGAAGAGGTATCACTGTGGTTTGCTCAGCTGGAAATGATGGACCAACTCCAGCGACGGTATCAAATGTTTCCCCATGGATGATTACAGTTGGCGCTAGCACAATTGATAGGGAGTTCACAAATTATGTCAAACTAGGCAACAATAAGCAATTTAAGGTAATTCTTCCCCCTCGCGAATAAAAATGTTGAATGTAAATTATTCATTTGAGTTGATACAGTTACCCATTTTGATATTTTGCAGGGAGAAATCCTTTCCTTTAAAGGCTTGCCATCTAATAGATTCTATCCGTTGATTAGTGGTGCAGATGCAAAAGCTGCTAACGCATCAGCTAAACTCGCGTGAGTATCCTGTTTGATCTTTCTTTATCAGTAATTTTGTACTATCATACGAGTAATTTGCAATTTCCATGGACTTGACAGTACTCAATGTGTTGCTGAAACGCTTGATCCGGTGAAGGTTAAGGGGAAGATTTTGGTCTGCCTTCGAGGGACTAACGATATAGCATCAAAAGGGAAGCTTGCGGCTCTTGCAGGTTCTGTTGGTATGATTTTGGCGAATGACAAACTGAATGGAAACAACTTTAATCTAGATTTTCATATTCTCCCTGCTTCCCATATCAATTTCACCGATGGTCAAGCAGTTTTTGCCTACATTAACTCTACCAGGTAACAATTCTCCTCCCCTTTTCAACTTTAGAAATTCTTAAAAATTGATAAGAAACTCTTACTTTTTCAATTTTCTTCAAACAGGAATCCCAGAGCACATATTTTTCCTGTGACAGAAATTGGTGTAAAGCCGGCTCCAGTTATGGCTGAATTCTCATCTAGGGGACCCAGTAAGATTGAGCCAGCAATCCTCAAGGTTTGCATTACATTTTAAGTGTCAATTTCAAATTAGTAGAAGACTGTTAGAAAAATTAAAAATTAAAAATTCTGATATATTTATTTCAGCCTGATATAACTGCACCTGGAGTGAATATTCTTGCTGCTTACACTGAAGCAGTAGGACCAACTAAAGAACCAACTGATGCTGTTCGAGTTCCTTTCACCGTAATGTCTGGTACTTCAATGTCCTGTCCTCATGTTTCTGGTATCGTTGGCTTTCTCAAAAAACTCCACCCTGAATGGAGTCCAGCAGCTATTAAGTCCGCAATCATGACTACCGGTACAAAACCTTATCTTCCTCTTCTTCATCAATCAATCAATCAAACAAAAAGATTAAGCTTAAAAAGAAGGCCTGATTTTTTTAATACAATTGTTATTTGCAGCAAGAACACGAAGCAACAAGAAGCAGAGAATGCTTGATTCGAACAACCACAAGGCAACTCCATTTGATTATGGTACAGGACATCTGAGACCAAACACTGCAATGGATCCTGGTCTGGTTTATGACTTAACAGTTGATGACTACTTGAATTTCTTGTGTGGTCGCTGCTACAATCAATCCCAAATCAAGTTATTCTCAATTAAGCATCACACTTGTCCTCCATCATTCAGCATGGCAGACTTTAATTACCCTTCAATCACAGTTGTTGATCTCACTGTCAATGGATCATTAACCATTACACGAAGAGTTAAGAATGTTGGCTCTTTTCCGGCTACATACAACGCGAAAGTCGTGGCACCACCTGGAGTTTCTGTTACAGTGAAGCCTGCAAGCTTGATGTTTGTGAAAACTGGAGAAGGGAAGACGTTTCAAGTGGTTTTTCAGGCAAAGGGGGTTGTTAGGCCAAGGGACTATGTATTTGGCCGACTGATATGGTCAGATGGGAAGCACTATGTGAGGAGTCCACTTGTAGTAAAGCACAAATAGATTTGTTGAAATAGATTGTGCCCACTCTAGCTATTCTTTGATTAGAAAATAAAGAACAAAAAGCAATGTCCATTGATCAGTTGGTTTTTCATCCTGTTGTGTTTATAATACATTAGTATATTACCTGCAATCCAAAGCATCGTTCAATTAATTGCACAGAATTTCAAAAAGAAAAAAACTATGAAGTTCTATTTAGTGAAGCAAAGAGATGTAACAAAGTGTCAAACACAAGTACCACTCCCATATTATAAACTTTACAAATTGAAAGACCAAATACAGACAAGTGCTAGCTTGATCAATCTTGCAACGAAAGAAAAGAAGAAAAAAAATTCGATCTTTTCATCATTTTCAATCAATTTTGTGGGAGATCAAACATGGTCGGAAGAACGTTTATCAAATTTTTTTTTTAGTAGAATGTTTGTCATTTTTCAAACAATAAAAGGATAACTCAGTTGACTTTAAAGAAAGATATTAAACTTTTTTAATAGTTTGAAAAAGAAAAGCCTTCTAGAGCTTCATTCACAGACTGACGAAGACGTTGCAAGAGCTTCATTCAATATTTAGATAGATTTCATCTTAAATTAAAAAAAAAAAAAAACCGACATCAGTCATAAAATCGTTGCTTGTTAAGCATGTGAATTGAGTGAATCATTCGTCCTTAGGAGGACAATGTTGTCTTACCAATCATGTTGGGTCAGTAATCTCCTAGATATATATGCTCTATCTTCACATGTGACTTTTGCTATAATTGTCTTGGGTGATTAAATTGTATGTGCGTCCTTGTTTACTTGTGTATGGTGGTTTAATTTCCTTCTTCTCTCGTTCCCAAATCTTTGTACCCCAAAATCTTGTATATAAGACCAATGACAAGGAATTTGGCCCCATTCAATGTCAAATGGTGGCTCCTTACTCGTCACCTATCCTCCGTGCTTGGGTGGCATAAAACCAATGTGGGAAATACAGCCCAACCTAAAAGAGCTCTCTTTGAGAGAATCTACTTACTAATTGACAAATGACGGTGTAGGGTATGATGTCCACAAACAATTCAACCCTAGTAAACCTTCGATGACCTTCAATGGAACTGAAAATTCTAGCACAACCATTACAAAAGGTAACAAGAGGGTGAAGAGAAATCAAAAGATCTTAATTTGCCTGTTAATAGATATGCAAAGATGAATACCAAGATTCCAATCACAAACCCTAGCTGTAGAACCCTAGGTATTTAGAGAAACCCTAAACCCTAGGTTTGGGTGAAAAATATTGTTTATAAACTCTAGAGTCTACCAAACATTGGATTTATCCTAATATGGTGAGAATATAACTAGAGGTGGCGTAATCTGACCTAACCTAAAAACCCGACCCAATCCAAAAATGCATTAAAATTATATGACTCGAACCCAACCTGATCCTAGTCCGAGTGACTCGAAACCCGAAATGAGTTGAATTCTAAATGACCCAAACCCTACTCGACCTGAACCAAAACAACCCAAAACCCAAAATGACCTAGAAACCCAAAACGACGACCCTGAACTCGAAACAAATTGAAAATATAATTTTTTATAAAAACTTTTGTTAAAATGATTTGCTTTTTTAAACAAATGTGATAGTTAATTGACTAGTTATTAAATAAAATAAATTATATTATAATCGATTAATTATCGATTTACATTTGTTGATATGCATGGTTCAACATTCTATTATTATGAGTAATCTATTAGCTTCAAATAAAGAATCGAGAAAACTAATCAATTTTGCATTGTTCTTTACATCACAAAATAAAAATAAAAATAACTTAAATTGCCCTTGAAAATTGAATGTAATAAAATGACTACATGAAATTTAGTCTTCAAAATTTGGTATAAGATGTTACGAATGGGACTAACTCGATGGACCAGTTGTTTGAGATCAATTAAGATTGAATTTTGGGAGTAAGAGTCATAACATTACATATTGTATTCACAAATTAAATATATTATTTAAAAATTTTAAAGTTGATTTATTATTAATTAATTTTTATGGATTTGAACATGTAACTCATTTAGTCGTATTATATGCAAATAATATATTTTAAAATTAAGTTTAAATACCTAGTTTGTTTACCTAACCTGACTCAACCGTACCCGATATGACTTGAGACACGATACGGCCTGGGATGGAAATGAACCAAACTCGACCTGGTCTAAATAATCTACGATTCAATATGATCCAAACCCAACTGGTGTGATTCAATTGCCACCGACAAATAGTTATTGGCACTTCACTTATTTTTTGGTTTATGAAACTTACAATAATACCATTAATTAAAGTTAGATACTAATTTGACTTTTGAAATACAATTACTATTATATGTTCTCTTTACTAGTTTCCATGATACCAAATCTTTTATTAATTACTCATTCTTCATCTCTAACTCTCTACATCTTCATTTTTCCAGTTACAACTTTTCTTTTTGAATTTAATTCTTTCTTCAGTTTTTTCATAACAAAAGATAATTAATTAACGGAATATGTTCCATTTGGAACATTAATAATACTCAAGACTGTAGAGTTAAATGACTCTTTTTAATCATTTTATTTAGAATTACTAGCTAAAAAAAGTAAATTTTAAGAAAATTTTCAGAAGTTAAATCCTGTGTATATAGTCTGATCAATCTTTGTCAAGTAGAAATTGAATTCATGTCTTTAATAAAAATTGAAGGAAAATGGAGAAAAATTTGGAAGATGAAGAAATATTGTAATTAGTATAAAATTTTGTATCATTAAAATTTATAAAGTGAATATTTGGTAATAATTTTATTTCAAAAGTCAAATTAAATATTTAACTTTAATTAAAGGTATTATTGCAAATTTTAGAAAGAAAAAATTATAAATAAAATCAGAATGGATTTTGATACGCGAAGTACCCATTAAATCTATTATTAACTATCATTTAAAATCAGGCTCTTAAATAGTTTCTAGTTTCTTTCAAAATGGAAACCTCACAGTTGTCCGTTATTAAAGGGATGAAACAAATTTTGATTCTAAAAACAAGCAAAACAGAGATTTAAGAACAGGGGAAAGAAGAGTATATATTTATGTCCATCGTCACCAAAAGGGAGGAGTTCTGCTATGCAGACGATTCATTTCAAAGAGAAAGCAATGGGGCTCTCAATCTTTTACTCTTTTGTGTTACAAATCCTCATTGCCTCTCTTTTGCAATCGAAAAGGCAAGAATTTACTTTTCATTTTTTTTCAGAATCATAAAATTGGTGATGAAATTTTCAAGTTCATGAACTTGGGATGACTTTTTAGTATGAAAGCTCCATATGGGTTTTCAAAAGATTTGTTTGAATTCTCAGTTTTATTTAGGAATTTTGAATTTTATCTGTATTTGACCAATTGTATTAATGTTCAATTCATTTTTCATTTTTTTTTTGTTGTAGTCTTATGTAGTGTACATGGGAGAACACTCGCATGGACATGGTGCGGACGTGACAACCGTTGATCTTCATAGCGTGAGGAATTCTCATTATGAGGTTCTGGGCTCATGCGTAGGTGGGTAAGGAATTTTTTCCAAGAAATGAAAAATCACAAGTTTAATTCATTTTCAATGCAGAATAACTTTGTTAATTTTAGTCAATTTATTGAAATGTTCTTATGCAGCAATGAGAAAGCCAAAGAGAAAATATTTTATTCATATTTCGAAATATCAATGGCTTTGCCGCCTTCTTTGAAGTAGAAGAAGCAGCAGAGATTGCAAGTAAGAAGAAGTTCAATTCCACAGTAAATCCCGTTTTATGTATCCAGTAACCTCTGTCATGCTCTGTTTCGCTTATGGTTTGTTTAAACTGCCTTGAACAATGTAGAGAATCCGAATGTTGTGTCTGTTTTCTTGAACAAGGAAGTAAAACTGCATACAACACGGTCGTGGGATTTTCTCGGTTTAGAGAAAGATGGTGTTATTTCCCCTGGCTCTATCTGGGAAAAGGAAAAGTTTGGTGAAGATATAATTATTGGAGGACTTGATGGCGGAAAGAAAATTATCACATTTTTCTGTAATAAATTCAAGCATTAATTGTGGCAATTAAGTGGAGGTAATTTTGCTCCACTAAGAATTAATTGTGGCCAAATTAATTCAATTATTCTTAGTGCATTTCTCCTATAAATAGGATAACCATAGAGCATATGAAAAGTTAGAGTGTTAGAGAGAAAACACAAGGTGTATGCTTAAGGTATATTGGTTCATATTCTCAATGGTTGTATTGAGAGTATAAGGTATATGTAACCAACCCATATATGGTCCATGTTTAACCCTTTGGCCATCCATTGATTGTGGTAACAAGCGTATGGAATACAAACGGATGTTCTTGATGGAAGAACATGTATAAATACAGGTTTGGTCCCTAGACTCGGTACTACTCATTTTTCTTTCATACACCACCAAATTGAAGAGAGTTCTGAGAGTCTAGAAGAACCAATATCGAGAGAATAGCGGATTGTGTAAGTGAAAAGCTTCAATGGCCGGAGGTATCTTTACGGTCTTTATAATTCCGCATTTAATCTATATGCTATTTAAGTTGTTTAGCATGTTTAGGTTATATTTAAGTTCTAACATTTTGTATCAGAGCAATGTTTACCTCTGCCTTGAAGTATTAAGCAATCTGTAATACTTTCGATTTATACCCGAAAAATAATTTGATTTCAAAGTTTGTTTTTTGAATATTTTTTTAATGGAAAATAACGTTAGAAGTCATTAGGAAATTTGATTTCTAGTATTTCTGAGTTTTAAAATCTGCCAAGATTTAGTTGGATTTTGAAAACAGGTTAAAAACGACCTGGCTAAAGGTTGAAGACCATTGGTTTAGGAAAATATCTTGCAGTTTCCAAATTCGATAATTTTCCAAAAATTCTATATATATATTTGGAAGTTCAGATTTTGGCTTAATTTTATGGATTTTCACAATTTTGCACATGATTTATAATTATTTGCAAAAAATAATATTAATGAATTCCCCGGGGTAACCTAGTGGTAAAAGTGAATTTGGGATTATGTGGTAGGCACACAGTCTTGCGTTCGAATCCCCATGAGTTCAAACTTTTGATTATTTTGCTTAAATTAAGATAATGCATATATACTATTTATATTAGTACTATGTATATGCAATTTGATTAAGTGCTCATATTTAGCATGATTTTCAATTCATGCTTTTAGAATGAGTTTATTTTATGGAATGAATTAAATTAAGTGCATAATATTATGTTTGATTATGCAATTTATGTTTATGAGAATTTTATTTACATATAATAACATATTATTAAGTTTAAATATTGTTAGATTATGTAAACTTAGGTTATTCTCATAAAACTTAATTTGTGCATAACACATTAAGGTTCATAATATATTAATATGAACAATTAAGTTAAAAATTATGAATAATTCATAAACAATTTAGTTGGCATAAGACAGCTTGATCTAAGACAATGCTCTATCTAAAGATTCTGGTTTTTAATGAGGCTTTGTCCCGACCAATTATTCTGGGAGCACTCTTAGTGATTGCCTATTATGTTACTGCGTAATTGCTTTTAGGCATTAAGTAGAGCCTAAAATATAGTAAATATAAATGTCTAGTGAACTATATAATTTTAAATTTTTAAGGAGTAGCCACAACATCTTTAATTATATAAAATTATATATTAAGTGGATTATGATCACTTAATGGACATTAATTGTAATTAATTATATAAATATAATGATATTACCCCACAGGGATTTTATTATGTTAATATAATTAATTAAGATAATATATTAAAATTAGTTTTTCTTAATTTACCCACAGGAGTTAAGAAGAATTAATTTAATAGTTTTATCATAAAGTTTAAAAATATAAAAACATCAAACTGTAATTATAATATACATTATGAATTTAGTAAAAATAGTTTGATAAAATCTATCATAAAGCATGAAGAATCTTATTAAATTAAAAATTTAGCACACAGGTAATTTTTTATGAAATTAGGTTCAATTTTAGCGCGTTTTTACATTGGTAAAACATGCAATTTAGAAAATAAGACCTCAAATCTTGACATAAGCTTTTGGACTTTATGCATTTTCTCAACACACTAGTTTTTCTTATATCCGTTGTGACATACCCGAACTTAGGGGAGATAATTATAAGGTATGGAAGGAGAGGATTCTCCTCCATCTAGGGTGGATGGACATAGATTATGCTATTAGGAATGACGAACCACCGGCAGTCGCCGATAACAACACTCCGGTTGCCGTCACACTATATGAGCGATGGGAGCGATCCAATCGGCTTAGCGTGATGTTTATCAAGACTAAGATAACTGCTGGTATATGTGGTTCTATCGACCAGCATGAGAAAGTCTGTGATTTGCTGAAAGCCATTCACAATCAATTCGTCACTTCAGAAAAGGCATTAGCAAGCACCCTGATAATGAGATTTTCATCCCTCATACTCACCAGCGTAAAATATGTGTGCGAGCACATAATGCAAATGCATGACATTGTGGCTCAACTAAAGAAACTTGAGGTTGATATGTCAGAGTCCTTCCTGGTGCATTACATTCTGAACACCCTTCCAACTCAGTACGAGCCTTTCAAAATCTCGTACAACACACATAAAGACAAATGGTTAATCAATTAATTAATGACCATGTGTGTTCAAGAAGAAGAGAGGCTTGTGATGGAACTGGGTGAGAGTGCAATGCTGGCTACTACCCGTGGGAAGGACATATTAGAACCAACCTCGTTTGTTTGTTGTGAATCTAATATGGTTAATGTTAATATTAGCACCTAGTGGATTGATTCTGGATCTACAATCCATATTGCAAACTCCTTGAAGGGTATGCAAAACCTAAGGAAGCCAGTGGAAAGTGGGCAAAACATCTTATCAGGCAACAAGATGGGCTCACATGTGGAGGCGATTGGAACTTGCATTTTAACTTTAAGTAGTGGCTTTATTTTAAAATTGGAAATGACCTTTTATGTACCAAGTTTTTCACGAAACTTGATTTCTGTTTCCAGACTTACACCATTTGGATATTCCTTTAATTTTCAAAACACATCTTTCAGTTTATTTTATAAAACTGATTGTGTTGGGAATGGTATTTTGTCTGATGGTTTTCATCGTCTTTATTTACAAAATGATGCCACTTATAGTTCAATTCATGTTCACACTGGCGTTAAAAGGTGTAATATTAACGATGACTCCTCTATGTTATGGAACCAGAGATTATGACATATCTCCATAGAAAGAATTAAAAGATTAGTGAATAAAGGGGTACTTAGTACTCTAGATTATATTAATTTTGAGACTTGTGTGGACTGCATTAAGGGAAAGCAGACCAACAAGTCCAAGAAAAGTGCTAATAGGAGTTCAGACATATTAGAAATCATTCATACTGATATATGTTGTCCAGACATAGACGCATATGGTCAGAAATATTTCGTCACTTTTATCGATGATTACTCATGATATATGTATATCTATTTGCTACATAAGAAAAATGAAGCATTGGATGCCTTCAAAGTCTTTAAGGCTGAAGTTGAGAACCAATGTGGAAAGCAAATACAAATTGTGAGATCCGATAGAGGTGGAGAATATTATGGTGGATACACAGAAAGTGGACAATCACATGGTATTTTTGCCAAGTTTCTTCAAGAACATGGGATTGTTGGCCCAATACACCATGCCTGGTTCCCCGGACTAGAATGGTGTCGCAGAAAGAAGAAACCGAACATTGATGGACATGGTGCGGAGTATGCTTAGCAACTCCAACCTTCCTACATCCTTGTGGACTGAAGCACTAAAGACGACTGCGTATATATTAAACCGAGTTCCAACCAAGGCTGTTCCCAAAACACCATTTGAATTATGGAAAGGTTTGAAACCGAGTTTGCGACATATGCATGTTTGGGGATGTCTATCTAAGGTGAGGATTTATAAGCCACAAGAGAAGAAACTGGATCCGAGGACCATTAGTGGGTATTTCGTTAGATATGTCGAAAGGTCCAAGGGTTACAGGATTTATTGTCCAACTCATACTACTAGGATTGTGGAATCAAGAAACACTAAGTTTCTAGAGAATGACATGATCAGTGGGAGGGATCGGTTTAGGAACTTAGTTCATACACATGATCATACAGAACCTGCACATGATCATACAGAATCTCAACCTTCATCAAATGATAGATTGGTTATAGTTCATAGCACGCCTCAAGTACAAGCTCGTGTTGACCAATCGATCATTGAGGTTCTACAAGCTGCTATCAACATTCTAATAGATCAAGTTGTTCAGGAAAAACCACAAGTTCCTGAACAACCAGTTGAACCACAAGCTCCCTTGGGAGACATTGGTACAACATTAAGAAAATCTACTAGAGTCAGGAGATCAGCAATTCCTAGTGATTACATTGTGTATTTACAAGAATCTTACTATAATTTTGGAGCCGAAAATGATCCTGAAACCTTCTTATATGCCATGAGTCGCAAAGAGTCAACCTTGTGGCATGATGCTATGAAGAAAGAGATGAATTTCATGAAAAACAACGAAGTCTGAGATCTTGTAGAGTTTCCTAATGGGGCGAAAGTCATTGGTTGCAAATGGGTCTTTAAGACTAAGAAAGATACATTAGGCAACACTGAGAGATACAAAGCGAGACTCGTTGCTAAGGGATTTACTCAAAAAGAAGGAATCAATTACACGGAGACTTTCTCTCTTATATCTAAGAAAGATTCTCTTCGTATTATTTTGGTATTAGTTGCTCATTTTGACCTTGAGCTGCAACAAATTGATGTGAAAACTGCATTTCTTAATGGAGATTTGGAAGAGAAGGTTTATATGAAACAACCTGAAGGTTTCTTCTCTAATGATGGTGAACATTTAGTTTGCAAGCTTAAGAAATCTATATACGGTTTAAAACAAGCCTTCCATCAATGGTATTTTAAATTCCATGAAGTAATTTCTTCATTTGGTTTTGTTGAAAACCCCATGGATCAATATATATACCAGAAGGTCAGTGGGAGTAAAATTTGTTTTCTTATTTTATATGTGGATGATATTTTACTTGCAACCAATGATAAGGGCTTGCTGCATGAGGTGAAACAATTTCTCTATAAAAATTTTGATATGAAAGATATGGGTGAGGCATCTTATGTCATTGGCATTGAGATCCATAGAGATAGACCTCGAGGTGTTTTAGGTCTGTCACAAGAAACCTGTATCAATAAAGTTTTAGAGAAATTTCGGATGATAGATTGTTCACTTAGTGTAGCTTCCATTGTGAAGAGTGATAGGTTCAATTTGAACCAATGCCCGAAGAACGATTTTGAGAGGGAATCCATGAAGAATATTCCATATGCTTCTATAGTCAGAAGCTTTATGTATGCTCAGATCTGCACTAAACCCGACATTGCATTTTTTTGTAGGGATGCTAGGGCGATATCAGAGTAACCCAAGTATGGACTACTGGAGAGCTGCAAAGAAAGTAATGAGGTATCTTTAAGGAACTAAAGACTACAACCTTATATATAGACAGACGGACAATTTGGATATGATTGACTACTCTGATTCAGACTTTGTTGGCTGTGTTGATTCACGTAAATCAACATCAGGGTACATTTTTCAGATGGCTGGTGGAGCTGTTTCTTGGAGAAGTGTCAAGTAGACATTGACCACTACTTCTACTATGGAAGCCGAGTTCGTCTCCTGTTTTGAGGCCACTCCACATGGTGTATGGCTTAGGAGTTTCATTTCTAGGCTTAGAGTCATGGATTCTATATCTAGGCCATTGAGAATTTTCTGCGACAATTCAGCTGCTGTCTTTATGGCTAAGAACAACAAAAGTGGAAGTCGAAGTAAACACATCGACATTAATTATTTAGCCATAAGAGAACGTGTGAAAGAAAAGAAAGTGGTCATTGAACACATAAGCACTGAATTGATGATCGCTTATCCTTTAACTAAGGGCATGTCACCTCTGAAATTCAAGGATCATGTAGAGAAAATGGGACTTAGTTCCACTTCGTAAGTGTATACATATAGTTTATTAATGAAACTCTTATATATTTTGATGTTTTCTCATATTCATGTGCACCTTAATTTCTTTGAGAAAATTCATCTGTATAGGACTAGGAATAAACATAGGGTTTATTCATTAAGAAATGTTACCACATGAAGAATAATACTTGAAGAACTAAATGATTCGTAATACATGGAAGGTAATACTCGCTCTTAGAGGACTTATCGCCATGATTCATGTATTTACTTCTTAAAATACATCAATAGGATTAAGTTAGGTTAAATATTGGGAGAATGTAATAAATTCAAGCATTAATTGTGGCAATTAAGTGGAGGCAATTATGCTCCACTAAGAATTAATTGTGGCCAAATTAATTCAATTATTCTTAGTGCATTTCTCCTATAAATAGGATAACCATAGAACATATGAAAAGTTAGAGTGTTAGAGAGAAAACACAAGGTGTATGTTTAAGGTATGTTGGTTCATATTCTCAATGGTTGTATGAGAGTATAAAGTATATGTAACCAACCTATATATGGTCCATGTTTAACCATTTGGCCATCCATTGATTGTGGTAACAAGCATATGGAATACAGACGGACTTTCTTGATGGAAGAACATGTATAAATACAAGTTTGGTCCCTAGACACGGTACCACTCATTTTTATTTCATACACCATCAAACTGAAGAGAGTTCTGAGAGTCTAGAAAAACTAATATCGAGAGAATAGCGGATTGTGTAAGTGAAAAGCTTCAATGGCCTGAGGTATGTTTACGGTCTTTATAATTCCGCATTTAATCTATATGCTATTTAAGTTGTTTAGCATGTTTAGATTATATTTAAGTTGTAACTTTTTCTTCATATTCATACGAGCCCATCAGTATGTGTCCTTTCTAGCGGCAAAATACCTTAATTCAAATTTTATCTTTCTTTAGGTTTGTCCACTTCTTATATGAAATCATTTGATCTATAGAGATCAAGAGTGATGATAAATTCAAATTCAAAATGAACAATCTCAGTACTTGGCTATCAGTTTATGGATTTTGCTTCCTTTTTGCCACTGTTTCTTTTTCAAAATGAATAATCCAAATTTTTGCACTTTATTTCATTCTTCGCAGCTAAACAAATGGTCTGTTTTATATTTTTCTTTGATTTTCTTTCTGCACGTAGTGCCTCAAAAATGGATATTCAATTTTGCATCATCAAATTCAATAGCCGAACGTTTATAATTCCTCTGTAATTGGCTTTCATTTCCAAGAGACAAGTAAGTTACCTCAAGTTCACCAATTCCTCAAGAGCCAATAGATTTTTTAGGGAAATAACCATAGGTGAAGAGGTTCCCCATTGCAAAAGGTTAGTTTTTACATTATTCTAATATTGATCATGCTATACTCCTATGAACTTTATTAAAAAATATGAACCTAACATGTTTAGTATTTAAACCCCCATGAGAAGTCACAAATCTTGAGTTTCATGTTCTATGATTGTAATAAAATCATACCATTAGTTATATTACTATATAGTTTCTTGTTAAAATTTTGTTACTGGTATGAAAGAATCAATTAATACCTTGTTGATACCAATCGAGAGGTCTCTCTTGCTGATCGTGAGTCCTTGGTCATGATCGATAATTGTCTGGTAAAAATAAAAAGAGTTGCTTTCAATTTCAATGTTTTGATCTATAAATGCTATGCTCATATTGTTTTTTCTTCTAAATGCAGTTAAACTTGATTAATTTGTATATTTAGTGTTTAAGATGTGTTTTACTTGTATATTTGAATTTAATTTTATTTCTGTCGTATAATCTTTGTTTATTAAGAATGTGAATTGAACCATTCTATCGTCCTTAAGAAGACAATGTTGTCCAACCAATCATTTTGGGTTAGTAATCTCCTAGGCATATATGCTCTATTTTTCACATGTGATGCTTTGCTATAACTGTTTTGGGTGATTAAATTATAAGAGTGTGCTTGTTTGCTAGTGTATAATGGTTTGATTTAGTTTAAAACCTACATATTTCCTATAAAACACAAAGGGCTAGACTTCAGTCTAAGCGAGAGATGAAACTCTGATTCTTTTTTCTCTCGTCTCCAAATCTCCTTACCCAGAATATTGTACATAAGACCAATGATAAGAGATTTAGGCCCCTTCAAGGTCAAATGGTGGCTCCTTGCCTGTCATCCTTGCTCCATGCTTAGGTGGCATAAAGTCAATGTGAAAAATGCAACCCAACTTAAAATGTGAAAAATGCAGCCCGATCTAAAAGAGCTCTCGTTGAGGGATCCCCCTTAATAAAGGACGGTGTAAGGTGCGATGCACACAAACACTGTAACTCTAGTAAACCTTCGACGACCTTCAATGGAATAGAAAATCCTAGCACGATCATCACATAATGGAATGAGAGGGTGAAAGAGAGATCAAAAGAGTTTAAACTGCATGTTCGTAGATACGCAAAGATGAATGCCAAGATTCCAATCTCAAACCCTAGTCGTAGAACCTTAGGTGTTTAGAGAAACCTTAAATAGGGATGTGCAAACAATCGATAAAAATTTTAACCAACTTTTTCGGTCAATTTTTTAAACCACTTCGACCAAATTAACCTAAGTGTTTCGACATTAATCGATCAAATTGATTTCGATCGGTTAATTGGTTAACCAACACTGTTTATATAATTAAGTGTTTTTAGTTTATTATATATTATGTATTTAATTTATACTTAGGATTTTTTAGTTCATTATATTACATATATTTAATTTATACTTAGAAATTTTTAGTTTATTATATTATATTTATATTTAAAATATTATTAAATATTAATTGATTAATTTTTTAATTGTTTAAAAGGTTGAAATGGTTAAAAAAAATTTAACCGTCAACCAATCGATTAACCGATATATAATATTCGGTTAATCAATTTAGTATAATTTTAATCGATTAATGAACACCCCTAACCTAAAACCCTAGGTCTGGATGGAAAATTTTGTTGATAAACTCTAGAATATGCCAAACATTTTATTGATCCTAATATAATGAGAAGGATTAGGATCATCTCCAATAGTTTGGGGAAAATTTTCCTTAAGTGCACTATCGAATGAATACCATGTCAACACTATAGATGATGTGTCATTCATCCAGTAGTGCACTTAATGATATAACTATTTCATGATTCAAGGGTTCATGATGCATTAAATCAAGTTGACTACTCTATAATCCTTATTTTCTCCTAATTCAATCAAAATGCCTTGCTTCGTGCGATATTTTAAAGAGCTAAAATTAAGTAAGGTGATTTTAAATTAAAATATTATGTCTAATTTAATATGCAAAAATTGATTGACCTTTCTCTTCAAATAGTTATTAGAGCGATTTAATCTGCTTTCTTTTTTTTTTTTTTTGCCCTTTCGAGAATGTGTGCTGGTTAAATTATAAATCAGTTTGGATTTTGATACGCTCAAGTAGTCAAAGTTTCCGTAAAGAATAATATTTCATATGTCCCATAATTTTAGTCACTTATCTTTAATTATTATTATATATATATGTATTATTTTAAAAATATAAAAAAAAGATAATTTTTAGAAAATTTTAAATTCTATTTATGTATATATGAAAAATAATTAAATTTTCTTAAATTTAACAATAAAAAAATATTTATTTAATTAGCTAAATAGTAAACATGACAAAAATTATGAGACAATGGAGTAAATGTTAATAATAATGCCTCCTAAAAAATTACAGCCAAGTAAAACAAATAAACAGTAATACAACCTAAATTATTTTATGAAAAAGGTATCGTAAAAAACCGAAGTTTTATCGGATTTTAGTTCCCTCAATTTTGAGAAGGAACTTTAACCTCAAATAAAGTTAATTTTAACTCTTTAATTGTTTTTAGGTGGACAAAATTTTTTTTCACACAATAAAAATAATAGCATGTCAACCATACATTTTATTAGATTCTTAAAAAATAACACGAAATTATTTTTATTTAATAACAAAATCTTGTTCATCCAAAAATAGTTGAAGAGTTGGCAATAGTTGTCCGTTATTAAAGGGATGAAACAAATTTTGATTCTAAAAACAGGCAAAACAGAGATTTAAGAACAGGGGAAAGCAGAGTATATATTTACGTCCATCTTCACCAAGAGGGAGGAGCTCCTCTACGCAGAAGATACATTTCAAAGAGAAAGCAATGGGACTCTCGATATTGTACTCTTTTGTGTTACAAATCCTCATTGCTTCTCTTTTGCAAATTCCATCTTTTGCAATAAAAAAGGCAAGAATTTACAGTTATTAGTTGTTTGGCTTTTCAAGTTTTTCAGAATCATAAAAATGGTGATGAAATTTGCATGTTCATGAACTGGGGATGACTTTTTAGTACCAAATCTCCATCCGGGTTTTCAAAAGATTTGTTTGAATTCTCATTTTTATTTTGGAATTTTGAATTTTATCTGTATTTGACCGATTGTCTTAATGTTCAATTCATTTTTCATTTTTTTTGTTGTTGTAGTCTTATGTTGTGTACATGGGAGAACACCCGCATGGACATGGTGCGGAGCAGACAACTGTTGATTTTGATAGCGTGAGGAATTCTCATTTTGAGATTCTTGGTGCATGCGTAGGGGGGTATAGAATTTTTTCCAAGAAATGAAAAATCACAAGTTTATTTCATTTTCAATGCAGAATAACTTTGTTAATTTTACTCAATTCATTGCAATGCTCTTATGCAGCCATGAGAAAGCTAGAGATAAAATATTTTATTCATATACTCGACATATCAATGGCTTTGCCGCTGTCCTTGAAGAGGAAGAAGCAGCAGAGATTGCAAGTAAGAAGAAGTTTAATTCCACAATAAATCCCATTTTATGTATCTAGTAACCTCTGTTTTGCCCTGTTTCAATTATTGTTTGTTTTAACTTTTTAAGGATTTTCAAGGGTTACAAATGTGTCTTGAACAATGCAGAGAATCCGAATGTTGCGTCTGTTTTCTTGAACAAGCCAGTAAAACTGCATACAACACGGTCGTGGGATTTTCTCGGTTTAGAGAAAGATGGGGTTATTCCCCCTGGCTCTATCTGGGAAAAGGCAAAGTTTGGCGAAGGTATAATTATTGGAAGCATTGATACAGGTAAGAAAATTATCCCCTTTTTTATTTATATTCATAACAGCTCATCAGTATGTATCCTTTCTAGCAGTATTGGGGCATTCTTCCTAGCAAAAACACCTTAATTCATGGAAATTTCAAATTTCAAATAAATAAAGAAAGATAGAAAAACCTGATAATGTGGAATTCCTTGTTATTATTTTACATAAAATTTTATCTTTCTTTTCGGTTTCTATTCAAAATGAACAATCTCACAGTATTTGGCTATTAGTTTATGTATTTTGCTTCCTTTTTGCATAGATTATTAAAATTGTGTTGCCACTGTTTCTTTTTCAATTGCTATCATGTTTTTGCATTATCAGAC
This sequence comes from Bretschneidera sinensis, assembly GCA_023935145.1. Lineage (NCBI taxonomy): Eukaryota > Viridiplantae > Streptophyta > Magnoliopsida > Brassicales > Akaniaceae > Bretschneidera > Bretschneidera sinensis. Next base: position 126,442,171 of record CM043698.1, on the reverse strand, counting down.
ATAAATTCTTTTTTCATGGGGTTGTGTTAGGTGTTTGGCCGGAATCAAAGAGCTTTAGTGATGAAGGGATGGGACCAGTCCCTAAAAGGTGGAGAGGGGGTTGTGACGTCACTGGAGTTCCTTGCAACAGGTTCGTTCTCTCTTCCACTTGCGGCCAGTTTTCTCTTAACAAAATTTGGAAAAAGTATTTTTCTGTTAAGATGCAATGTTTCCTTAGAAGATGTGATGATGATTGCCAGTTTTCTGTTAACAAAATTAGAAGGGAAAAAAAAGAAAATTTTCTTTTCTTGGATTGGTAGGTGAGAAATGTGAGAGGAAAGAAGAGAGAAGGGACAGAAAAAAGAGAAGAAAGGATATTATTGATTTTTCCATAATGTGTTTTAGCATAAAGAATTGAAACGTGAAAAGAATGAAGAAAAAGACAAAAAAAAGAATTGTATTTTAACTTTCACTCTTCAATCCTCTACTTGCTCCCATTTTTCATCTCTACCAATGATCATAGCCTAAAGTTCATATATTAGGAGTTTTATACTGAAGGTTAGCTTGTACTCGCATTTTACTGCAGGAAGCTGATCGGAGCAAGGTACTTTAACAAAGGGTATAATAAGATTATTGGCAATCTAAATTCCACTTCTTCCACTGCACGAGATGAAGAAGGCCATGGATCGCATACCCTATCAACTGCTGGTGGTAGCTTTGTGCCAGGAGCTAATGTTTTTGGTTTTGGAAATGGAACTGCAAAAGGTGGATCGCCAAAAGCCCATGTGGCTGCGTACAAAGTTTGTTGGAAACCAGTCAATGGAACTGCCTGTTTCGATGCAGACATCTTGGCAGGCTTTGATTCTGCAATTTGGGATGGTGTTGATGTTATATCATTGTCCGTTGGAGGAAATCCATCTGAATTTTTCGAAGACGGGATTTCAATTGGTTCCTTCCATGCTGTGAGAAGAGGTATCACTGTGGTTTGCTCAGCTGGAAATGATGGACCAACTCCAGCGACGGTATCAAATGTTTCCCCATGGATGATTACAGTTGGCGCTAGCACAATTGATAGGGAGTTCACAAATTATGTCAAACTAGGCAACAATAAGCAATTTAAGGTAATTCTTCCCCCTCGCGAATTAAAATGTTGAATGTAAATTATTCATTTGAGTTGATACAGTTACCCATTTTGATATTTTGCAGGGAGAAAGCCTTTCCTTTAAAGGCTTGCCATCTAATAGATTCTATCCGTTGATTAGTGGTGCAGATGCAAAAGCTGCTAACGCGTCAGCTAAACTCGCGTGAGTATCCTGTTTGATCTTTCTTTATCAGTAATTTTGTACTATCATACGAGTAATTTGCAATTTCCATGGACTTGACAGTACTCAATGTGTTGCTGAAACGCTTGATCCGGTGAAGGTTAAGGGGAAGATTTTGGTCTGCCTTCGAGGGACTAACGATATAGCATCAAAAGGGAAGGTTGCGGCTCTTGCAGGTTCTGTTGGTATGATTTTGGCGAATGACAAACTGAATGGAAACAACTTTAATCTAGATTTTCATATTCTCCCTGCTTCCCATATCAATTTCACCGATGGTCAAGCAGTTTTTGCCTACATTAACTCTACCAGGTAACAATTCTCCTCCCCTTTTCAACTTTAGAAATTCTTAAAAATTGATAAGAAACTCTTACTTTTTCAATTTTCTTCAAACAGGAATCCCAGAGCACATATTTTTCCTGTGACAGAAATTGGTGTAAAGCCGGCTCCAGTTATGGCTGAATTCTCATCTAGGGGACCCAGTAAGATTGAGCCAGCAATCCTCAAGGTTTGCATTACATTTTAAGTGTCAATTTCAAATTAGTAGAAGACTGTTAGAAAAATTAAAAATTAAAAATTCTGATATATTTATTTCAGCCTGATATAACTGCACCTGGAGTGAATATTCTTGCTGCTTACACTGAAGCAGTAGGACCAACTAAAGAACCAACTGATGCTGTTCGAGTTCCTTTCACCGTAATGTCTGGTACTTCAATGTCCTGTCCTCATGTTTCTGGTATCGTTGGCCTTCTCAAAAAACTCCACCCTGAATGGAGTCCAGCAGCTATTAAGTCCGCAATCATGACTACCGGTACAAAACCTTATCTTCCTCTTCTTCATCAATCAATCAATCAAACAAAAAGATTAAGCTTAAAAAGAAGGCCTGATTTTTTTAATACAATTGTTATTTGCAGCAAGAACACGAAGCAACAAGAAGCAGAGAATGCTTGATTCGAACAACCACAAGGCAACTCCATTTGATTATGGTGCAGGACATCTGAGACCAAACACTGCAATGGATCCTGGTCTGGTTTATGACTTAACAGTTGATGACTACTTGAATTTCTTGTGTGGTCGCTGCTACAATCAATCCCAAATCAAGTTATTCTCAATTAAGCCTCACACTTGTCCTCCATCATTCAGCATGGCAGACTTTAATTACCCTTCAATCACAGTTGTTGATCTCACTGTCAATGGATCATTAACCGTTACACGAAGAGTTAAGAATGTTGGCTCTTTTCCGGCTACATACAACGCGAAAGTCGTGGCACCACCTGGAGTTTCTGTTACAGTGAAGCCTGCAAGCTTGATGTTTGTGAAAACTGGAGAAGAGAAGACGTTTCAAGTGGTTTTTCAGGCAAAGGGGGTTGTTAGGCCAAGGGACTATGTATTTGGCCGACTGATATGGTCAGATGGGAAGCACTATGTGAGGAGTCCACTTGTAGTAAAGCACAAATAGATTTGTTGAAATAGATTGTGCCCACTCTAGCTATTCTTTGATTGGAAAATAAAGAACAAAAAGCAATGTCCATTGATCAGTTGGTTTTTCATCCTGTTGTGTTTATAATACATTAGTATATTACCTGCAATCCAAAGCATCGTTCAATTAATTGCACAGAATTTCAAAAAGAAAAAAACTATGAAGTTCTATTTAGTGAAGCAAAGAGATGTAACAAAGTGTCAAACACAAGTACCACTCCCATATTATAAACTTTACAAATTGAAAGACCAAATACAGACAAGTGCTAGCTTGATCAATCTTGCAACGAAAGAAAAGAAGAAAAAAAATTCGATCTTTTCATCATTTTCAATCAATTTTGTGGGAGATCAAACATGGTCGGAAGAACGTTTATCAATTTTTTTTTTAGTAGAATGTTTGTCATTTTTCAAACAATAAAAGGATAACTCAGTTGACTTTAAAGAAAGATATTAAACTTTTTTTAATAGTTTGAAAAAGAAAAGCCTTCTAGAGCTTCATTCACAGACTGACGAAGACGTTGCAAGAGCTTCATTCAATATTTAGATAGATTTCATCTTAAATTTAAAAAAAAAAAAAAAAAAACCGACGTCAATCATATAATCGTTGCTTGTTAAGCATGTGAATTGAGTGAATCATTCATCCTTAGGAGGACAATGTTGTCTTACCAATCATGTTGGGTCAGTAATCTCCTAGATATATATGCTCTATCTTCACATGTGACTTTTGCTATAATTGTCTTGGGTGATTAAATTGTATGTGCGTCCTTGTTTACTTGTGTATGGTGGTTTAAATTCCTTCTTCTCTCGTTCCCAAATCTTTGTACCCCAAAATCTTGTATATAAGACCAATGACAAGGAATTTGGCCCCATTCAATGTCAAATGGTGGCTCCTTACTCGTCACCTATCCTCCGTGCTTGGGTGGCATAAAACCAATGTGGGAAATACAGCCCAACCTAAAAGAGCTCTCTTTGAGAGAATCTACTTACTAATTGACAAATGACGGTGTAAGGTATGATGTCCACAAACAATTCAACCCTAGTAAACCTTCGATGACCTTCAATGGAACTGAAAATTCTAGCACAACCATTACAAAAGGTAACAAGAGGGTGAAGAGAAATCAAAAGATCTTAATTTGCCTGTTAATAGATATGCAAAGATGAATACGAAGATTCCAATCACAAACCCTAGCTGTAGAACCCTAGGTATTTAGAGAAACCCTAAACCCTAGGTTTGGGTGAAAAATATTGTTTATAAACTCTAGTGTCTACCAAACATTTGATTTATCCTAATATGGTGAGAATATAACTAGAGGTGGCGTAATCTGACCTAACCTAAAAACCCGACCCAATCCAAAAATGCATTAAAATTATATGACTCGAACCCAACCTGATCCTAGTCCGAGTGACTCGAAACCCGAAATGAGTTGAATTCTAAATGACCCAAACCCTACTCGACCTGAACCAAAACAACCCAAAACCCAAAATGACCTAGAAACCCAAAACGACGACCCTGAACTCGAAACAAATTGAAAATATAATTTTTTATAAAAACTTTTGTTAAAATGATTTGCTTTTTTAAACAAATGTGATAGTTAATTGACTAGTTATTAAATAAAATAAATTATATTATAGTCGATTAATTATCGATTTACATTTGTTGATATGCATGGTTCAACATTCTATTATTATGAGTAATCTATTAGTTTCAAATAAAGAATCGAGAAAACTAGTCAATTTTGCATTGTTCTTTACATCACAAAATAAAAATAAAAATAACTTAAATTGCCCTTGAAAATTGAATGTAATAAAATGACTACATGAAATTTAGTCTTCAAAATTTGGTATAAGATGTTACGAATGGGACTAACTCGATGGACCAGTTGTTTGAGATCAATTAGGATTGAATTTTGGGAGTAAGAGTCATAACATTACATATTGCATTCACAAATTAAATATATTATTTAAAAATTTTAAAGTTGATTTATTATTAATTAATTTTTATGGATTTGAACATGTAACTCGTTTAGTCGTATTATATGCAAATAATATATTTTAAAATTAAGTTTAAATATCTAGTTTGTTTACCTAACCTGACTCAACCGTACCCGATATGACTTGAGACACGATACGGCCTGAGATGGAAATGAACCAAACTCGACCTGGTCTAAATAATCTACGATTCAATATGATCCAAACCCAACTGGTGTGATTCAATTGCCACCGACAAATAGTTATTGGCACTTCACTTATTTTTTGGTTTCTGAAACTTACAATAATACCATTAATTAAAGTTAGATACTAATTTGACTTTTGAAAGACAATTACTATTATATGTTCTCTTTACTAGTTTCCATGATACCAAATCTTTTATTAATTACTCGTTCTTCATCTCTAACTCTCTACATCTTCATTTTTCCAGTTAAAACTTTTCTTTTTGAATTTAATTATTTCTTCAGTTTTTTCATAACAAAAGATAATTAATTAACGGAATATGTTCCATTTGGAACATTAATAATACTCAAGACTGTAGAGTTAAATGACTCTTTTTAATCATTTTATTTAGAATTACTAGCTAAAAAAAGTAAATTTTAAGAAGATTTTCAGAAGTTAAATCCTGTGTATATAGTCTGATCAATCTTTGTCAAGTAGAAATTGAATTCATGTCTTTAATAAAAATTGAAGGAAAATGGAGAAAAATTTGGAAGATGAAGAAATATTGTAATTAGTATAAAATTTTGTATCATTAAAATTTATAAAGTGAATATTTGGTAATAATTTTATTTCAAAAGTCAAATTAAATATTTAACTTTAATTAAAGGTATTATTGCAAACTTTAGAAAGAAAAAATTATAAATAAAATCAGAATGGATTTTGATACGCGAAGTACCCATTAAAATTATTATTAACTATCATTTAAAATCAGGCTCTTAAATAGTTTCTAGTTTCTTTCAAAATGGAAACCTCACAGTTGTCCGTTATTAAAGGGATGAAACAAATTTTGATTCTAAAAACAGGCAAAACAGAGATTTAAGAACAGGGGAAAGAAGAGTATATATTTATGTCCATCGTCACCAAAAGGGAGGAGTTCTGCTATGCAGACGATACATTTCAAAGAGAAAGCAATGGGGCTCTCAATCTTTTACTCTTTTGTGTTACAAATCCTCATTGCCTCTCTTTTGCAATCGAAAAGGCAAGAATTTACTTTTCATTTTTTTCAGAATCATAAAATTGGTGATGAAATTTTTAAGTTCATGAACTTGGGATGACTTTTTAGTATGAAAGCTCTATATGGGTTTTCAAAAGATTTGTTTAAATTCTCAGTTTTATGTAGGAATTTTGAATTTTATCTGTATTTGACCAATTGTATTAATGTTCAATTCATTTTTCATTTTTTTTGTTGTTGTAGTCTTATGTAGTGTACATGGGAGAACACTCGCATGGACATGGTGCGGACGTGACAACCGTTGATCTTCATAGCGTGAGGAATTCTCATTATGAGGTTCTGGGCTCATGCGTAGGGGGGTAAGGATTTTTTCCAAGAAATGAAAAATCACAAGTTTAATTCATTTTCAATGCAGAATAACTTTGTTAATTTTAGTCAATTTATTGAAATGTTCTTATGCAGCAATGAGAAAGCCAAAGAGAAAATATTTTATTCATATTCTCGAAATATCAATGGCTTTGCCGCCTTCTTTGAAGTGGAAGAAGCAGCAGAGATTGCAAGTAAGAAGAAGTTCAATTCCACAGTAAATCCCGTTTTATGTATCCAGTAACCTCTGTCATGCTCTGTTTCGCTTATGGTTTGTTTAAACTGCCTTGAACAATGTAGAGAATCCGAATGTTGTGTCTGTTTTCTTGAACAAGGAAGTAAAACTGCATACAACACGGTCGTGGGATTTTCTCGGTTTAGAGAAAGATGGTGTTATTTCCCCTGGCTCTATCTGGGAAAAGGAAAAGTTTGGTGAAGATATAATTATTGGAGGACTTGATGGCGGAAAGAAAATTATCACATTTTTCTGAAATAAATTCAAGCATTAATTGTGGCAATTAAGTGGAGGTAATTTTGCTCCACTAAGAATTAATTGTGGCCAAATTAATTCAATTATTCTTAGTGCATTTCTCCTATAAATAGGATAACCATAGAGCATATGAAAAGTTAGAGTGTTAGAGAGAAAACACAAGGTGTATGCTTAAGGTATATTGGTTCATATTCTCAATGGTTGTATTGAGAGTATAAGGTATATGTAACCAACCCATATATGGTCCATGTTTAACCATTTGGCCATCCATTGATTGTGGTAACAAGCGTATGGAATACGGACGGACGTTCTTGATGGAAGAACATGTATAAATACAGGTTTGGTCCCTAGACTCGGTACTACTCATTTTTCTTTCATACACCACCAAATTGAAGAGAGTTCTGAGAGTCTAGAAGAACCAATATCGAGAGAATAGTGGATTGTATAAGTGAAAAGCTTCAATGGCCGAAGGTATCTTTACGGTCTTTATAATTCCGCATTTAATCTATATGCTATTTAAGTTGTTTAGCATGTTTAGGTTATATTTAAGTTCTAACATTTTGTATCAGAGCAATGTTTACCTCTGCCTTGAAGTATTAAGCAATCTGTAATACTTTCGATTTATACCCGAAAAATAATTTGATTTCAAAGTTTGTTTTTTGAATATTTTTTTAATGGAAAATAACGTTAGAAGTCATTAGGAAATTTGATTTCTAGTATTTCTGAGTTTTAAAATCTGCCAAGATTTAGTTGGATTTTGAAAACAGGTTAAAAACGACCTGGCTAAAGGTTGAAGACCATTGGTTTAGGAAAATATCTTGCAGTTTCCAAATTCGGTAATTTTCCAAAAATTCTATATATATATTTGGAAGTTCAGATTTTGGCTTAATTTTATGGATTTTCACAATTTTGCACATGATTTATAATTATTTGCAAAAAATAATATTAATGAATTCCCCGGGGTAACCTAGTGGTAAAAGTGAATTTGGGATTATGTGGTAGGCACACGGTCTTGCGTTCGAATCCCCATGAGTTCAAACTTTTGATTATTTTGCTGAAATTAAGATAATGCATATATACTATTTATATTAGTACTATGTATATGCAATTTGATTAAGTGCTCATATTTAGCATGATTTTCAATTCATGCTTTTAGAATGAGTTTATTTTATGGAATGAATTAAATTAAGTGCATAATATTATGTTTGATTATGCAATTTATGTTTATGAGAATTTTATTTACATATAATAACATATTATTAAGTTTAAATATTGTTAGATTATGTAAACTTAGGTTATTCTCATAAAACTTAATTTGTGCATAACACTTTAAGGTTCATAATATATTAATATGAACAATTAAGTTAAAAATTATGAATAATTCATAAACAATTTAGTTGGCATAAGACAGCTTGATCTAAGACAATGCTCTATCTAAAGATTCTGGTTTTTAATGAGGCTTTGTCCCGACCAATTATCCTGGGAGCACTCTTAGTGATTGCCTATTTTGTTACTGCGTAATTGCTTTTAGGCATTAAGTAGAGCCTAAAATATAGTAAATATAAATGTCTAGTGAACTATATAATTTTAAATTTTTAAGGAGTAGCCACAACATCTTTAATTATATAAAATTATATATTAAGTGGATTATGATCACTTAATGGACATTAATTGTAATTAATTATATAAATATAATGATATTACCCCACAGGGATTTTATTATGTTAATATAATTAATTAAGATAATATATTAAAATTAGTTTTTCTTAATTTACCCACAGGAGTTAAGAGGAATTAATTTAATAGTTTTATCATAAAGTTTAAAAATAGAAAAACATCAAACTGTAATTATAATATACATTATGAATTTAGTAAAAATAGTTTGATAAAATCTATCATAAAGCATAAAGAATCTTATTGAATTAAAAATTTAGCACACAGGTAATTTTTTATAAAATTAGATTCAATTTCAGCGCGTTTTTACATTGGTAAAACATGCAATTTAGAAAATAAGACCTCAAATCTTGACATAAGCTTTTGGACTTTATGCAGTTTCTCAACACACTAGTTTTTCTTATATCCGTTGTGACATACCCGAACTTAGGGGAGATAATTATAAGGTATGGAAGGAGAGGATTCTCCTCCATCTAGGGTGGATGGACATAGATTATGCTATTAGGAAGGACGAACCACCGGCAATCACCGATAACAACACTCCGGTTGCCGTCACACTATATGAGCGATGGGAGCGATCCAATCGGCTTAGCGTGATGTTTATCAAGACTAAGATAACTGCTGGTATATGTGGTTCTATCGACCAGCATGAGAAAGTCTGTGATTTGCTGAAAGCCATTCACAATCAATTCGTCACTTCAGAAAAGGCATTAGCAAGCACCCTGATAATGAGATTTTCATCCCTCATACTCACCAGCGTAAAATATGTGTGCGAGCACATAATGCAAATGCATGACATTGTGGCTCAACTAAAGAAACTTGAGGTTGATATGTCAGAGTCCTTCCTGGTGCATTACATTCTGAACACCCTTCCAACTCAGTACGAGCCTTTCAAAATCTCGTACAACACACATAAAAACAAATGGTTAATCAATTAATTAATGACCATGTGTGTTCAAGAAGAAGAGAGGCTTGTGATGGAACTGGGTGAGAGTGCAATGCTGGCTACTACCCGTGGGAAGGACATATTAGAACCAACCTCGTTTGTTTGTTGTGAATCTAATATGGTTAATGTTAATATTAGCACCTAGTGGATTGATTCTGGATCTACAATCCATATTGCAAACTCCTTGAAGGGTATGCAAAACCTAAGGAAGCCAGTGGAAAGTGGGCAAAACATCTTATCAGGCAACAAGATGGGCTCACATGTGGAGGCGATTGGAACTTGCATTTTAACTTTAAGTAGTGGCTTTATTTTAAAATTGGAAATGACCTTTTATGTACCAAGTTTTTCACGAAACTTGATTTCTGTTTCCAGACTTACACCATTTGGATATTCCTTTAATTTTCAAAACACATCTTTCAGTTTATTTTATAAAACTGATTGTGTTGGGAATGGTATTTTGTCTGATGGTTTTCATCGTCTTTATTTACAAAATGATGCCACTTATAGTTCAATTCATGTTCACACTGGCGTTAAAAGGTGTAATATTAACGATGACTCCTCTATGTTATGGAACCAGAGATTATGACATATCTCCATAGAAAGAATTAAAAGATTAGTGAATAAAGGGGTACTTAGTACTCTAGATTATATTAATTTTGAGACTTGTGTGGACTGCATTAAGGGAAAGCAGACCAACAAGTCCAAGAAAAGTGCTAATAGGAGTTCAGACATATTAGAAATCATTCATACTGATATATGTTGTCCAGACATAGACGCATATGGTCAGAAATATTTCGTCACTTTTATCGATGATTACTCATGATATATGTATATCTATTTGCTACATAAGAAAAATGAAGCATTGGATGCCTTCAAAGTCTTTAAGGCTGAAGTTGAGAACCAATGTGGAAAGCAAATACAAATTGTGAGATCCGATAGAGGTGGAGAATATTATGGTGGATACACAGAAAGTGAACAATCACATGGTATTTTTGCCAAGTTTCTTCAAGAACATGGGATTGTTGGCCCAATACACCATGCCTGGTTCCCCGGACTAGAATGGCGTCGCAGAAAGAAGAAACCGAACATTGATGGACATGGTGCGGAGTATGCTTAGCAACTCCAACCTTCCTACATCCTTGTGGACTGAAGCACTAAAGACGACTGCGTATATATTAAACCGAGTTCCAACCAAGGCTGTTCCCAAAACACCATTTGAATTATGGAAAGGTTTGAAACCGAGTTTGCGACATATGCATGTTTGGGGATGTCTGTCTAAGGTGAGGATTTATAAGCCACAAGAGAAGAAACTGGATCCGATGACCATTAGTGGGTATTTCGTTAGATATGTCGAAAGGTCCAAGGGTTACAGGATTTATTGTCCAACTCATACTACTAGGATTGTGGAATCAAGAAACACTAAGTTTCTAGAGAATGACATGATCAGTGGGAGGGATCGGTTTAGGAACTTAGTTCATACACATGATCATACAGAACCTGCACATGATCATACAGAATCTCAACCTTCATCAAATGATAGATTGGTTATAGTTCATAGCACGCCTCAAGTACAAGCTCGTGTTGACCAATCGATCATTGAGGTTCTACAAGCTGCTATCAACATTCTAATAGATCAAGTTGTTCAGGAAATACCACAAGTTCCTGAACAACCAGTTGAACCACAAGCTCCCTTGGGAGACATTGGTACAACATTAAGAAAATCTGCTAGAGTCAGGAGATCAGCAATTCCTAGTGATTACATTGTGTATTTACAAGAATCTTACTATAATTTTGGAGCCGAAAATGATCCTGAAACCTTTTTATATGCCATGAGTCGCAAAGAGTCAACCTTGTGGCATGATGCCATGAAGAAATAGATGAATTTCATGAAAAACAACGAAGTCTGAGATCTTGTAGAGTTTCCTAATGGGGCGAAAGTCATTGGTTGCAAATGGGTCTTTAAGACCAAGAAAGATACATTAGGCAACATTGAGAGATACAAAGCGAGACTCGTTGCTAAGGGATTTACTCAAAAAGAAGGAATCAATTACACGAAGACTTTCTCTCCTATATCTAAGAAAGATTCTCTTCGTATTATTTTGGTATTAGTTGCTCATTTTGACCTTGAGCTGCAACAAATTGATGTGAAAACTGCATTTCTTAATGGAGATTTGGAAGAGAAGGTTTATATGAAACAACCTGAAGGTTTCTTCTCTAATGATGGTGAACATTTAGTTTGCAAGCTTAAGAAATCTATATACAATTTAAAACAAGCCTTCCATCAATGGTATTTTAAATTCCATGAAGTAATTTCTTCATTTGGTTTTGTTGAAAACCCCATGGATCAATGTATATACCAGAAGGTCAGTGGGAGTAAAATTTGTTTTCTTGTTTTATATGTGGATGATATTTTACTTGCAACCAATGATAAGGGCTTGCTGCATGAGGTGAAACAATTTCTCTATAAAAATTTTGATATGAAAGATATGGGTGAGGCATCTTATGTCATTGGCATTGAGATCCATAGAGATAGACCTCGAGGTGTTTTAGGTCTGTCACAAGAAACCTGTATCAATAAAGTTTTAGAGAAATTTCGGATGATAGATTGTTCACTTAGTGTAGCTTCCATTGTGAAGAGTGATAGGTTCAATTTGAACCAATGCCCGAAGAACGATTTTGAGAGGGAATCCATGAAGAATATTTCATATGCTTCTATAGTCAGAAGCTTTATGTATGCTCAGATCTGCACTAAACCCGACATTACATTTTTTTGTAGGGATGCTAGGGCGATATCAGAGTAACCCAGGTATGGACTACTGGAGAGCTGCAAAGAAAGTAATGAGGTATCTTTAAGGAACTAAAGACTACAACCTTATATATAGACAGACGAACAATTTGGATATGATTGACTACTCTGATTCAGACTTTGTTGGCTGTGTTGATTCACGTAAATCAACATCAGGGTACATTTTTCAGATGGCTGGTGGAGCTGTTTCTTGGAGAAGTGTCAAGTAGACATTGACCACTACTTCTACTATGGAAGCCGAGTTCGTCTTCTGTTTTGAGGCCACTCCACATGGTGTATGGCTTAGGAGTTTCATTTCTGGGCTTAGAGTCATGGATTCTATATCTAGGTCATTGAGAATTTTCTGCGACAATTCAGCTGCTGTCTTTATGGCTAAGAACAACAAAAGTGGAAGTCGAAGTAAACACATCGACATTAATTATTTAGCCATAAGAGAACGTGTGAAAGAAAAGAAAGTGGTCATTGAACACATAAGCACTGAATTGATGATCGCTTATCCTTTGACTAAGGGCATGTCACCTCTGAAATTCAAGGATCATGTAGAGAAAATGGGACTTGGTTCCACTTCGTAAGTGTATACATATAGTTTATTAATGAAACTCTTACATATTTTGATGTTTTCTCATATTCATGTGCACCTTAATTTCTTTGAGAAAATTCATCTGTATAGGACTAGGAATAAACATAGGGTTTATTCATTAAGAAATGTTACCACATGAAGAATAATACTTGAAGAACTAAATGATTCGTAATACATGGAAGGTAATACTCGCTCTTAGAGGACTTATCGCCATGATTCATGTATTTACTTCTTAAAATACATCAATAGGATTAAGTTAGGTTAAATATATAGACTAAGTGGGAGAATGTAATAAATTCAAGCATTAATTGTGGCAATTAAGTGGAGGCAATTATGCTCCACTAAGAATTAATTGTGGCCAAATTAATTCAATTATTCTTAGTGCATTTCTCCTATAAATAGGATAATCATAAAACATATGAAAGGTTAGAGTGTTAGAGAGAAAACACAAGGTGTATGCTTAAGGTATGTTGGTTTATATTCTCAATGGTTGTATGAGAGTATAAAGTATATGTAACCAACCTATATTTGGTCCATGTTTAACCATTTGGCCATCCATTGATTGTGGTAACAAGCATATGGAATACAGACGGACTTTCTTGATGGAAGAACATGTATAAATACAAGTTTGGTCCCTAGACACGGTACTACTCATTTTTATTTCATACACCATCAAACTGAAGAGAGTTCTGAGAGTCTAGAAAAACTAATATCGAGAGAATAGCGGATTGTGTAAGTGAAAAGCTTCAATGGCCTGAGGTATGTTTACGGTCTTTATAATTCCGCATTTAATCTATATGCTATTTAAGTTGTTTAGCATGTTTAGATTATATTTAAGTTGTAACTTTTTCTTCATATTCATACGAGCCCATCAGTATGTGTCCTTTCTAGCGGCAAAATACCTTAATTCAAATTTTATCTTTCTTTAGGTTTGTCCACTTCTTATATGAAATCATTTGATCTATAGAGATCAAGAGTGATGATAAATTCAAATTCAAAATGAACAATCTCAGTACTTGGCTATCAGTTTATGTATTTTGCTTCCTTTTTGCCACTGTTTCTTTTTCAAAATGAATAATCCAAATTTTTGCACTTTATTTCATTCTTCGCAGCTAAACAAATGGTCTGTTTTATATTTTTCTTTGATTTTCTTTCTGCATGTAGTGCCTCAAAAATGGATATTCAATTTTGCATCATCAAATTCAATAGCCGAACGTTTATAATTCCTCTGTAATTGGCTTTCATTTCCAAGAGACAAGTAAGTTACCTCAAGTTCACCAATTCCTCAATAGCCAATAGATTTTTTAGGGAAATAACCATAGGTGAAGAGGTTCCCCATTGCAAAAGGTTAGTTTTTACATTATTCTAATATTGATCATGCTATACTCCTATGAACTTTATTAAAAAATATGAACCTAACATGTTTAGTATTTAAACCCCCATGAGAAGTCACAAATCTTGAGTTTCATGTTCTATGATTGTAATAAAATCATACCATTAGTTATATTACTATATAGTTTCTTGTTAAAATTTTGTTACTGGTATGAAAGAATCAATTAATACCTTGTTGATACCAATCGAGAGGTCTCTCTTGCTGATCGTGAGTCCTTGGTCATGATCGATAATTGTCTGGTAAAAATAAAAAGAGTTGCTTTCAATTTCAATGTTTTGATCTATAAATGCTATGCTCATATTGTTTTTTCTTCTAAATGCAGTTAAACTTGATTAATTTGTATATTTAGTGTTTAAGATGTGTTTTACTTGTATATTTGAATTTAATTTTATTTCTGTCGTATAATCTTTGTTTATTAAGAATGTGAATTGAACCATTCTATCGTCCTTAAGAAGACAATGTTGTCCAACCAATCATTTTGGGTTAGTAATCTCCTAGGCATATATGCTCTATTTTTCACATGTGATGCTTTGCTATAACTGTTTTGGGTGATTAAATTATAAGAGTGTGCTTGTTTGCTAGTGTATAATGGTTTGATTTAGTTTAAAACCTACATATTTCCTATAAAACACAAAGGGCTAGACTTCAGTCTAAGCGAGAGATGAAACTCTGATTCTTTTTTCTCTCGTCTCCAAATCTCCTTACCCAGAATATTGTACATAAGACCAATGATAAGAGATTTAGGCCCCTTCAAGGTCAAATGGTGGCTCCTTGCCTGTCATCCTTGCTCCATGCTTAGGTGGCATAAAGTCAATGTGAAAAATGCAACCCAACTTAAAATGTGAAAAATGCAGCCCGATCTAAAAGAGCTCTCGTTGAGGGATCCCCCTTAATAAAGGACGGTGTAAGGTGCGATGCACACAAACACTGTAACTCTAGTAAACCTTCGACGACCTTCAATGGAATAGAAAATCCTAGCACGATCATCACATAATGGAATGAGAGGGTGAAAGAGAGATCAAAAGAGTTTAAACTGCATGTTCGTAGATACGCAAAGATGAATGCCAAGATTCCAATCTCAAACCCTAGTCGTAGAACCTTAGGTGTTTAGAGAAACCTTAAATAGGGATGTGCAAACAATCGATAAAAATTTTAACCAACTTTTTCGGTCAATTTTTTAAACCACTTCGACCAAATTAACCTAAGTGTTTCGACATTAATCGATCAAATTGATTTCGATCGGTTAATTGGTTAACCAACACTGTTTATATAATTAAGTGTTTTTAGTTTATTATATATTATGTATTTAATTTATACTTAGGATTTTTTAGTTCATTATATTACATATATTTAATTTATACTTAGAAATTTTTAGTTTATTATATTATATTTATATTTAAAATATTATTAAATATTAATTGATTAATTTTTTAATTGTTTAAAAGGTTGAAATGGTTAAAAAAAATTTTAACCGTCAACCAATCGATTAACTGATATATAATATTCGGTTAATCAATTTAGTATACTTTTAATCGATTAATGAACACCCCTAACCTAAAACCCTAGGTCTGGATGGAAAATTTTGTTGATAAACTCTAGAATATGCCAAACATTTTATTGATCCTAATATAATGAGAAGGATTAGGATCATCTCCAATAGTTTGGGGAAAATTTTCCTTAAGTGCACTATCGAATGAATACCATGTCAACACTATAGATGATGTGTCATTCATCCAGTAGTGCACTTAATGATCTAACTATTTCATGATTCAAGGGTTCATGATGCATTAAATCAAGTTGACTACTCTATAATCCTTATTTTCTCCTAATTCAATCAAAATGCCTTGCTTCGTGCGATATTTTAAAGAGCTAAAATTAAGTAAGGTGATTTTAAATTAAAATATTATGTCTAATTTAATATGCAAAAATTGATTGACCTTTCTCTTCAAATAGTTATTAGAGCGATTTAATCTGCTTTCTTTTTTTTTTTTGCCCTTTCGAGAATGTGTGCTGGTTAAATTATAAATCAGTTTGGATTTTGATACGCTCAAGTAGTCAAAGTTTCCGTAAAGAATAATATTTCATATGTCCCATAATTTTAGTCACTTATCTTTAATTATTATTATTATATATATATATTATTTTAAAAATATAAAAAAAAATTTAGAAAATTTTAAATTCTATTTATGTATATATGAAAAATAATTAAATTTTCTTAAATTTAACAATAAAAAAATATTTATTTAATTAGCTAAATAGTAAACATGACAAAAATTATGAGACAAGGGAGTAAATGTTAATAATAATGCCTCCTAAAAAATTACAGCCAAGTAAAACAAATAAACAGTAATACAACCTAAATTATTTTATGAAAAAGGTATCGTAAAAAACCGAAGTTTTATCGGATTTTAGTTCCCTCAATTTTGAGAAGGAACTTTAACCTCAAATTAAGTTAATTTTAACTCTTTAATTGTTTTTAGGTGGACAAAATTTTTTTTCACACAATAAAAATAATGGCATGTCAACCATACATTTTATTAGATTTTTAAAAAATAACACGAAATTATTTTTATTTAATAACAAAATCTTGTTCATCCAAAAATAGTTGAAGAGTTGGCAATAGTTGTCCGTTATTAAAGGGATGAAACAAATTTTGATTCTAAAAACAGGCAAAACAGAGATTTAAGAACAGGGGAAAGCAGAGTATATATTTACGTCCATCTTCACCAAGAGGGAGGAGCTCCTCTACGCAGAAGATACATTTCAGAGAGAAAGCAATGGGACTCTCGATATTGTACTCTTTTGTGTTACAAATCCTCATTGCTTCTCTTTTGCAAATTCCATCTTTTGCAATAAAAAAGGCAAGAATTTACAGTTATTAGTTGTTTGGCTTTTCAAGTTTTTCAGAATCATAAAAATGGTGATGAAATTTGCATGTTCATGAACTGGGGATGACTTTTTAGTACCAAATCTCCATCTGGGTTTTCAAAATATTTGTTTGAATTCTCATTTTTATTTTGGAATTTTGAATTTTATCTGTATTTGACCGATTGTCTTAATGTTCAATTCAATTTTCATTTTTTTTGTTGTTGTAGTCTTATGTTGTGTACATGGGAGAACACCCGCATGGACATGGTGCGGAGCAGACAACTGTTGATTTTGAAAGCGTGAGGAATTCTCATTTTGAGATTCTTGGTGCATGCGTAGGGGGGTATAGAATTTTTTCCAAGAAATGAAAAATCACAAGTTTATTTCATTTTCAATGCAGAATAACTTTGTTAATTTTACTCAATTCATTGCAATGCTCTTATGCAGCCATGAGAAAGCTAGAGATAAAATATTTTATTCATATACTCGACATATCAATGGCTTTGCCGCTGTCCTTGAAGAGGAAGAAGCAGCAGAGATTGCAAGTAAGAAGAAGTTTAATTCCACAATAAATCCCATTTTATGTATCTAGTAACCTCTGTTTTGCCCTGTTTCAATTATTGTTTGTTTTAACTTTTTAAGGATTTTCAAGGGTTACAAATGTGTCTTGAACAATGCAGAGAATCCGAATGTTGCGTCTGTTTTCTTGAACAAGCCAGTAAAACTGCATACAACACGGTCGTGGGATTTTCTCGGTTTAGAGAAAGATGGGGTTATTCCCCCTGGCTCTATCTGGGAAAAGGCAAAGTTTGGCGAAGGTATAATTATTGGAAGCATTGATACAGGTAAGAAAATTATCCCCTTTTTTATTTATATTCATAACAGCTCATCAGTATGTATCCTTTCTAGCAGTATTGGGGCATTCTTCCTAGCAAAAACACCTTAATTCATGGAAATTTCAAATTTCCAATAAATAAAGAAAGATAGAAAAACCTGATAATGTGGAATTCCTTGTTATTATTTTACATAAAATTTTATCTTTCTTTTCGGTTTCTATTCAAAATGAACAATCTCACAGTATTTGGCTATTAGTTTATGTATTTTGCTTCCTTTTTGCATAGATTATTAAAATTGTGTTGCCACTGTTTCTTTTTCAATTGCTATCATGTTTTTGCATTATCAGACATAAATTCTTTTTTCATGGGGTTGTGTTAGGTGTTTGGCCGGAATCAAAGAGCTTTAGTGATGAAGGGATGGGACCAGTCCCTAAAAGGTGGAGAGGGGGTTGTGACGTCACTGGAGTTCCTTGCAACAGGTTCGTTCTCTCTTCCACTTGCGGCCAGTTTTCTCTTAACAAAATTTGGAAAAAGTATTTTTCTGTTAAGATGCAATGTTTCCTTAGAAGATGTGATGATGATTGCCAGTTTTCTGTTAACAAAATTAGAAGGAAAAAAAAAGAAAATTTTCTTTTCTTGGATTGGTAGGTGAGAAATGTGAGAGGAAAGAAGAGAGAAGGGACAGAAAAAAGAGAAGAAAGGATATTATTGATTTTTCCATAATGTGTTTTAGCATAAAGAATTGAAACGTGAAAAGAATGAAGAAAAAGACAAAAAAAAGAATTGTATTTTAACTTTCACTCTTCAATCCTCTACTTGCTCCCATTTTTCATCTCTACCAATGATCATAGCCTAAAGTTCATATATTAGGAGTTTTATACTGAAGGTTAGCTTGTACTCGCATTTTACTGCAGGAAGCTGATCGGAGCAAGGTACTTTAACAAAGGGTATAATAAGATTATTGGCAATCTAAATTCCACTTCTTCCACTGCACGAGATGAAGAAGGCCATGGATCGCATACCCTATCAACTGCTGGTGGTAGCTTTGTGCCAGGAGCTAATGTTTTTGGTTTTGGAAATGGAACTGCAAAAGGTGGATCGCCAAAAGCCCATGTGGCTGCGTACAAAGTTTGTTGGAAACCAGTCAATGGAACTGCCTGTTTCGATGCAGACATCTTGGCAGGCTTTGATTCTGCAATTTGGGATGGTGTTGATGTTATATCATTGTCCGTTGGAGGAAATCCATCTGAATTTTTCGAAGACGGGATTTCAATTGGTTCCTTCCATGCTGTGAGAAGAGGTATCACTGTGGTTTGCTCAGCTGGAAATGATGGACCAACTCCAGCGACGGTATCAAATGTTTCCCCATGGATGATTACAGTTGGCGCTAGCACAATTGATAGGGAGTTCACAAATTATGTCAAACTAGGCAACAATAAGCAATTTAAGGTAATTCTTCCCCCTCGCGAATTAAAATGTTGAATGTAAATTATTCATTTGAGTTGATACAGTTACCCATTTTGATATTTTGCAGGGAGAAAGCCTTTCCTTTAAAGGCTTGCCATCTAATAGATTCTATCCGTTGATTAGTGGTGCAGATGCAAAAGCTGCTAACGCGTCAGCTAAACTCGCGTGAGTATCCTGTTTGATCTTTCTTTATCAGTAATTTTGTACTATCATACGAGTAATTTGCAATTTCCATGGACTTGACAGTACTCAATGTGTTGCTGAAACGCTTGATCCGGTGAAGGTTAAGGGGAAGATTTTGGTCTGCCTTCGAGGGACTAACGATATAGCATCAAAAGGGAAGGTTGCGGCTCTTGCAGGTTCTGTTGGTATGATTTTGGCGAATGACAAACTGAATGGAAACAACTTTAATCTAGATTTTCATATTCTCCCTGCTTCCCATATCAATTTCACCGATGGTCAAGCAGTTTTTGCCTACATTAACTCTACCAGGTAACAATTCTCCTCCCCTTTCAACTTTAGAAATTCTTAAAAATTGATAAGAAACTCTTACTTTTTCAATTTTCTTCAAACAGGAATCCCAGAGCACATATTTTTCCTGTGACAGAAATTGGTGTAAAGCCGGCTCCAGTTATGGCTGAATTCTCATCTAGGGGACCCAGTAAGATTGAGCCAGCAATCCTCAAGGTTTGCATTACATTTTAAGTGTCAATTTCAAATTAGTAGAAGACTGTTAGAAAAATTAAAAATTAAAAATTCTGATATATTTATTTCAGCCTGATATAACTGCACCTGGAGTGAATATTCTTGCTGCTTACACTGAAGCAGTAGGACCAACTAAAGAACCAACTGATGCTGTTCGAGTTCCTTTCACCGTAATGTCTGGTACTTCAATGTCCTGTCCTCATGTTTCTGGTATCGTTGGCCTTCTCAAAAAACTCCACCCTGAATGGAGTCCAGCAGCTATTAAGTCCGCAATCATGACTACCGGTACAAAACCTTATCTTCCTCTTCTTCATCAATCAATCAATCAAACAAAAAGATTAAGCTTAAAAAGAAGGCCTGATTTTTTTAATACAATTGTTATTTGCAGCAAGAACACGAAGCAACAAGAAGCAGAGAATGCTTGATTCGAACAACCACAAGGCAACTCCATTTGATTATGGTGCAGGACATCTGAGACCAAACACTGCAATGGATCCTGGTCTGGTTTATGACTTAACAGTTGATGACTACTTGAATTTCTTGTGTGGTCGCTGCTACAATCAATCCCAAATCAAGTTATTCTCAATTAAGCCTCACACTTGTCCTCCATCATTCAGCATGGCAGACTTTAATTACCCTTCAATCACAGTTGTTGATCTCACTGTCAATGGATCATTAACCGTTACACGAAGAGTTAAGAATGTTGGCTCTTTTCCGGCTACATACAACGCGAAAGTCGTGGCACCACCTGGAGTTTCTGTTACAGTGAAGCCTGCAAGCTTGATGTTTGTGAAAACTGGAGAAGAGAAGACGTTTCAAGTGGTTTTTCAGGCAAAGGGGGTTGTTAGGCCAAGGGACTATGTATTTGGCCGACTGATATGGTCAGATGGGAAGCACTATGTGAGGAGTCCACTTGTAGTAAAGCACAAATAGATTTGTTGAAATAGATTGTGCCCACTCTAGCTATTCTTTGATTGGAAAATAAAGAACAAAAAGCAATGTCCATTGATCAGTTGGTTTTTCATCCTGTTGTGTTTATAATACATTAGTATATTACCTGCAATCCAAAGCATCGTTCAATTAATTGCACAGAATTTCAAAAAGAAAAAAACTATGAAGTTCTATTTAGTGAAGCAAAGAGATGTAACAAAGTGTCAAACACAAGTACCACTCCCATATTATAAACTTTACAAATTGAAAGACCAAATACAGACAAGTGCTAGCTTGATCAATCTTGCAACGAAAGAAAAGAAGAAAAAAAATTCGATCTTTTCATCATTTTCAATCAATTTTGTGGGAGATCAAACATGGTCGGAAGAACGTTTATCAATTTTTTTTTTAGTAGAATGTTTGTCATTTTTCAAACAATAAAAGGATAACTCAGTTGACTTTAAAGAAAGATATTAAACTTTTTTTAGTAGTTTGAAAAAGAAAAGCCTTCTAGAGCTTCATTCACAGACTGACGAAGACGTTGCAAGAGCTTCATTCAATATTTAGATAGATTTCATCTTAAATTTAAAAAAAAAAAAAAAAAAAAACCGACGTCAATCATATAATCGTTGCTTGTTAAGCATGTGAATTGAGTGAATCATTCATCCTTAGGAGGACAATGTTGTCTTACCAATCATGTTGGGTCAGTAATCTCCTAGATATATATGCTCTATCTTCACATGTGACTTTTGCTATAATTGTCTTGGGTGATTAAATTGTATGTGCGTCCTTGTTTACTTGTGTATGGTGGTTTAAATTCCTTCTTCTCTCGTTCCCAAATCTTTGTACCCCAAAATCTTGTATATAAGACCAATGACAAGGAATTTGGCCCCATTCAATGTCAAATGGTGGCTCCTTACTCATCACCTATCCTCCGTGCTTGGGTGGCATAAAACCAATGTGGGAAATACAGCCCAACCTAAAAGAGCTCTCTTTGAGAGAATCTACTTACTAATTGACAAATGACGGTGTAAGGTATGATGTCCACAAACAATTCAACCCTAGTAAACCTTCGATGACCTTCAATGGAACTGAAAATTCTAGCACAACCATTACAAAAGGTAACAAGAGGGTGAAGAGAAATCAAAAGATCTTAATTTGCCTGTTAATAGATATGCAAAGATGAATACCAAGATTCCAATCACAAACCCTAGCTGTAGAACCCTAGGTATTTAGAGAAACCCTAAACCCTAGGTTTGGGTGAAAAATATTGTTTATAAACTCTAGTGTCTACCAAACATTTGATTTATCCTAATATGGTGAGAATATAACTAGAGGTGGCGTAATCTGACCTAACCTAAAAACCCGACCCAATCCAAAAATGCATTAAAATTATATGACTCGAACCCAACCTGATCCTAGTCCGAGTGACTCGAAACCCGAAATGAGTTGAATTCTAAATGACCCAAACCCTACTCGACCTGAACCAAAACAACCCAAAACCCAAAATGACCTAGAAACCCAAAACGACGACCCTGAACTCGAAACAAATTGAAAATATAATTTTTTATAAAAACTTTTGTTAAAATGATTTGCTTTTTTAAACAAATGTGATAGTTAATTGACTAGTTATTAAATAAAATAAATTATATTATAGTCGATTAATTATCGATTTACATTTGTTGATATGCATGGTTCAACATTCTATTATTATGAGTAATCTATTAGCTTCAAATAAAGAATCGAGAAAACTAGTCAATTTTGCATTGTTCTTTACATCACAAAATAAAAATAAAAATAACTTAAATTGCCCTTGAAAATTGAATGTAATAAAATGACTACATGAAATTTAGTCTTCAAAATTTGGTATAAGATGTTACGAATGGGACTAACTCGATGGACCAGTTGTTTGAGATCAATTAGGATTGAATTTTGGGAGTAAGAGTCATAACATTACATATTGCATTCACAAATTAAATATATTATTTAAAATTTTTAAAGTTGATTTATTATTAATTAATTTTTATGGATTTGAACATGTAACTCGTTTAGTCGTATTATATGCAAATAATATATTTTAAAATTAAGTTTAAATATCTAGTTTGTTTACCTAACCTGACTCAACCGTACCCGATATGACTTGAGACACGATACGGCCTGAGATGGAAATGAACCAAACTCGACCTGGTCTAAATAATCTACGATTCAATATGATCCAAACCCAACTGGTGTGATTCAATTGCCACCGACAAATAGTTATTGGCACTTCACTTATTTTTTGGTTTCTGAAACTTACAATAATACCATTAATTAAAGTTAGATACTAATTTGACTTTTGAAAGACAATTACTATTATATGTTCTCTTTACTAGTTTCCATGATACCAAATCTTTTATTAATTACTCGTTCTTCATCTCTAACTCTCTACATCTTCATTTTTCCAGTTAAAACTTTTCTTTTTGAATTTAATTATTTCTTCAGTTTTTTCATAACAAAAGATAATTAATTAACGGAATATGTTCCATTTGGAACATTAATAATACTCAAGACTGTAGAGTTAAATGACTCTTTTTAATCATTTTATTTAGAATTACTAGCTAAAAAAAGTAAATTTTAAGAAGATTTTCAGAAGTTAAATCCTGTGTATATAGTCTGATCAATCTTTGTCAAGTAGAAATTGAATTCATGTCTTTAATAAAAATTGAAGGAAAATGGAGAAAAATTTGGAAGATGAAGAAATATTGTAATTAGTATAAAATTTTGTATCATTAAAATTTATAAAGTGAATATTTGGTAATAATTTTATTTCAAAAGTCAAATTAAATATTTAACTTTAATTAAAGGTATTATTGCAAACTTTAGAAAGAAAAAATTATAAATAAAATCAGAATGGATTTTGATACGCGAAGTACCCATTAAAATTATTATTAACTATCATTTAAAATCAGGCTCTTAAATAGTTTCTAGTTTCTTTCAAAATGGAAACCTCACAGTTGTCCGTTATTAAAGGGATGAAACAAATTTTGATTCTAAAAACAGGCAAAACAGAGATTTAAGAACAGGGGAAAGAAGAGTATATATTTATGTCCATCGTCACCAAAAGGGAGGAGTTCTGCTATGCAGACGATACATTTCAAAGAGAAAGCAATGGGGCTCTCAATCTTTTACTCTTTTGTGTTACAAATCCTCATTGCCTCTCTTTTGCAATCGAAAAGGCAAGAATTTACTTTTCATTTTTTTTCAGAATCATAAAATTGGTGATGAAATTTTCAAGTTCATGAACTTGGGATGACTTTTTAGTATGAAAGCTCCATATGGGTTTTCAAAAGATTTGTTTGAATTCTCAGTTTTATGTAGGAATTTTGAATTTTATCTGTATTTGACCAATTGTATTAATGTTCAATTCATTTTTCATTTTTTGTTGTTGTTGTAGTCTTATGTAGTGTACATGGGAGAACACTCGCATGGACATGGTGCGGACGTGACAACCGTTGATCTTCATAGCGTGAGGAATTCTCATTATGAGGTTCTGGGCTCATGCGTAGGGGGGTAAGGATTTTTTCCAAGAAATGAAAAATCACAAGTTTAATTCATTTTCAATGCAGAATAACTTTGTTAATTTTAGTCAATTTATTGAAATGTTCTTATGCAGCAATGAGAAAGCCAAAGAGAAAATATTTTATTCATATTCTCGAAATATCAATGGCTTTGCCGCCTTCTTTGAAGTGGAAGAAGCAGCAGAGATTGCAAGTAAGAAGAAGTTCAATTCCACAGTAAATCCCGTTTTATGTATCCAGTAACCTCTGTCATGCTCTGTTTCGCTTATGGTTTGTTTAAACTGCCTTGAACAATGTAGAGAATCCGAATGTTGTGTCTGTTTTCTTGAACAAGGAAGTAAAACTGCATACAACACGGTCGTGGGATTTTCTCGGTTTAGAGAAAGATGGTGTTATTTCCCCTGGCTCTATCTGGGAAAAGGAAAAGTTTGGTGAAGATATAATTATTGGAGGACTTGATGGGGGAAAGAAAATTATCACATTTTTCTGTAATAAATTCAAGCATTAATTGTGGCAATTAAGTGGAGGTAATTTTGCTCCACTAAGAATTAATTGTGGCCAAATTAATTCAATTATTCTTAGTGCATTTCTCCTATAAATAGGATAACCATAGAGCATATGAAAAGTTAGAGTGTTAGAGAGAAAACACAAGGTGTATGCTTAAGGTATATTGGTTCATATTCTCAATGGTTGTATTGAGAGTATAAGGTATATGTAACCAACCCATATATGGTCCATGTTTAACCATTTGGCCATCCATTGATTGTGGTAACAAGCGTATGGAATACGGACGGACGTTCTTGATGGAAGAACATGTATAAATACAGGTTTGGTCCCTAGACTCGGTACTACTCATTTTTCTTTCATACACCACCAAATTGAAGAGAGTTCTGAGAGTCTAGAAGAACCAATATCGAGAGAATAGTGGATTGTATAAGTGAAAAGCTTCAATGGCCGAAGGTATCTTTACGGTCTTTATAATTCCGCATTTAATCTATATGCTATTTAAGTTGTTTAGCATGTTTAGGTTATATTTAAGTTCTAACATTTTGTATCAGAGCAATGTTTACCTCTGCCTTGAAGTATTAAGCAATCTGTAATACTTTCGATTTATACCCGAAAAATAATTTGATTTCAAAGTTTGTTTTTTGAATATTTTTTTAATGGAAAATAACGTTAGAAGTCATTAGGAAATTTGATTTCTAGTATTTCTGAGTTTTAAAATCTGCCAAGATTTAGTTGGATTTTGAAAACAGGTTAAAAACGACCTGGCTAAAGGTTGAAGACCATTGGTTTAGGAAAATATCTTGCAGTTTCCAAATTCGGTAATTTTCCAAAAATTCTATATATATATTTGGAAGTTCAGATTTTGGCTTAATTTTATGGATTTTCACAATTTTGCACATGATTTATAATTATTTGCAAAAAATAATATTAATGAATTCCCCGGGGTAACCTAGTGGTAAAAGTGAATTTGGGATTATGTGGTAGGCACATGGTCTTGCGTTCGAATCCCCATGAGTTCAAACTTTTGATTATTTTGCTTAAATTAAGATAATGCATATATACTATTTATATTAGTACTATGTATATGCAATTTGATTAAGTGCTCATATTTAGCATGATTTTCAATTCATGCTTTTAGAATGAGTTTATTTTATGGAATGAATTAAATTAAGTGCATAATATTATGTTTGATTATGCAATTTATGTTTATGAGAATTTTATTTACATATAATAACATATTATTAAGTTTAAATATTGTTAGATTATGTAAACTTAGGTTATTCTCATAAAACTTAATTTGTGCATAACACATTAAGGTTCATAATATATTAATATGAACAATTAAGTTAAAAAATATGAATAATTCATAAACAATTTAGTTGGCATAAGACAGCTTGATCTAAGACAATGCTCTATCTAAAGATTCTGGTTTTTAATGAGGCTTTGTCCCGACCAATTATCCTGCGAGCACTCTTAGTGATTGCCTATTATGTTACTGCGTAATTGCTTTTAGGTATTAAGTAGAGCCTAAAATATAGTAAATATAAATGTCTAGTGAATTATATAATTTTAAATTTTTAAGGAGTAGCCACAGCATCTTTAATTATATAAAATTATATATTAAGTGGATTATGATCACTTAATGGACATTAATTGTAATTAATTATATAAATATAATGATATTACCCCACAGAGATTTTATTATGTTAATATAATTAATTAAGATAATATATTAAAATTAGTTTTTCTTAATTTACCCACAGGAGTTAAGAAGAATTAATTTAATAGTTTTATCATAAAGTTTAAAAATAGAAAAATATCAAACTGTAATTATAATATACATTATGAATTTAGTAAAAATAGTTTGATAAAATCTATCATAAAGCATAAAGAATCTTATTGAATTAAAAATTTAGCACACAGGTAATTTTTTATGAAATTAGATTCAATTTCAGCGCGTTTTTACATTGGTAAAACATGCAATTTAGAAAATAAGACCCCAAATCTTGACATAAGCTTTTGGACTTTATGCAGTTCTCAACACACTACTTTTTCTGATATCCGTTGTGACATACCCGAACTTAGGGGAGATAACTATAAGGTATGGAAGGAGAGGATTCTCCTCCATCTAGGGTGGATGGACATAGATTATGCTATTAGGAAGGACGAACCACCGGCAATCGCCGATAACAACACTCCGGCTGCCGTCACGCTATATGAGCGATGGGAGCGATCCAATCGGCTTAGCGTGATGTTTATCAAGACTAAGATAACTGCTGGTATATGTGATTCTATCGACCAGCATGAGAAAGTCTGTGATTTGCTGAAAGCCATTCACAATCAATTCGTCACTTCAGAAAAGGCATTAGCAAGCACCCTGATAATGAGATTTTCATCCCTCATACTCACCAGCGTAAAATGTGTGTGCGAGCACATAATGCAAATGCATGATATTGTGGCTCAACTAAAGAAACTTGAGGTTGATATGTCAGAGTCCTTCCTGGTGCATTACATTCTGAACACCCTTCCAATCAGTACGGGCCTTTCAAAATCTCGTACAACACACATAAAGACAAATGGTCAATCAATTAATTAATGACCATGTGTGTTCAAGAAGAAGAGAGGCTTGTGATGGAACTGGGTGAGAGTGCAATGCTGGCTACTACCCGTGGGAAAGACATATTAGAACCAACCTCGTTTGTTTGTTATGAATCTAATATGGTTAATGTTAATATTAGCACCTAGTGGATTGATTCTGGATCTACAATCCATATTGCAAACTCCTTGAAGGGTATGCAAAACCTAAGGAAGCCAGCGGAAAGTGAGCAAAACATCTTATTAGGCAACAAGATGGGCTCACATGT
This sequence comes from Bretschneidera sinensis, assembly GCA_023935145.1. Taxonomy (NCBI): domain Eukaryota; kingdom Viridiplantae; phylum Streptophyta; class Magnoliopsida; order Brassicales; family Akaniaceae; genus Bretschneidera; species Bretschneidera sinensis. Next base: position 126,414,242 of record CM043698.1, on the reverse strand, counting down.
GGAGGCGATTGGAACTTGCATTTTAACTTTAAGTAGTGGCTTTATTTTAAAATTGGAAATGACCTTTTATGTACCAAGTTTTTCACGAAACTTGATTTCTGTTTCCAGACTTACACCATTTGGATATTCCTTTAATTTTCAAAACACATCTTTCAGTTTATTTTATAAAACTGATTGTGTGGGGAATGGTTTTTTGTCTGATGGTTTTCATCGTCTTTATTTACAAAATGTTGCCACTTATAGTTCAATTCGTGTTCACACTGGCGTTAAAAGGTGTAATATTAACGATGACTCCTCTATGTTATGGCACCAGAGATTATGACATATCTCCATAGAAAGAATTAAAAGATTAGTGAATAAAGGGGTACTTAGTACTCTAGATTATATTAATTTTGAGACTTGTGTGGACTGCATTAAGGGAAAGCAGACCAACAAGTCCAAGAAAGGTGCTAATAGGAGTTCAGACATATTAGAAATCATTCATACTGATATATGTTGTCCAGACATAGACGCACATGGTCAGAAATATTTCGTCACTTTTATCGATGATTACTTATGATATACGTATATCTATTTGCTACATAAGAAAAATGAAGCATTGGATGCCTTCAAAGTCTTTAAGGCTGAAGTTGAGAACCAATGCGGAAAGCAAATACAAATTGTGAGATCCGATAGAGGTGGAGAATATTATGGTGGATACACAGAAAGTGGACAAACACCTGGTATTTTTGCCAAGTTTCTTCAAGAACATGGGATTGTTGGCCCAATACATCATGCCTGGTTTCCCGGACTAGAATGGCGTCGCAGAAAGAAGAAACCGAACATTGATAGACATGGTGCGGAGTATGCTTAGCAACTCCAACCTTCCTACATCCTTGTGGACTGAAGCACTAAAGACGACTGCGTATATATTAAACCGAGTTCCAACCAAGGCTGTTCCCAAAACACCATTTGAATTATGGAAAGGTTGGAAACCGAGTTTGCGACATATGCATGTTTGGGGATGTCTGTCTAAGGTGAGGATTTATAAGCCACAAGAGAAGAAACTGGATCCGAGGACCATTAGTGGGTATTTCGTTAGATATGTCGAAAGGTCCAAGGGTTACAGGATTTATTGTCCAACTCATACTACTAGGATTGTGGAATCAAGAAACACTAAGTTCTAGAGAATGACATGATCAATGGGAGGGATCGGTTTAGGAACATAGTTCCTACACATGATCATACAGAACCTGCACATGATCATACAGAATCTCAACCTTCATCAAATGATAGATTGGTTATAGTTCATAGCATGCCTCGAGTACAACCTCGTGTTGACCAATCGATCATTGAGGTTCCACAAGCTGCTATTAACATTCTAATAGATCAAGTTGTTCAGGAAATGCCACAAGTTTCTGAACAACCAGTTGAACCACAAGCTCCCTTGGGAGACATTGGTACAACATTAAGAAAATCTACTAGAGTCAGGAGATCAGCAATTCCTAGTGATTACATTGTGTATTTACAAGAATCTTACTATAATTTTGGAGCCGAAAATGATCCTGAAACCTTTTCATATGCCATGAGTTGCAAAGAGTCAACCTTGTGGCATGATGCCATCAAGAAAGAGATGAATTCCATGAAAAACAACGAAGTCTGAGATCTTGTAGAGTTGCCTAATGGGGCGAAAGTCATTGGTTGCAAATGGGTCTTTAAGACCAAGAAAGATACATTAGGCAACATTGAGAGATACAAAGCGAGACTCATTGCTAAGGGATTTACTCAAAAAGAAGGAATCAATTACACGGAGACTTTCTCTCCTATATCTAAGAAAGATTCTCTTCGTATTATTTTGGTATTAGTTGCTCATTTTGACCTTGAGCTGCAACAAATTGATGTGAAAACTGCATTTCTTAATGGAGATTTGGAAGAGAAGGTTTATATGAAACAACCTGAAGGTTTCTTCTCTAATGATGGTGAGCATTTAGTTTGCAAGCTTAAGAAATCTATATACAGTTTAAAACAAGCCTTCCATCAATGGTATTTTAAATTTCATGAAGTAATTTCTTCATTTGGTTTTGTTGAAAACCCCATGGATCAATGTATATACCAGAAGGTCAGTGGGAGTAAAATTTGTTTTCTTGTTTTATATGTGGATGATATTTTACTTGCAACCAATGATAAGGGCTTGCTGCATGAGGTGAAACAATTTCTCTCTAAAAATTTTGATATGAAAGATATGGGTGAGGCATCTTATGTCATTGGCATTGAGATCCATAGAGATAGACCTCGAGATGTTTTAGGTCTGTCACAAGAAACCTGTATCAATAAAGTTTTAGAGAAATTTCGGATGATAGATTGTTCACTTAGTGTAGCTCCCATTGTGAAGAGTGATAGGTTCAATTTGAACCAATGCCCGAAGAACGATTTTGAGAGGGAATCCATGAAGAATATTCCATATGCTTCTATAGTCAGAAGCTTTATGTATGCTCAGATCTGCACTAAACCTGACATTGCATTTTTTTGTAGGGCTGCTAGGGCGATATCAGAGTAACCCAGGTATGGACTACTGGAGAGCTGCAAAGAAAGTAATGAGGTATCTTCAAGGAACTAAAGACTACAACCTTATATATAGATAGACGAACAATTTGGATATGATTGGCTACTCTGATTCAGACTTTGTTGGCTGTGTTGATTCACGTAAATCAACATCAGGGTACATTTTTCAGATGGCTGGTGGAGCTGTTTCTTGGAGAAGTGTCAAGCAGACATTGACCACTACTTCTACTATGGAAGCCGAGTTCGTCTCCTATTTTGAGGCCACTCCACATGGTGTATGGCTTAGGAGTTTCATTTCTGGGCTTAGAGTCATGGATTCTATATCTAGGCCATTAAGAATTTTCTGCGACAATTCAGCTGCTGTCTTTATGGCTAAGAACAACAAAAGTGGAAGTCGAAGTAAACACATCGACATTAATTATTTAGCCATAAGAGAACGTGTGAAAGAAAAGAAAGTGGTCATTGAACACATAAGCACTGAATTGATGATCGCTTATCCTTTGACTAAGGGCATGTCACCTCTGAAATTCAAGGATCATGTAGAGAAAATGGGACTTGGTTCCACTTTGTAAGTGTATACATATAGTTTATTAATGAAACTCTTACATATTCTGATGTTTTCTCATATTCATGTGCACCTTAATTTCTTTGAGAAAATTCATCTGTATAGGACTAGGAATAAACATAGGGTTTATTCATTAAGAAATGTTACCACATAAAGAATAATACTTGAAGAACTAAATGATTCGTAATACATGGAAGGTAATACTCGCTCTTAGAGGACTTATCGCCATGATTCATGTATTTACTTCTTAAAATACATCAATAGGATTAAGTTAGGTTAAACATATGGACCAAGTGGGAGAAGGTAATAAATTCAAGCAATAATTGTGGCAATTAAGTGGAGGCAATTATGCTCCACTAAGAATTAATTGTGGCCAAATTAATTCAATTATTCTTAGTGCATTTCTCCTATAAATAGGATAACCATAGAACATATGAAAAGTTAGAGTGTTAGAGAGAAAACACAAGGTGTATGCTTAAGGTATGTTGGTTCATATTCTCAATGGTTGTATTGAGAGTATAAAGTATATGAAACCAACCTATATATGGTCCATGTTTAACCCTTTGGTCATCCATTGATTGTGGTAACAAGCATATGGAATACAGACGGACGTTCTTGATGGAAGAACATGTATAAATACAGGTTTGGTCCCTAGATACGGTACTACTCATTTTTATTTCATACACCATCAAACTGAAGAGAGTTCTGAGAGTCTAGAAAAACTAATATCGAGAGAATAGCGGATTGTGTAAGTGAAAAGCTTCAATGGCCTGAGGTATGTTTACGGTCTTTATAATTCTGCATTTAATCTATAAGCTATTTAAGTTGTTTAGCATGTTTAGATTATATTTAAGTTGTAACTTTTTCTTCATATTCATACGAGCCCATCAGTATGTGTCCTTTCTAGCGGCAAAATACCTTAATTTAAATTTTATCTTTCTTTAGGTTTGTCCACTTCTTATATGAAATCATTTGATATATAGAGATCAAGAGTGATGATAAATTCAAATTCAAAATGAACAATCTCAGTACTTGGCTATCAGTTTATGTATTTTGCTTCCTTTTTTCCACTGTTTCTTTTTCAAAATGAATAATCCAAATTTTTGCACTTTATTTCATTCTTCGCAGCTAAACAAATGGTCTGTTTTATATTTTTCTTTGATTTTCTTTCTGCACGTAGTGCCTTAAAAATGGATATTCAATTTTTCATCATCAAATTCAATAGCCAAACGTTTATAATTCCTCTGTAATTGGCTTTCATTTCCAAGAGACAAGTAAGTTACCTCAAGTTCACCAATTCCTCAAGAGCCAATAGATTTTTTAGGGAAATAACCATAGGTGAAGAGGTTCCCCATTGCAAAAGGTTAGTTTTTACATTATTCTAATATTGATCATGCTATACTCCTATGAACTTTATTAAAAAATATGAACCTAACATGTTTAGTATTTAAACCCCCATGAGAAGTCACAAATCTTGAGTTTCATGTTCTATGATTGTAATAAAATCATACCATTAGTTATATTACTATATAGTTTCTTGTTAAAATTTTGTTACTGGTATGAAAGAATCAATTAATACCTTGTTGATACCAATCGAGAGGTCTCTCTTGCTGATCGTGAGTCCCTGGTCATGATCGATAATTGTCTGGTAAAAATAAAAAGAGTTGCTTTCAATTTCAATGTTTTGATCTATAAATGCTATGCTCATATTGTTTTTTCTTCTAAATGCAGTTAAACTTGATTAATTTGTATCTTTAGTGTTTAAGATGTGTTTTACTTGTATATTTGAATTTAATTTTATTTCTGTCATATAATCTTTGTTTATTAAGAATGTGAATTAAACCATTCTATCGTCCTTAAGAAGACAATGTTGTCCAACCAATCATTTTGGGTCAGTAATCTCCTAGGTATATATGCTTTATTTTTCACATGTGATGCTTTGCTATAACTGTTTTGGGTAATTAAATTGTAAGAGTGTGCTTGTTTGCTAGTGTATAATGGTTTGATTTAGTTTAAAACCTACATATTTTCTATAAAAACACAAAGGGTTAGACTTCAGTCTAAGCGAGAGATGAAACTCTGATTCCTTTTTCTCTCGTCCCCAAATCTCCCTACCCAGAATATTGTACATAAGACCAATGGTAAGGGATTTAGGCCCCTTCAAGGTCAAATGGTGGCTCCTTACCTGTCATTCTTGCTCCATGCTTAGGTGGCATAAAGTCAATGTGAAAAATGCAACCCAACTTAAAATGTGAAAAATGCAGCCCGATCTAAAAGAGCTCTCGTTGAGGGATCCCCCTTAATAAAGGACGGTGTAAGGTGTGATGCACACAAACACTGTAACTCTAGTAAACCTTCGACGACCTTCAATGGAATAGAAAATCCTAGCACGATCATCACAGAATGGAATGGGAGGGTGAAAGAGAGATCAAAAGAGTTTAAACTGCATGTTAGTAGATACGCAAAGATGAATGCCAAGATTCCAATCTCAAACCCTAGTCGTAGAACCTTAGGTGTTTAGAGAAACCTTAAATAGGGATGTGCAAACAATCGATAAAAATTTTAACCAACTTTTTCGGTCAATTTTTTAAACCACTTCGACCAAATTAACCTAAGTGTTTCGACATTAATCGATCAAATTGATTTCGATCGGTTAATTGGTTAACCAACACTGTTTATATAATTAAGTGTTTTTAGTTTATTATATATTATGTATTTAATTTATACTTAGGATTTTTTAGTTCATTATATTACATATATTTAATTTATACTTAGAAATTTTTAGTTTATTATATTATATTTATATTTAAAATATTATTAAATATTAATTGATTAATTTTTTAATTGTTTAAAAGGTCGAAATGGTTAAAAAAAATTTTAACCGTCAACCGATCGATTAACCAATATATAATATTCGGTTAATCAATTTAGTATAATTTTAATCGATTAATGAACACTCCTAACCTAAAACCCTAGGTCTGGATGGAAATTTTTGTTGATAAACTCTAGAATATGCCAAACATTTTATTGATCCTAATATAATGAGAAGGATTAGGATCATCTCTAATAGTTTGGAGAAAATTTTCCTTAAGTGTACTATCGAATGAATACCATGTCAACACTATAGATGATGTGCCATTCATCCAGTAGTGCACTTAAGGATATAACTATTTCATGATTCAAGGGTTCATGATGCATTAAATCAAGTTGACTACTCTATAATCCTTATTTTCTCCTAATTCAATCAAAATGCCTTGCTTCGTGCGATATTTTAAAGAGCTAAAATTAAGTAAGGTGATTTTAAATTAAAATATTATGTCTAATTTAATATGAAAAAATTGATTGACCTTTCTCTTCAAATAGTTATTAGAGCGATTTAATCTGCTTTTTTTTTTTTTGCCCTTTCGAGAATGTGTGCTGGTTAAATTATAAACCATCGAATCAGTTTGGATTTTGATACGCTCAAGTAGTCAAAGTTTCCGTAAAAAATAATATTTCCTATGTCCCATAATTTTAGTCACTTATCTTTAATTATTATATATATATATATATATTATTTTAAAAATATAAAAAAGATAATTTTTAGAAAATTTTAAATTCTATTTATGTATATATGAAAAAGAATTAAATTTTGTTAAATTTAACAGTAAAAAAATATTTATTTAATTAGCTAAATAGTAAACATGACAAAAATTATGAGACAAGGGAGTAAATGTTAATAATAATGCCCCCTAAAAAAATACAGCCAAGTAAAACAAATAAACAGTAATACAACCTAAATTATTTTATGAAAAATGTATCGTAAAAAACTAAAGTTTTATCGGATTTTAGTTCCCTCAATTTTGAGAAAGAACTTTAACCTCAAATTAAGTTAATTTTAACTCTTTAATTGTTTTTAGGTGGACAAAATTTTTTTTCACACAATAAAAATAATGGCATGTCAACCATACATTTTATTAGATTCTTAGAAAATAACACGAAATTGTTTTTATTTAATAACAAAATCTTGTTCATCAAAAAATAGTTGAAGGGTTGGCAATAGTTGTCCGTTATTAAAGGGATGAAACAAATTTTGATTCTAAAAACAGGCAACACAGAGATGTAAGAACAGGGGAAAGCAGAGTATATATTTACGTCCATCTTCACCAAGAGGGAGGAGCTCCTCTACGCAGAAGATACATTTCAAAGAGAAAGCAATGGACTCTCGATATTGTACTCTTTTGTGTTACAAATCCTCATTGCTTCTCTTTTGCAAATTCCATCTTTTGCAATAAAAAAGGCAAGAATTTACAGTTATTAGTTGTTTGTCTTTTCAAGTTTTTCAGAATCATAAAAATGGTGATTAAATTTGCATGTTCATGAACTGGGGATGACTTTTTAGTACCAAATCTCCATCTGGGTTTTCAAAAGATTTGTTTTAATTCTCATTTTTATTTTGGAATTTTGAATTTTATCTGTATTTGACCGATTGTCTTAATGTTCAATTCATTTTTCAATTTTTTTGTTGTTGTAGTCTTATGTTGTGTACATGGGAGAACACCCGCATGGACATGGTGCGGACCAGACAACTGTTGATTTTGATAGCGTGAGGAATTCTCATTTTGAGATTCTTGGTGCATGCGTAGGGGGGTATAGAATTTTTTACAAGAAATGAAAAATCACAAGTTTATTTCATTTTCAATGCAGAATAACTTTGTTAATTTTACTCAATTCATTGCAATGCTCTTATGCAGCCATGAGAAAGCTAGAGATAAAATATTTTATTCATATACTCGACATATCAATGGCTTTGCCGCTGTCCTTGAAGAGGAAGAAGCAGCAGAGATTGCAAGTAAGAAGAAGTTTAATTCCACAATAAATCCCATTTTATGTATCTAGTAACCTCTGTTTTGCTCTGTTTCAATTATTGTTTGTTTTAACTTTTTAAGGATTTTCAAGGGTTACAAATGTGTCTTGAACAATGCAGAGAATCCGAATGTTGCGTCTGTTTTCTTGAACAGGCCAGTAAAACTGCATACAACACGGTCGTGGGATTTTCTCGGTTTAGAGAAAGATGGGGTTATTCCCCCTGGCTCTATCTGGGAAAAGGCAAAGTTTGGCGAAGGTATAATTATTGGAAGCCTTGATACAGGTAAGAAAATTATCCCCTTTTTTATTTATATTCATAACAGCTCATCAGTATGTATCCTTTCTAGCAGTATTGGGGCATTCTTCCTAGCAAAAACACCTTAATTCATGGAAATTTCAAATTTCAAATAAATAAAGAAAGATAGAAAAACCTGATAATGTGGAATTCCTTGTTATTATTTTACATAAAATTTTATTTTTCTTTTCGGTTTCTATTCAAAATGAACAATCTCACAGTATTTGGCTATTAGTTTATGTATTTTGCTTCCTTTTTGCATAGATTATTAAAATTGTGTTGCCACTGTTTCTTTTTCAATTGCTATCATTTTTTTGCATTATCAGACATAAATTCTTTTTTCATGGGGTTGTGTTAGGTGTTTGGCCGGAATCAAAGAGCTTTAGTGATGAAGGGATGGGACCAGTCCCTAAAAGGTGGAGAGGGGGTTGTGACATCACTGAAGGAGTTCCTTGCAACAGGTTCGTTCTCTCTTCCACTTGCGGCCAGTTTTCTCTTAACAAAATTTGGAAAAAGTATTTTTCTGTTAGGGTGCAATGTTTCCTTAGAAGATGTGATGATGATTGCCAGTTTTCTGTTACCAAAATTAGAAGAAAAAAAAAAAGAAAATTTTCTTTTCTTGGATTGGTAGGTGAGAAATGTGAGAGGAAAGAAGAGGGAAGGGACAGAAAAAAGAGAAGAAAGGATATTATTGATTTTTCCATAATGTGTTTTAGCATAAAGAATGGAAACGTGAAAAGAATGAAGAAAAAGACAAAAAAGAAGAAGTGTATTTTAACTTTCACTCTTCAATCCTCTACTTGCTCCCATTTTTCATCTCTACCAATGATCATAGCCTAAAGTTCATATATTTGGAGTTTTATACTGAAGGTTAGCTTGTACTCGCATTTTACTGCAGGAAGCTGATCGGAGCAAGGTACTTTAACAAAGGGTATAATAAGATTATTGGCAATCTAAATTCCACTTCTTCCACTGCACGAGATGAAGAAGGCCATGGATCGCATACCCTATCAACTGCTGGTGGTAGCTTTGTGCCAGGAGCTAATGTTTTTGGTTTTGGAAATGGAACTGCAAAAGGTGGATCGCCAAAAGCCCATGTGGCTGCGTACAAAGTTTGTTGGAAACCAGTCAATGGAACTGCCTGTTTCGATGCAGACATCTTGGCAGGCTTTGATTCTGCAATTTGAGATGGTGTTGATGTTATATCATTGTCCGTTGGAGGAAATCCATCTGAATTTTTCGAAGACGGGATTTCAATTGGTTCCTTCCATGCTGTGAGAAGAGGTATCACTGTGGTTTGCTCAGCTGGAAATGATGGACCAACTCCAGCGACGGTATCAAATGTTTCCCCATGGATGATTACAGTTGGCACTAGCACAATTGATAGGGAGTTCACAAATTATGTCAAACTAGGCAACAATAAGCAATTTAAGGTAATTCTTCCCCCTTGCGAATAAAAATGTTGAATGTAAATTATTCATTTGAGTTGATACAGTTACCCATTTTGATATTTTGCAGGGAGAAAGCCTTTCCTTTAAAGGCTTGCCATCTAATAGATTCTATCCGTTGATTAGTGGTGCAGATGCAAAAGCTGCTAACGCGTCAGCTAAACTCGCGTGAGTATCCTGTTTGATCTTTCTTTATCAGTAATTTTGTACTATCATACGAGTAATTTGCAATTTCCATGGACTTGACAGTACTCAATGTGTTGCTGAAACGCTTGATCCGGTGAAGGTTAAGGGGAAGATTTTGGTCTGCCTTCGAGGGACTAACGATATAGAATCAAAAGGGAAGGTTGCGGCTCTTGCAGGTTCTGTTGGTATTATTTTGGCGAATGACAAACTGAATGGAAAAAACTTTAATCTACATTAACTCTACCAGGTAACAATTCTCCTCCCCTTTTCAACTTTAGAAATTCTTAAAAATTGATAAGAAACTCTTACTTTTTCAATTTTCTTCAAACAGGAATCCCAGAGCACATATTTTTCCGGTGACAGAAATTGGTGTAAAGCCGGCTCCAGTTATGGCTGAATTCTCATCTAGGGGACCCAGTAAGATTGAGCCAGCAATCCTCAAGGTTTGCATTACATTTTAAGTGTCAATTTCAAATTAGTAGAAGACTGTTAGAAAAATTAAAAATTAAAAATTCTGATATATTTATTTCAGCCTGATATAACTGCACCTGGAGTGAATATTCTTGCTGCTTACACTGAAGCAGTAGGACCAACTAAAGAACCAACTGATGCTGTTCGAGTTCCTTTCACCGTAATGTCTGGTACTTCAATGTCCTGTCCTCATGTTTCTGGTATCGTTGGCCTTCTCAAAAAACTCCACCCTGAATGGAGTCCAGCAGCTATTAAGTCCGCAATCATGACTACCGGTACAAAACCTTATCTTCCTCTTCTTCATCAATCAATCAATCAAACAAAAAGATTAAGCTTAAAAAGAAGGCCTCATTTTTTTAATACAATTGTAATTTGCAGCAAGAACACGAAGCAACAAGAAGCAGAGAATGCTTGATTCGAACAACTACAAGGCAACTCCATTTGATTATGGTGCAGGACATCTGAGACCAAACACTGCAATGGATCCTGGTCTGGTTTATGACTTAACAGTTGATGACTACTTGAATTTCTTGTGTGGTCGCTGATACAATCAATCCCAAATCAAGTTATTCTCAATTAAGCCTCACACTTGTCCTCCATCATTCAGCATGGCAGACTTTAATTACCCTTCAATCACAGTTGTTGATCTCACTGTCAATGGATCATTAACCGTTACACGAAGAGTTAAGAATGTTGGCTCTTTTACGGCTACATACAACGCGAAAGTCGTGGCACCACCTGGAGTTTCTGTTACAGTGAAGCCTGCAAGCTTGATGTTTGTGAAAACTGGAGAAGAGAAGACGTTTCAAGTGGTTTTTCAGGCAAAGGGGGTTGTTAGGCCAAGGGACTATGTATTTGGCCGACTGATACGGTCAGATGGGAAGCACTATGTGAGGAGTCCACTTGTAGTAAAGCACAAATAGATTTGTTGAAATAGATTGTGCCCACTCTAGCTATTCTTTGATTGGAAAATAAAGAACAAAAAGCAATATCCATTGATCATTTAGTTTTTCATCCTGTTGTGTTTATAATACATTAGTATATTACCTGCAATCCAAAGCATCGTTCAATTAATTGCACAGAATTTCAAAAAGAAAAAAACTATGAAGTTCTATTTAGTGAAGCAAAGAGATGTAACAAAGTATCAAACACAAGTACCACTCCCATATTATAAACTTTACAAATTGAAAGACCAAATACAGACAAGTGCTAGCTTGATCAATCTTGCAACGAAAGAAAAGAAGAAAAAAAATTCGATCTTTTCATCATTTTCAATCAATTTTGTGGGAGATCAAACATGGTTGGAAGAACGTTTATCAATTTTTTTTTTTAGGAGAATGTTTGTCATTTTTCAAACAATAAAAGGATAACTCAGTTGACTTTAAAGAAAGATATTAAACTTTTTTTAATAGTTTGAAAAAGAAAAGCCTTCTAGAGCTTCATTCACAGACTGGCGAAGACGTTGCAAGGGCTTCATTCAATATTTAGACCGATTTCATATTAAATTTAAAAAAAAAAAAAAAAACCGATATCAGTCATATAATCGTTGCTTGTTAAGCATGTGAATTGAGTGAATCATTCGTCCTTAAGAGGACTATGTTGTCTTACCAATCATGTTGGGTCAGTAATCTCCTAGATATATATGCTCTATCTTCACATGTGACTTTTGCTATAATTGTCTTGGGTGATTAAATTGTATGTGCGTCCTTGTTTACTTGTGTATGGTGGTTTGGTTTCCTTCTTCTCTCGTTCCCAAATCTTTGTACCCCAAAATCTTGTATATAAGACCAATGACAAGGAATTTGGCCCCATTCAATGTCAAATGGTAGCTCCTTACTCGTCACCTATCCTCTGTGCTTGGGTGGCATAAAACCAATGTGGGAAATACAGCCCAACCTAAAAGATCTCTCTTTGAGAGAATCTACTTACTAATTGACAAATGACGGTGTACGGTATGATGTCCACAAACAATTCAACCCTAGTAAACCTTCGATGACCGTCAATGGAACTGAAAATTCTTGCACAACCATTACAAAAGGTAACAAGAGGGTGAAGAGAAATCAAAAGATCTTAATTTGCCTGTTAATAGATATGCAAAGATGAATACCAAGATTCCAATCACAAACCCTAGCTGTAGAACCCTAGGTATTTAGAGAAACCCTAAACCCTAGGTTTGGGTGAAAAATATTGTTTATAAACTCTAGTGTCTACCAAACATTTGATTTATCCTAATATGGTGAGAATATAACTAGAGGTGGCGTAATCTGAGCTAACCTAAAAACCCTCTGTGCTTGGGTGGCATAAAACCAATGTGGGAAATGCAGCCCAACCTAAAAGAGCTCTCTTTGAGAGAATCTACTTACTAATTGACAAATGACGGTGTACGGTATGATGTCCACAAACAATTCAACCCTAGTAAACCTTCGATGACCTTCAATGGAACTGAAAATTCTAGCACAACCATTACAAAAGGTAACAAGAGGGTGAAGAGAAATCAAAAGATCTTAATTTTCCTGTTAATAGATATGCAAAGATGAATACCAAGATTCCAATCACAAACCCTAGCTGTAGAACCCTAGGTATTTAGAGAAACCCTAAACCCTAGGTTTGGGTGAAAAATATTGTTTATAAACTCTAGTGTCTACCAAACATTTGATTTATCCTAATATGGTGAGAATATAACTAGAGGTGGTGTAATCTGACCTAACCTAAAAACCCGACCCAATCCAAAAATGCATTAAAATTATATGACTTGAACCCATCCTGATCCTAGTCCGAGTGACTCGAAACCCGAAATGAGTTGAATTCTAAATGACCCAAACCCTACTCGACCTGAACCAAAACAACCCAAAACCCAAAATGACCTAGAAACCCAAAACGACGACCCTGAACTCGAAACAAATTGAAAATATAATTTTTTATAATTTGTTTTTTTAAAATGATTTTCTTTTTTAAACAAAGGTGATAGTTAATTGACTAGTTATTAAATAAAATAAATTATATTATAATTGATTAATTATTGATTTACATTTGTTGATATGTGTGGTTCAACATTCTATTATTATGAGTAATCTATTAGCTTCAAATAAAGAATCGAGAAAACTAGTCAATTTTGCATTGTTCTTTACATCACAAAATAAAAATAAAAATAACTTAAATTACCCTTGAAAATTGAATGTAATAAAATGACTACATGAAATTTAGTCTTCAAAATTTGGTATAAGATGTTACGAATGAGAATAACTCTATGGACCAGTTGTTTGAGATCAATTAAGATTGAATTTTGGGAGTAAGAGTCATAACATTACATATTGCATTCACAAATTAAATATATTATTTAAAAATTTTAAAGTTGATTTATTATTAATTAATTTTTATGGATTTGAACATGTAACTCGTTTAGTCGTATTATATGCAAATAATATATTTTTAAATTAAGTTTAGATATCTCGTTTGTTTACCTAACCTGACTCAACCGTACCCGATATGACTTGTGACACGATACGGCCTGAGATGGAAATGAACCAAACTCGACCTGGTCTAAATAATCTACGATTCAATATGATCCAAACCCAACTGGTGTGACTCAATTGCCACCGACAAATAGTTATTGGCACTTCACTTATTTTTTGGTTTCTGAAACTTACAATAATACCATTAATTAAAGTTAGATACTAATTTGACTTTTGAAATACAATTACTATTATATGTTCTCTTTACTAGTTTCCATGATACGAAATCTTTTATTAATTACTCATTCTTCATCTCTAACTCTCTACCTCTTCATTTTTCCAGTTAAAACTTTTCTTTTTGAATTTAATTCTTTCTTCAGTTTTTTCATAACAAAAGATAATCAATTAACGGAATATGTTCCATTTGGAACATTAATAATACTCAAGACTGTAGAGTTAAATGACTTTTTTTAATCATTTTATTTAGAATTACTAGCTTAAAGAAGTAAATTTTAAGAAAATTTTCAGAAGTTAAATCCTGTGTATATAGTATGATCAATCTTTGTCAAGTAGAAATTGAATTCATGTCTTTAATAAAAATTGAAAGAAAATGGAGAAAAATTTGGAAGATGAAGAAATATTGTAATTAATAGAAAATTTTGTATCATTAAAATTTATAAAGTGAATATATGGTAATAATTCTATTTCAAAAGTCAAATTAAATATTTAATTTTAATTAAATGTATTATTGTAAGTTTTAGAAAGAAAAAATTATAAATAAAATCAGAATGGATTTTGATACGCGAAGTACCCATTAAAATTATTATTAACTATCATTTAAAATCAGGCTCTTAAATAGTTTCTAGTTTCTTTCAAAATGGAAACCTCACAGTTGTCCGTTATTAAAGGGATGAAACAAATTTTGATTCTAAAAGGGAGGCAAAACAGAGATTTAAGAATAGGGGAAAGCAGAGTATATATTTACGTCCGTCATCACGAAAAGGGAGGAGCTCTGCTATGCAGACGACACATTTCAAAGAGAAAGCAATGGGGCTCTCAATCGTTTACTCTTTTGTGTTACAAATCCTCATTGCCTCTCTTTTGCAATCGAAAAGGCAAGAATTTACTTTTCAATTTTTTCAGAATCATAAAAATGGTGATGAAATTTTCATGTTCATGAACTTGGGATGACTTTTTAGTACGAAAGCTCCCTATGGGTTTTCAAAAGATTTGTTTGAATTCTCAGTTTTATTTAGGAATTTTGAATTTTATCTGTATTTGACCAATTGTATTAATGTTCAATTCATTTTTCATTTTTTTGTTGTTGTAGTCTTATGTAGTGTACATGGGAGAACACTCGCATGGACATGGTGCGGACGTGACAACTGTTGATCTTCATAGCGTGAAGAATTCTCATGATGAGGTTCTGGGCTCATGCATAGGGGGGGTAAGGAATTTGGTATTAGATTGAAGAGAGTTATGAGAGTCTAGAAGAACCAATATCGAGAGAATAACAGATTGTGTAAGTGAAAAGCTTCAATGACTGGAGATATGTTTACGGTCTTTATAATTCCGCATTTAATCTATATGCTATTTAAGTTGTTCAGCATGTTTAGATTTTATTTAAGTTCTAACATAAAGTTCATATATTTGGAGTTTTATACTGAAGGTTAGCTTGTACTCGCATTTTACTTGCAGGAAGCTGATCGGAGCAAGGTACTTTAACAAAGGGTATAATAAGATTATTGGCAATCTAAATTCCACTTCTTCCACTGCACGAGATGAAGAAGGCCATGGATCGCATACCCTATCAACTGCTGGTGGTAGCTTTGTGCCAGGAGCTAATGTTTTTGGTTTTGGAAATGGAACTGCAAAAGGTGGATCGCCAAAAGCCCATGTGGCTGCGTACAAAGTTTGTTGGAAACCAGTCAATGGAAATGGCTGTTTCGATGCAGACATCTTGGCTGGCTTTGATGCTGCAATTTGGGATGGTGTTGATGTTATATCATTGTCCGTTGGAGGAAATCCATCTGAATTTTTCGAAGACGGGATTTCAGTTGGTACCTTCCATGCTGTGAGAAGAGGTATCACTGTGGTTTGCTCAGCTGGAAATGATGGACCAACTCCAGCGACGGTATCAAATGTTTCCCCATGGATGATTACAGTTGGCGCTAGCACAATTGATAGGGAGTTCACAAGTTATGTCAAACTAGGCAACAATAAGCAATTTAAGGTAATTCTTCCCCCTCGCGAATAAAAATGTTGAATGTAAATTATTCATTTGAGTTGATACAGTTACCCATTTTGATATTTTGCAGGGAGAAAGCCTTTCCTTTAAAGGCTTGCCATCTAATAGATTCTATCCGTTGATTAGTGGTGCAGATGCAAAAGCTGCTAATGCGTCAGTTAAACTCGCGTGAGTATCCTGTTTGATCTTTCTTTATCAGTAATTTTGTACTATCATACGAGTAATTTGCAATTTCCATGGACTTGACAGTACTCAATGTGTTGCTGAAATGCTTGATCCGGTGAAGGTTAAGGGGAAGATTTTGGTCTGCCTTCGAGGGACTAACGATATAGCATCAAAAGGGAAGGTTGCGGCTCTTGCAGGTTCTGGTGGTATGATTTTGGCGAATGACAAACTGAATGGAAACAACTTTAATCTAGATTTTCATATTCTCCCTCCTCCCCTTTTCAACTTTAGAAATTCTTAAAAATTGATAAGAAACTCTTACTTTTTCAATTTTCTTCAAACAGGAATCCCAGAGCACAGATTTTTCCAGTGACAGAAATTGGTGTAAAGCCGGCTCCAGTTATGGCTGAATTCTCATCTAGGGGACCCAGTAAGATTGAGCCAGCAATCCTCAAGGTTTGCATTACATTTTAAGTATCAATTTCAAATTAGTAGAAGACTGTTAGAAAAATTAAAAATTAAAAATTCTGATATATTTATTTGCAGCAAGAAGACGAAGCAACAAGAAGCAGAGAATGCTTGATTCGAACAACCACAAGGCAACTCCATTTGATTATGGTGCAGGACATCTGAGACCAAACACTGCAATGGATCCTGGTCTGGTTTATGACTTAACAGTTGATGGCTACTTGAATTTCGTGTGTGGTCGCTGCTACAGTCAATCCCAAATCAAGTTATTCTCAGTTAAGCCTCACACTTGTCCTCCATCATTCAGCATGGCAGACTTTAATTACCCTTCAATCACAGTTGTTGATCTCACTGTCAATGGATCAGTAACCGTTACACGAAGAGTTAAGAATGTTGCCTCTTTTCCGGCTACATACAACGCAAAAGTCGTGGCACCACCTGGAGTTTCTGTTACAGTGAAGCCTGAAAGCTTGATGTTTGTGAAAACTGGAGAAGAGAAGACGTTTCAAGTGGTTTTTCAGGCAAAGGGGGTTGTTAGGCCAAGGGACTATGTATTTGGCCGACTGATATGGTCAGATGGGAAGCACTATGTGAGGAGTCCACTTGTAGTAAAGCACAAACAGATTTGTTGAAATAGATTGTGCCCACTCTAGCTATTCTTTGATTGGAAAATAAAGAACAAAAAGCAATGTCCATTGATCAGTTTGTTTTTCCTCCTGTTGTGTTTATAATACATTAGTATATTACCTGCAATCCAAAGCATCGTTCAATTAATTGCACAGAATTTCAAAAAGAAAAAAACTATAAAGTTCTATTTAGTGAAGCAAAGAGATGTAACAAAGTATCAAACACAAGTACCACTCCCATATTATAAACCTTACAAATTGAAAGACCACCAACCACAGACAAGTACTAGCTTGATCAATCTTGCAACGAAAGAAAAGAAGAAAAAAAATTCGATCTTTTCATCATTTTCAATAAATTTTGTGAGAGATTGTTAGAAAAAAAAATTACTGGGTCGAAGCAAACACACAACTAAAGTGAAATGAGAAAAATAAAGATAAAATGGACACAAATGTTTTATGTGGAAAAACTCTCGAACAAATTTAGGGTAAAAAACCACGGGCAAGTGTAGGAGGATTTCACTATTGTAAAATAGGGATTACAACATCTTCTTTCTAATTACAATGAGATAACAATTGTCTAATCTCTATTGTAATAGGAGAAACAACTCTCTCACAAAATCGGAACAGTATTACTTACAAAGAATGAATAAATTTTCCTCTCTAAGTAGTAGCTCTCAAGAAAACTCTTACACTCTCTCTAATACTCTTCTTGGTGTGTATATTTGATTACAAATGAGAGCCTATTTATAGGCTTCAAGAACATTATTGTTCATTCACATGGCCACCTTTGTATTTTGTCCATGTGGTCTTCACTTTAACACCTTTGTCTTGTGGAGAAAGTGATTTTACCACTAAAAAAGCCATCTCTCATTACATTCTCCCACTTAAAGTCACTTTCGTAATCCTTCCATCCTTCCTCACTTGCCAAATCCATGCTTACTTACGTTTTCGCTAGACCACATGAGGATCTACACCATTTAAACTTGTCAGTGTTGATCGGCTTGGTCATAACATCTGCTAGGTTCTCATCGATGTGAATCTTCTGTATATCCACACTACCTTCTTCCACTACTTCTCAAAAGAAGTGATACTGAACCCTTGTGTGCTTTGCCCGTGAATGAAAAGCTGGATTCCTTGCAATGTGCAAAGCACTCTGACTGTCACAAAACAGAACAATCTTCTCTTGCTTGTGCCCGAGCTCTTCCAATAAACTTTGTATCCAAACTATTTCCTTGTAAGCTTGTGTAGCCGCCATGTATTCTGCTTCCCTTGTAGATAGAGCCACAATCGTCTGCAGTTTAGAAACCCAGCTTACGGCTCCTCTTGCAAGTGTAAACACATAACCTGTAGTAAACTTGCTTTTTATTGAGATCCCCTGCAAAATCTGAATCAACATAGCCTCTGACAGTAAAATCTGATCCTCCGTAACATAATGCAGCATCTGAGGTTCCTCTGATGTATCTCAGAACCCTCTTCACAATATTCCAATGCTCTCCACCAGGATTCGCCATAAATCGACTAACCACTCCTATTGTTTGTGCAATGTCTGGTCTTGTACAAATCATAGCAAACATTAAACTTCTCACTGCTGATGCATGCGGTACTCGAGACATCTCCCTCCTCTCTCCTTCATTGCTAGGACACATACTTAAGGATAACTTGAAATTAATAAGAAGTGGGGTAGAAATTGGCTTACTATCTTGCATGTTGAAGTGTCGCAAGATCTTGTTGAAGTAGTTCTTCTGGGAAAGCCAAATCTTCCTGTTATTTCTATCTCGGTGAATCTGCATCCTTAGAATCTTGTTTGCTAGTCCCAAGTCCTTCATATCAAACTCCCTAGCCAACTGTGCCTTGAATTTTTGGATTTGATCTCTGTTGGGGCCTGCTACCAACATGTCATCCACATACAACAACAAGATAATAAAATCATTATCACCATCAAACCTTTTGAAGTATGTACAATGGTCTGAACTAAGTCTGTTGTATCCAAGGCTAATAATGAAGGAATCAAATCTCTTGTACCAACACCTCGGTGCCTGTTTGAGACTGTATAGATATTTGTTCAACCTGCAAACCAAGTTCTCCTTTCCTGTTTTAGCAAAACCTTCTGGTTGGAGCATATAGATTTCTTCTTCAAGTTCTCCATGAAGAAATGCAATTTTCACATCCAACTACTCCAGATGTAAGTCAAACGTAACACACATAGCCAGGACTGCTCTGATTGTTGTAAGCCGAACCACCGGGGAAAATATCTCATTGAAATCAATATCTTCTTTCTGAGCGAATCCCTTTACCACCAGTCTTGCACGAAACCGCTTCACTTGATCATTGCTATCCCGCTTGATCTTGTAAACCCATTTGTTACCTATGGCTTTTCTCCCATATGGCAATGGTACCAGTTCTCAAGTCTTGTTCTTGTGTAGAGCTTCAATTTTTTCCTGCATTGCTGCCATCCACAAAGATGCATCTGAGCTACTTGTAGCTTCTTGGAAAGTTGAGGGCTCTCCATCCTTCGTTAAAAGACAGTATGCAACATCGCTCTCAGTGACAATACTCCGAATGCTAAGCTGACGGCCTTCTCTCATAAGTTGACCGGCGAGCTTCTGGAGCTTCGGACTCGACTGGTTCTTGTACCTCGTGCTCTGGTACTGCTTCAGTAGAAACTGGAGTTTCTTGTACGGGATTATTTTTCACCTGTATTTTTTTAGTCTCTGAAACCTCTTTCGACGTGCTATCGTCTCCATCTTTTTGTAGTAGTTGATCTTCTACAAAGATCACATCCCTGCTGACAACAACCTTGCGGGTAGTGGGATCCCACAGGCGATACCCCTTTACTCCATCAGCATACCCCAAGAATATACACCTCCTAGATTTCGGATTCAACTTCACTCTTTCTTGGGCATTGTACATCATATACGAAGGACATCCAAAAGAATGAAAAGTGGAGTAGTCCGCTGGCTTACCAGTCCACATCTCCATCGGTGTCTTTAAATTAATTGTTATTGATGGTGACCGATTTATCACATAACAGGCGGTTTTGGCTGCTTCTGCCCAAAAAGAGTTGGGTTGACCTACAGTCCTCAGCATAGCTCTCATCCTTTCTGCAAGAAACTCACCGTCTGTATACTCTCTTCCATTATCTGTCTTTAAGCACTTGATCTTTTTTCCAGATTCAAGTTCCACCCGCGCTTTGAAGTCTTTGAATACCGAAAATACATCTGACTTCTTCTTGATTGGATACACCCAACATCTTCTGGAGTAATCATCAATGAAAGACACAAAGTACTTTGCTCCTCCTAGGAATATTTCTGGTGACTCCCATACATCAGAATGAATCAAGTCTAGAATGCATTTACTCTTAGCATCAGATCTGCTAAACTTCAATCCATGCTTCTTACTTGTAACACAATGCTCACAGAAAGATAGATTTACCGATTTGAGACCTGGAAGCAGCTTTCAATCAGAAAGAATCTTCAAACCTTGTTCCGACATGTGACCTAGTTTGAGATGCCACATCATCATCGACTCTTCTCCCTTGTTGATTGACGCGACACACGCATCAGCTTCCTTCAGTGTTTCCCCTTTTAGCATGAATAGATTCGTTGCGATCTTTTCTGCCTTCATAACCATAAGTGCACCTTTGACAATCTTCATGATCCCATTTTCGATATGAGTCTTGCATCTAAGACTATCTATTTGCCCCAAAGACAATAGATTCTTCCTAAGGCCCTTCATGTGTCGTACATCCTGAATAGTGCGAAATGTACGATCAAACATCTTTATTTTGATAGTACCAATACCAACAATCTCTAAAGCATGATCATCACCCATGTGTACAGAACCTCCTGAGACTGGTTCATATTTATAAAACCATTCTCTCGAGATGTCATGTGCCATGTTGCTCCTGAGTCTAGTAACCAGATGTCAACGAACTGTTTTCTGCCTCCAATTGTCGTTGTTGACTCGCTGTATAGAACTTCACCATCATCTGAGGCACTTACCACATTCTCTTGAGCATTTGATGACTCAGGGACTCCACTCTTCTTTGTATACCAACAATCCTTCTTGACATGCCCTTTCTTGCCACAGTTGTAGCACTTGAAATTATTCTTACTTTTTGATTTCGATCTACCATTATTCGGACTCCCACTGAGGCCACGTTCCGTTGATCTTCTTCTCGTCATCGTCAAAGCTTCTGCTTGCTGCGAACCTGCCTGTTTGTCTTCCTTGTTTTTGCGCCTGGTTTTTTCTTCTAAAACAGCAGCTGCGATTTCGTCGAAGACTAGATAGTCCGTGAGGATGTTGTTCGTCAAGTTGATGATGAGTTGATCATATGAGTCAGGTAGACTTTTTAGTAGAAGCTCTGCACGTTCAGATGTCTTTATTGTGTAACCCATCGATATAAGTTGCGAAAATAAAGTATTCAAAATGTTGATGTGGTCAGTCACCGACGTAGATTCCGTCATTCGAAGAGTGTAAAGTCTCATTTTTAAGAAGATCTTATTGTGTAGTGACTTGGCCTCGTACAGTCTTGTTAGAGTATCTCAAATATCCTTCGCAGTCTTCTTTTCTGCCACACTAGATAACACTCCATCGGCTAGTGCTAAGTACAGATCGGTAATTACGATGTCGTCCATCTCGTTCCACTTGCTGTCATCAGTGATCTCTGCAGGCCTTTCTTCAATTGCTGCCAAACAATTGTCTTTCCTCAAAATTGCCTTAATCTTCATTTTCCATAGCGAGAAATTACTCCCGTTTTCTTATTTTTCTGGAGTTCCACAACAGCCTTGAAAATCTTAAAAGCTTCCAATGAGTCTGATTTTTCTCGAATGAGCTCAACACAACCATAGTGAGAATAATCATCAATAAAGGTAATAAACTATCTATAATTTTCCAAAGAGGCAGGTGAAAAAGACCATAAATATTAGTATTGATTAAATCTAGAACATCCTAACTTCTATTAATCTTTTATTTTCTGGTTTTTGTTGGAAGTTTCCCTTTGATACAAGCAACACAAGTTTCAAAATCAGAAAAATCCAAGTCAACTAGAATGCCATCTTTAATCAACCTCTCCATTCTTTCTCTAGAAATATGACCCAACCTTTTGTGCCACAACATGGAAGAGTTTTTATTGAATCTAGCATGTTTAGAACCAACTACAGCATTAACAACAGAGACACTAGAAGAAGCAAGATCTAAAACAGGAAGCAAGTCGATTTTATACAAACTATCATATAAAGTAGTAGTACTAACCATAACAAAGTTATAAAAGATTATAGCCTTTCCATTTCCAAAATGAAAAACATATCCGTATTTGTCCAAAACAGAAACAGAGATAAGATTTCTTCTGATGAAAGGTATAAAAGCAGTATTAGACAAGTTTAAAACATGTTTAGAAGCCAAAATAAGTCTGACTGTACCAATGTGTTCAACTTTAACCTTTATACCATTGCCCATATTTACTACTAACTCTGTATCAACTGGTCTTCTGTGGTTCCTTAATTCCTTTTTTGTCTAACCAAGCTTTAAATTTTCTACAATCAACCCTTTTGTGCCCAAACAAATGACAAAAGTTGCACCTTCCCTTAAAGACTTCCTTCTTTGGTCCATTTGGAACACTTACATAAGCTTGTTGAAAAGGCCTCCCAGATTTCTTCATCTTGATGGAGTTGCTACTATTACCCTTGAAAAACTTCTTCTTCTTCTTCCTTTTATCAACAGTTACCATGAAAGCAGTATGAGACTTAGCCTTTTTCATCATCTCTTCTTCTTGAGTTACAATAGCAGTCATTTCACTCAAGCTCCATTCATCTTTCTGAGCATTATAAGAGGTCTTGAGTGCATCAAACTGAGGTGGCAAAGATTCAAGCACTTACCATACTAGAAAGCTATCTGCTAACTCAACTTTCATTCTTTTGAGCTTGTTAAAGAAATGAGTAAGCTTCATGATGTGCTCTCGGACTCCACTAACCCCATCATAGGTTGTGGTAGTAAGAAGTTTCATCAGAGATCCCTTTTTCTGCCTTATTAAACTTAATAAATTTCTTCCCAATGGCATCAAGATATTCTTTGGCGCTATCAGTATCAGCTATGCTTTGCCTGATAGACTTGTCAATCGTATACTTCATAATCATGAGACAAGTCTTATTAGAATGCACCCATTGCTCATAACGAGCCTTTTCAGCTGCAGAACTTTCATTAGTGGGCTCAACAGGCGCATCGACCCTCAAAGCCAAGTCCAAATTCAAGATATCCAAATTAATAGAGAGAGACTTATACCAATCCTCATAATTGGTTCCAGTTAGATTCTTGATGGCAGACAAAGAGAGAGACAGAGTCGCATTGCCATAAGCTAAGGAGAATATAAGAAAATTTATTATGCATGTGGAACAAAAAACATGCACCCATAAATGTCTCTATTAGGCAATCTTATATCCATGCTAGAATCTTATTCAAAATAGACTCTTACGCACTATGCTAGAGCCCAAGATACATAAAAGGCTCTTACACATGATAAAGCAAAACAATTAAATATAATGACTTAAAATGACCCGCTACCGAAAGAATAGGACCAGGCCACCAAGTGCCAAGGACTTAACTATTATCTTTATCGTCCTAAGCATCCTACCAAATAATGGTTTGCCAACTGGGCAAATTCACTATCCGTATAGATCTTAGTATAATATCATTAAGTGAAAACAGGATTAATAATAACAACTCCGATAATCTATCATGACTAGTCCCATGAGAGGTGGGTACATAGCCACTCTAAACCATCAGTATTACAACAAAATGATATAACCCACATGAACAAAAGATTTATTTATCTCAAAAGAAATTATTCATTTATTTTCTTCATAAAAATTAAGCAATATCACAAAATTCATAGACACATAAAAAGAGGAATTTTGCAATACAATATTGTATCAAAACACCTAATCATTAGTCAAGACCATTAACCCCGGTTAATGCTCAAAGTTTAAATTTATACCCGTTACCAAAGAATATCAAATTGAAGACAAAGAAAACATTAGGTAGTCTCATGCATGTGTAGCAAAAACAACAATTATGTGGGCTATGGGAAAAAGGAATAAGGACCCATTACCATGAATATCAAATTGAAGACCAAGAACCTATTACCATGAATATCAAATTAAAAACCAAGAAAACATTTGGTAGTCTCACGCATGTGTAGCAAAAACAACAATTATGTGGGCCATGGGAAAAAGGGATAAGGACAAAATAAAATTATGGGTAAACTTAAAGAAAAACACCAAAGTACTTGGACTTAAAGAAAAACAAATAGCCAAACACCATTAAAGAAAAAAGAACATATAGAGGAAGAGCTGGTCGGTTATTGCAGATCAAGAAATAAAGGAGCGAGAGAGAGATGTTCTTTTTTCCTTTTTCTCTTTCTTTTTTTTATGATTGGTCTATTGCAAAAATTGACCTGCCATGTTTGAAAATAGAAGCTCAAGGAGAACCAGTCCTCCTCATCCCTCTCATCAAAAACACAACAGCAAAACAAAAAAGAAAGAACATAACCATGAAAATAAGAAGGTATACTCTGATACCAATTGTTAGAAGTTTATAATATGTGATAATCTTTTCTTATAATCAAAGCATGTGTTCCAGAAAATTGAGAGTTCATACCTGCTGTAACTTGTGATGAATTATCCATGCTAGTTTTAGAGTTCTATAAGAAGATGCAAAGTTTCTTCTATAGAGAAACTACTCTCTGCCCTAATAATTTCGTTCTGCCTCTTTAGCCAAGAAAGAGCAGCTGAACCATGACAATAAAAGGGAACTCAATGGGCCAGTTTCCTTCTTAATGGGTGAGAGTAAGGGCCTCCATATGTTTACTAGTGTGGCCCATCCCATTATGGGCTTAATGACCAAATATAATGCTAGTCCAAACAATACAAATATATACAACAGGCCCATGAGATGTCTGATGGTCATATTCAGTTCTGAAAGGTCTCCGTTCCACCACATCAGTATTCGTCTCTCAAGAAAGCTTGGATGGATATCTATTCTCCCATATATGAGCAGATGAAGATTAACATCCGTATGAATCTTAGGGCTCTGAAAGTTAAGCTGAAAACCAAACCAGACACACTTGACATCAGTAATCTATAGAAGTTTGCTGATTTTGTCCATGCTTTAATGTTGAGTTTTGATGTAATAGACACCATTGCTATTTTGCGGTTAGATGAGCTATATATTGAGTCTTTTGAAATCAAGGAAGTTAAAATCCTAAAGGGTGAGCACTTGTCTCGTGCTATCAGAAAACTATCTGGTAAAGGCGGCAAAACAAAGTTTTCTACTGATAATGGGTTTAATATGCAAATTAGTCATTCAGGTTACAACCGATTTCTATTGTGGTCTTTAGACTTCAAAATCTTTCAATAAGGTCAGTTTATATTAATTACGGTATCAATTTAGTCTTTCAGTTGAATTTCCATCAAACCTTACCTTTAAAATCTGTTGACCCTTAACTTGATTTTAATGATAACAAAACTGATTTGAGTTAATCTAACCAAATTTCTTAAGTTTTGTTTTTAAAGGTTTTTTATACAAATATGCACGCACCTCAAGAGGAGACGCTGAAAAACAAGATTGGAAGCTCTAAGTAGTTTAATACTTTGTAAATCTTCTCTTAAAGTCCTTAGTTTTATTTATAGCTCAATTGTTTTCAAAATATTTTAGACATAACCTTTTGAACTTAAACTTAAATCTATAAAGCTTTTGTAAATTTGAAAAGATTGTTTCAAAGGGATTTAGTCGGCCGAAAGGATTATTCAATCGATTGAATGAAGGATAGAAAGTCCTGTCCTTTTGATTCAGTCGACTGAATGAAACACTTAGTCGATTGAATGAAGGTCATACTTTCTAGACTTATTGACCCAGTCGACTATTTAGATCATCCAGTCGACTGAATGATCTATTTAGTTGACTGTATGATTAATATCTAAAACAGAGCACAGGTCTTTAGTCGACTGAACACTTGACAATAACGACTATATTTCAAATTCTGAAACGAGGTTTAGAGCATTAAATGCTCCAAACCACTCCCAGACGGCTTTTCTTTGTGAGTAACGGCTATGAGGGTTTAAAACTATAAAACCATCTTAAATGAGATAACCCACTAATCCTTGACTATTAAATCAACTTCATCTTATTTATCACATTTCAAAGCTTTCCAAAATTCGTTTGAGTCATTCTTAAAAGTTTTGTACTTAAGAGAGATCTTTCTTCTTTGTAAGAGCATTAATTATAAATCTCTCTTGTTATTTAAACTTAAACTTTTAATCCTTGTAAGAGAAAGAATTGGTGTAACTCTTAGAGGTGTTTTGGTGAAAAATATCTTCTTGTACACTTCCTTAAGTAGAAGAGATCATTGTAAGGTTTGAGCAACACCGTAAAGTTGCTTGACTATCTTTAGTGGATTGCTTTAAGGAGGTTCCTTGAAGAGAATGGACATAGGGTCGTAGAAATCCGATATTGTCGAACCCCTATCGATCCAAAATATGAACCCCACAAAAACCTTCTTTAACACTACAGGACCAAATTTCGTTCCAAATATTGGAATGGGCCGTGCGTAGGACTCATTAATGAGAATCTAGTCTCAAAATACTCAAATTTGGTGAACATGAGAAACAATGCTTAATTTTGAAAGAAAGCCAATTACAAACCCAAAATCATGTTTTAATGAGCCTAAATAAACCAATAAAAACTAAAAGACAAGCTAGAAACACCCATAAAACCATTTAAACCTGTTCCGGGCAAAAGCCCAATACCAAAAGCCTAACTAAAACATGAGTATCGATCGGTAGCACTTTTCTCTCAATTGATAGCATTGTGCTTCTGATCAGTAGTAATTTGTTCTCGATAGGTACATATGTTATAGAATCTGGTCCTTCAAAGCTTAGCTTTATCCCCGTGATTTGGCCTTCAATGGAGGTTAGAATTGCAATGAATTTGAATTCTTTAACCTCAACCAACAACCCATTAACCCCCATTAAACCTTTGTCCCTTATTGAGACCTATAAATTTCCCCTTTCCTCTTCATCATTCAAAACAACAGCAACCTCTTGCAAAAAACTAGGAGAAACTATACACAAATTCTCTCACAAAAATCTTTAGGTTCTGGGTTAGTAAAGCTTATAATAGGTTGGGTTATACAAGTGCTTTCCCATCATCAAATTCAATAGCCAAACGTTTATAATTCCCCTGTAATTGGCTTTCATTTCCAAGAGACAAGCAAGTTACCTCAAGTTCACCAACTCCTCAAGAGCCAATAGATTTTTTAGGGAAATAACCATAGGGGAAGAGGTTCTCCATTGCAAAAGGTTAGTTTTTACATTATTCTAATATTGATCACGCTATACTCTTATGCTCTTTATTAAAAAATATGAACCTAACATGTTTAGTATTTAAAACCCCATGAAAAGTCACAAATCTTGAGTTTCATGTTTTATGATTGTAATAAAATCATACCATTAGTTATATTACTATATAGTTTCTTGTTAAAATTTTGTTACTAGTATGAAAGAATCAATTAATACCTTGTTGATACTAATCTAGAGGTCTCTCTTATCGATCGTGAGCCCCTGGTCATAATCGATAATTGTCTGGTAAAAATGAAAAAAAGTTGCTTTCAATTTCAATTTTGATCTATAAATGCTATGCTCATATTGTTTTTTTCTTCTAACTGCAGTTAAACTTGATTAATTTGTATCTTTAGTGTTTAAGGTGTGTTTTACTTGTATATTTGAATTTAATTTTATTTCTATCGTATAATCGTTATTTATTAAGAATGTTAATTGAACGATTCAATCGTCCTTAAGAAGACAATGTTGTCCAACCAATCATTTTGGGTCAATAATCTCCTAGGTATATATGTTCTATTTTTCACATGTGATGCTTGCTACAACTGTTTTGGGTGATTAAATTGTAAGAGTGTGCTTGTTTGCTAGTGTATAATGGTTTGATTTAGTTTAAAACCTACACATTTTCTATAAAACACAAAGGGCCTAGACTTCAGTCTAAGCGAGAGATGAAACTCTGATTCCTTTTTCTCTCGTCCCCAAATCTCCCTACCCAGAATATTGTACATAAGACTAATGATAAGGGATTTAGCCCCCTTCAAGGTCAAATGGTGGCTCCTTACCTGTCATCCTTACTCCATGCTTGGGTGGCATAAAGTCAATATGGAAAATGCAACTCAACCTAAAATGTGAAATTGCAGCCCAACCTAAAAGAGCTCTCATTGAAGGATCCCCCTTACTAAAGGATGGTGTAGGGTGCGATGCACACAAACACTTTAACTCTAGTAAACCTTCGACGACCTTCAATAGAATAGAAAATCCTAGCACGATCATCACATAATGGAATGAAAGGGTGAAGGAGAGATCAAAAGAGTTTAAACTGCATGTTAGTAGATACGCAAAGATGAATGCCAAGATTCCAATCTCAAACCCTAGTCGTAGATCCTTAGGTGTTTAGAGAAACCTTAAATAAGCATGTGAAAACAATCGGTAAAAATTTTAACCAACTTTTTCAGTCAATTTTTTAAACCATTTCGACCGAATTAACCTAAGTGTTTCGACATTAATCGATCGAATTGATTTTGATTGGTTAATTGGTTAACCAACACTATTTATATAATTAAGTGTTTTTAGTTTATTATATGTTGTGTATTTAATTTATACTTAGGATCTTTTAGTTTATTATATTTCATATATTTAATTTATACTTAAGAATTTTTAGTTTATTATATTATATTTATATTTAAAATATTAATTAATTAATATTTTAATTGTTTAAAATGTCAAAATGGTTAAAAAAATTTCTAACCGTCAACTGATCGATTAAACGATATATAATGTTTGGTTAATCAATTTAGTATAATTTTAATCAATTAATGAACACCTCTAACCCAAAACCCTAGGTCTGGATGGAAAGTTTTGTTGATAAACTCTAGAGTATGCCAAACATTTTATTGATCCTGATATAGTGAGAAGGATTAGGATCATCTCCAATAGCTTGGGAAAATTTTTCCTTAAGTGTACTATTAAATGAATACCATGTTAAAACTATAGATGATGTGCCATTCATCTGGTGGTGCACTTAAGGATATAACTGTTTCATGATTCAAGGGTTCATGATGCATTAAATCAAGTTGACTACTCTAATCCTTATTTTCTCCTAATTCAATCAAAATGCCTTGCTTCATGCGAGATTTTAAAGAGCTAAGATTAAATAAGGTGATTTGAAATTAAAAAATTATGTCTAATTTAATCTGCAAAAATGGATTGACTTTTCTCTTCAAATAGTTGTTAGAGCGAATTAATCTACCATCTTTTTTGCCCTTTTGAGAATATGTGCTGGTTAAATTATAAACTATCCAATCAGTTTGGATTTTGATACTCTAAAGTAGTCAAAGTTTCCTTAAAAAATAATATCCTCTCTGTCTCATAATTTTAATCACTTATAACTGTTTTTACTAAAGTTTAATTTTAATTTTAATTATAGATATATATATATATATATATTATTTTAAAAATATAAAAAAGATATTTTTTAGAAACTTTTAAATTCTATTTATGTATATATGAAAATGAATTAAATTTCCTTAATGATTTAACAATAATATTTATTTAATTAGCTAAATAGTAAACATGATAAAATTTATGGGATAGGGGGAGTAAATGTTAATAATAATGCCCCCTAAAAAAATACAGCCAAGTAAAACAAATAAACAGTAATACAACCTAAATTATTTTATGAAAAATATATCTTAAAAAACCGAAGTTTTATCGGATTTTAGTTCCCTCAATTTTGAAAGGAAACTTTAAACTCAAATTAAGTTAATTTTAACCCTTTAATTGTTTTTGGGTGAACAAATTTTTTTTTCACAAAGTAAAAATAATGGCATGTCAACCATACATTTTATTAGATTCTTAAAAAATAACATGAAATTGTTTTTATTTAGTAACAAAATCCTATTCATCCAAAAATAGTTGAAAGGTTGCGATAGTTGTCCGTTATTAAAGGGATGAAACAAATTTTGATTCTAAAAACAGGCAAAACAGAGATTTAAGAACAGGGGAAAGTAGAGTATATATATACGTCCCTCTTCACCAAGAGGGAGGAGCTCCTCTACGCAGAAGATATATTTCAAAGAGAAAGCAATAGGGCTCTCGATATTTTAATTTGTTTTGTTACAAATCCTCATTGCTTCTCTTTTGCAAATTCCCTCTTTTGCAATAAAAAAGGCAAGAATTTACAACTATTAGTTGTTTTGCTTTTCAAGTTTTTCAGAATCATAAAAATGGTGATGAAATTTGCATGTTCATGAACTGGGGATGACTTTTTAGTACCAAACCTTCATCTGGGTTTTCAAAAGATTTGTTTGAATTCTTATTTTTATTTAGGAATTTTGAATTTTATCTGTATTTGACCAATTGTCTTAATGCTCAATTCATTTTTCATTTTTTTGTTGTTGTAGTCTTATTTTGTGTACATGGGAGAACACTCGCAGGGACATGGTGCAGACCAGACAACTGTTGATTTTGATAGCATGAGGATTTCTCATTATGAGATTCTTGGTGCATGCGTAGGGGGGTGTTGATGCCAAAAATGAACGTGGCTGAGCTGGAGGCCTAACTGCACCAATACCTGCACAAGGAAAGAAAGAAGGGCTATGGGGTCGCCGGAGGAGTGCCTCCGGGGATGCTCCGATACTTAAGTTAGGATAAAGCAAATGTCTATGGCGACTTGTTGTGTCGTTCCTCGTGCTGATGGAAAAACTTGGGTCCTTTTGGAATGCATACCTGGCCTTTTTTATAGGGTTTTTAGGAGTTGGTCTTCTGCGAGGGGCGGCAGTGATATGTTTCCCCACCTGGGTTGAATAATGATGCCTAAGAGACCCAGCTAGGCGGTTGGAGACCGTTCATTTAGGGCTTTACCTTGTTGGTTGATCAGGAGCCGTCCAAGTCTAAGAGCGGTTCTACGACCTGACACCTCAACTTGGTTAGGTGATGATGCCTAGGAGGCCCAGCTAGGTGGCTGGAGACCGTTTGCTAGGGCTTTTGCCTTGTTGGCTTAATAAGGAACCGTCCAAGTATCTGGGGCAGTCTGTTGCCCTGACGGCCTAACAGGGCTGGGGCATGATGGCTTGGAAGGCGATGGTGATGTGGAGCCCAACTGAGCCGATTGAGTCGTGAAAGGCGGTTTACGAACAGGGGCTGAGTTTGTTCGATCCTGGGTTAGCCACGTGTCCTCTCGTGATCCTTTGCCAAGAGGAACCACGTTTTGTATTTTAATTGAAAGGGTAGTTTTTGGCAGTATCACAGCCCCCCATTTCCTTGAGTACAATTTATATGCTTAAGGAAGTATTTGTATGATTTTTTCTGTATTTCTGGAGTGTTTGTTAACTCTCCTAGAGTCTTAGAATAGTGGGCCGAGGATCAATGGAGTAATTCCTCTCCTTAGGCTTTTTAGAGAATGGGCCGAGGACCAGTGGGGCAATCCATCCCCTCGGATCTTTGAAAGGAATAGGCCGAGGACTTGTGGAGAAATCCATCTCCTCGACTAAGAATACCTTGAGTCCGAGGACCAGTGGAACAATCCATCTCCTCGGACCTTTGAAGAGAATGGGCCGAGGACTTGTGGAGCAATCCATCTCCTCGGCCAAGAATACCTTGCGTCCGAGGACCAGTGGAGTAATCCATCTCTTCGGACCTTTGAAGAGAATGGGCCGAGGACTTGTGGAGCAATCCATCTCCTCGGCCAAGAATACCTTGCGTCCGAGGACCAGTGGAGCAATCCATCTCCTTAGACCTTTGAAGAGAATGCGCCGAGGACTTATGGAGCAATTCATCTCCTCGGCTAAGAATACCTTGCGTCCGAGGACCAGTGGAGCAATCCATCTCCTTGGACCTTTGAAGAAAATGGGCTGAAGACTTGTGGAGCAATCCATCTCCTCGGCCAAGAATACCTTGCGTCCGAGGACCAGTGGAGCAATCCATCTCCTTGGACCTTTGAAGAAAATGGGCCGAGGACTTGTGGAGCAATCCATCTCCTTGACCAAGAATACCTTACGTCCGAGGACCAATGGAGTAATCAATCTCCTCGGACCTTTGAAGAGAATGGGCCGAGGACTTGTGGAGCAATCCATCTCCTCGGCCAAGAATATCTTGCGTCCGAGGACCAGTGGAGCAATCTATCTCCTCGGACCTTTGACGAAAAAGGGCCGAGGACTTGTGGAGCAATCTATCAACTCGACCAAGAATACCTTGAGTCCGAGGACCAGTGGAACAATCCATCTCCTCGGACCTTTGAAGAGAATGGGCCGAGGACTTGTGGAGCAATCTATCTCCTCGGCCAATAATACCTTGCGTCCGAGGACCAGTGGAGTAATCCATCTCCTCGGACCTTTGAAGAGAATGGGCCGAGGACTTGTGGAGCAATCCATCTCCTCGGCCAAAAATACCTTATGTCCGAGGACCAGTGGAGCAATCCATCTCCTTGGACCTTTGAAGAGAATGCGCCGAGGACTTATGGAGCAATTCATCTCCTCGGCTAAGAATACCTTGCGTCCGAGGACCAGTGGAGCAATCCATCTCCTCGGACCTTTGAAGAAAATGGGCTGAGGACTTGTGGAGCAATCCATCTCCTCGGCCAAGAATACCTTGTGTCCGAGGACCAGTGGAGCAATCCATCTCCTCGGACCTTTGAAGAAAATGGGTCGAGGACTTGTGGAGCAATCCGTCTCCTCGACCAAGAATACCTTACGTCCGAGGACCAATGGAGTAATCAATCTCCTCGGACCTTTGAAGAGAATGGGCCGAGGACTTGTGGAGCAATCCATCTCCTCGGCCAAGAATACCTTGCGTCCGAGGACCAGTGGAGCAATCTATCTCCTCGGACCTTTAACGAAAAAGGGCCGAGGACTTGTGGAGCAATCTATCTCCTCGGCCAAGAATACCTTACGTCCGAGGACCAGTGGAGCAATCCATCTCCTCGAACCTTTCACAAAAAGGGGCAGAGGACTTGTGGAGCAATTCATCTCCTCGGCCAAGAATACCTTGCGTCCGAGGACCAGTGGAGCAATCCATCTCTTCGGACCTTTCACAAAAAGGGGCAGAGGACTTGTGGAGCAATCAATCTCCTCGGCCAAGAATACCTTGCATCCAAGGACCAGTGGAGCAATCCATCTCATCGGACCTTTGAAGAAAATGGGCCGAGGACTTGTGGAGCAATTCATCTCCTCGGCCAAGAATACTTTGCGTCCGAGGACCAGTGGAGCAATCCATCTCTTCGGACCTTTCACAAAAAGGGGCAGAGGACTTGTGGAGCAATCAATCTCCTCAGCCAAGAATACCTTGCGTCCAAGGACTAGTGGAGCAATCCATCTCCTCGGACCTTTGAAGATAATGGGCCGAGGACTTGTGGAGCAATCCATCTCCTTGGCCAAGAATGCCTTGAGTCTGAGGACCAGTGGAGCAATCCATCTCCTCGGACCTTGGAAGAGAAAGGGCTGAGGACTTGTGGAGCTATGGGAGAGTGATCCACGTAAAAACGGCGGCTGAAGTGACACGTGGCTTTCTTCGCGCAATCAACGGGGCATGGGAAACGAAGATTTTCCTTGGAATTTTAAACAGCCATTTTGTAAAACGACGGCCACCATGGGGGATGTAACGTCCCTTGGGGAAGTGTGAAGGTCACTTTGGGACTCTAAAGAGTCCCCTCGGCTTTTGTGATTTGCATTAAATGGTCTTCGTTTGCCGTGACCCCTTTCCTATATAAAGGGGCATTAATTTCCCTTTCTTCCTTACTCATTTCAAACTTGAGTTTGTGTTTTGAGGGAAATTTCTTGAGAGCCCTCGGCCTCGTCCTATCTACTCTTGAGAGTCTTCGTCTTCGTTTCGTAAAAGAGAGACTATTTGTCTTGTCCGAACGCATCTACTTTGTGAGTCTTCGTCTTCTCTCTCAATCTTTTCCTGAAGTTTTGGTGCTGGGGTTTTGAGCGATCGCGACGTTTCGAGGTCGTGAAGAGGGAGTGCTTTTTGACAAATGTCGGACGTTTAGGAGGAGCTCAAGTTCAAACCCTTCGGACTTCAGTGAGTTCGTTTGTCTTTTATCTTTAATCATGTCATCTTCGTTTGATACTTATCGTGATAGACCTAGCAGTTGTGAGAATGGTAAGAGTAGTGTAGATGATACGAGTGGTGATAGTACCGAGGAGGTAGAGACCTCCTCGTCCTCGTCTAGGGGGAAGACCCCCGTGACGGCTGTGCCGAGGGCAAACCCCATGGCACTGGTGCCATACGTCCCTTTGGAGGTAGGGAAGGAGTACAAAGATGACTCTTCGTCCGGGGATGAAACACTTAGAGCGTTGACTGATATTCGGAAGACTTTAGCTGGAGAGGAGAGAGAAGAGTGGAACTATACGGCCAATGAGATCCCTAGTCAGCTGAATGAGGAGGACTTGGAGGTAATCTGAAAGACTTACCGCATCCCAAGCGAGTATGCCCTTCGGCTGGCCAAGGTGGGGGAAATGGCCTATGATGTCCTCCCTGACCGAGCCCCTTTTGAGCTCTGCGTGTATGAACATCACATGCAGGCCGGGCTTCGGTTTCCTCTTCACCCCTATTTTTGTACTATTCTCAAGTATTTCGATATAATGTTGTGTCAGCTGGTGCCAAACTCAGTACAGCTGATCATGGCCTTTATCTGCATTTGCTTGAAAGTGGCCAGGCCGATGACTATGGATATATTTAAGGTCCACTTCCTAATCAACTGGCACGGCCAGACCGGATGGGTAGTTTTTAGTACTTGACCGAGGAGGAGGTTGCTGAAGAAAACTCCATCGTCGATCAAGAGGTAGAAGAAGAACTTCTTTTTCATCCAATCTACCGAGGACTTCGGATTACCTCGTGCATGGAGTATGGATCGCACCGGGAAATGCAAGAAGGCAGGCCTTCTTCCATACAAGCAGGAAATGGTGAATGCCATGGTGGCCTCGCCTTTGGATGTCGAAGTCCTCTATGACAATGAGGAACTGGCCCGGTGAAGTCTTTGTTCTTCGTACCCAGAGCCTTCGCTTGAGAGCGATAAGGCTTTAGTTTTACTTTTTGCTTTCTTTATTGTTCTTCTTTACTTGCATCGTATTCTTGTAATTCATACTTGTGTAATTTCTTTTATTTTCATTGCTTGAGTAGAGATGGAGGCAGCTGCCTGATGAGTGAAAAATATTGCATATTTTGGCCACTTAATTTATATTTGTTAGCTTAGGAATTTGTTACTTAGAGTTGTTTTCATTGTTTTTCAGGTTTACAAGCACTAGGAAAGGAGTTTCACTAAAATTGCCAGAATTGCCCGTACAGATCAATCATCTTTGAAAATTAAACTGTATTGATTCAAGAAGAACCAGGATATGAGCCATATATGCTTAGAAAGATCCAGAAGTCTATTTTCTGGAGAATTTTACGGCTCGTAAAAATGATTTTTCTACAGAATGTTATGGCCGTTTTAGTAGACAAAGGTCAGGCTGTGCGGACTGTGTGGGATTTCAGCGTGAACAGAAGTTTTGAAGGGCATGTGAAGACTTAAATCCCACATCCCACATCGGTTGGAAACACATTTCTATATCCCACATCCCACATCGGATTGGAAACACATTGCACTTGTGGTATTTGCCTATATAAGACCCACTCCACTTCATCATTCAGTGTACAATTCCTGAGCCACTTTGGTGTTTACCGATGGATGTCCGCTAGCATTCTGGTGGATCTCGAAGGCTTTGTCACCATGAGGGGAAGCACCGCCCGTCAGCGAGTGAAATTTCTTCCATGTAAAGTTATTTATTTATTTCTTTACATTTAGTTGTTTTAGTTTAAATGTTTAGCACTTTTATTATGAATTGTAGTTTCATAGTTATGAGTGGCTAGACTCTTCAGCTAAGGTTAAAGATGAAGCCCCACCGTTGTTTGGCGTAGTAGTTCAGATTTGCTTGTACAAATCTAACAATTTTTAGTATAAATGTTCTGTCAATTATTTGAGTTAATCTTATAATTGATTGAGTTTAAATTGTCTGTTGGATATTCCTTGTGTTTCATCTGATGGATACATTGAATGCTTTTCGATTAAATTGGATTTCCTTTGTGATTTGTTGAGAGCGGATACATTGGATGCTTTTGGTTTAGTTAAGATATTCTTTGTTTTTTGTCTTATAGTTGGATTCATGGAATGTTTTGATAGGCTATATTTTTAGAACATATATGCTTAACTTCGGTGGGGTGGATTTGGAAACCTTAGTGTTTTAATTATTAGTTTTTAAAAATCAATTTAGTTTAGTTTTAATTTCTTTTGCAAATTATCATCTGAAATTCGAAACTAGGTTAAGATAGAGCTAGTTTAGATTGAAAATATACTTCACAACGCAATTCCCTGTGGATTCGACCTCGCACTTGCACAATGCTAAACTACAAACGACTCGTGTGCTTGCGAGTAATTTAAAACTCACAACAAGTTTTTGGTGCCATTGCCAGGGAATTGTTTGGTTTGTGAAATTTTTTGGTTTAAAATGATTTTATTTTTCTACTAGTTAGTTATCCTTTTTGTTTAAAAAAAAATGTGGATGAATCCAGCGTCGGTTTCACAGTCTTTAGAGGACGCCCTCAAGGATTTCATTAAAATGACCGGCCCGTCCCTCAATGCTACCAACACATTCAATGTTGATAGATGTTCCATCTGTGCTAGTCCTCTGCATTTAGCACAGAATTGTCCATCAATGCCAGCTTTTGCCGAGTATCCCATGGAACAAATGAATGCTTTCAATGAGTGTTGTTGGCAGTCAAATGGATCTTACTCTGAAACATACAATCCAGGGTGGTGGGACCACTCTAATGTTTCATGGACGCAGAACCAACTGAGGAATCAGGGAGGAGACCCTTATCATGCTCACAATCAATACCCTCCCGAATTTCCTCCACCAATTCCAAGTTATGGTCACTCAACTTATCCAGCACCATCACCCGCTTAACAAGCTCCCATTCAAGTGCCAGCGTCGGTTTCACAGTCATTGGAGGGCGCTCTTAATGATTTCATGAAAACGACTAGCCAATATATGAGTGAACTGATGAGTGCAACAATAGAAAACACCCAAGCAATTGCCACACTAGAGAGTCAAATTTATCAAATCGCAAGTTACGTGGGTGAAAGAAATGAAGGATCGTTCCCCAGTCAAACTGATCCTAACCCAAAGGAATAGTTTGCGGTGGGAAATTTATTAACTCCTATGCATTGGTAGGAACAAGTGCAATCAATTGTCCCATTGAGGTCTAGGAGACAAGTGCACAATCAAGTGGAAGAGAACCCTGCTATGCACCAAGGGCAAGAAAGTGGCAACAATGAGAAGAGAGATGTTGAGCCATCTACAGCCACACCTATTATTAATGATCTCTCTAGGTCGTTTTTACCTAAAGCGCCTTACCCTGAGAGACTACAAGCGCCCAAGAAAGAAGGGAAGTCTGAGGACATTTTGGAGGCATACTTTGCTCAATTTGAAGACGATTTGGATTTAGATAAGTTGTTTGAGCAAGCAAATGCTACTTTGGAGTCTGCTCCTCAAAAGATCAGTGAGACGGAGGAAACCACAACACCTGAACCCCCCAAGAAGGAACTTAAGCCTTTATCAGACAATCTTAAGTATAAGTTCTTAGGTCCAGCAGATTCTTTGCCTATAATGATAGCTTTAGATTTGGGTGATGCTCCAGAGGAGAAATTATTGGACATCTTAAGAGAGCATAAGGAAGCTATAGGCTGGACTATTGAGGATGTCAAGGGAATCAACCCCTCGTTGGTAATACACACGATACAGTTGGAGGAGAATGCCAAGCCATCGAGGGAGCCACAAAGAAGGTTCAACCCTGCTATGCAAGAGGTTGTGAGGGCAGAAGA
This sequence comes from Bretschneidera sinensis, assembly GCA_023935145.1. Taxonomy (NCBI): domain Eukaryota; kingdom Viridiplantae; phylum Streptophyta; class Magnoliopsida; order Brassicales; family Akaniaceae; genus Bretschneidera; species Bretschneidera sinensis. The sequence goes on along the minus strand of CM043698.1, from coordinate 126,375,959 downwards.
TATTAAGCTATTAGAAGCAGGGATCATTTATCCCATCTCTGATAGCGAGTGGGTGAGCCTGATTCAAGTCGTGCCCAAACATGCTGAATTAAGGGTAGTGAAGAATGAGGACGACGAGTTGGTGCCAACTCATGTTCAGTCAGGAGGGAGAGTGAGTATAGACTACCGTAAGTTGAATGCTGCCACTAGGCCTGATCATTTTCCATTCCTATTTATTGATCAGATGGTGGAGCGCTTAGTTTGGCATGTTTACTAATGTTGGTTCTGGCTGAAGACGTTAAACTTAGTGCTCGTGGGAGGCACCCCACAGCTTATCTTTTCTGTTTATTTATTTATTATTTCGCATTTTTATGATTAATGTTTGTTTTCAGTATTTTTTGTTTTCCAGTTTTTTTTTTATTTTTCAGGGACAATGCGTACTCCAGTTCAAGTTTGGGGGTATGCTATGAGCCATACCAGTCTAGATAGTTCTCCATATCTTAGGTCAGCTCTTTCCATATTAGTCACACATTGGGGTCAATGTGTAATTTAAGTTTGGGGGTATGGGAGACATATCACACACTTTGTCCTAATTTGTTGTCTTTTGTCGTAAAGATAAATGCATGTTCATGTTCGTCTAAAAAATTTGGTTGTTCAGAAAAATTGTGATGTGATTTCATTTGTGAGTTTAAAAATTTGAACACATGATCTGATGATAGAGTTTAAACTTTAGTTACTTACTTTAGGCATTTTCGAGAATTCACATGTTTGATCTAATCTAACACGAGCACATCAGCACATATTTGTGTGAGGTATGACAAGTGAGTTGAATGTATACATTTCCTTGTCTTAACTGAAACTGGATGACTTGTTGGATAAACACTTGGGCATATATAAAAAAAATAATAAAAAACAACTAATACTACTAATATTTATAATGATCATCATCAATAAACTTTCCACTGAGTAACTGGACCTCTTGCCTTAGTAAGCAGTGAGTGTTCACGTCAAAATGTGGGAATTTTATTCATAATGATCATTGCGAAACTTTTCGCTGAGTAACTGGACCTCTTGCCTCAGTAAGCAGTGAGTGTTCACGTCAAAAGGTGGAATTTTGCTTGGTAGTATTAAGGCCGGTTTAATTTCGTAGCCTTTTTTACTCGAGTTAGTAAGTCCTTAGGGGTGTCTTTACACCTAATGCCCTAAAACCATCTGGTTTGGGAGTCATTGACTCAACACTCGTTACATGGGTCAATTAGAAAGCTTAAGGGAACTAAACATAGTAGAACCTTATGTTAAAAATAAAAAAATAAAAAAATAAAAACCTATGCCTTCATTGTTCTTTCCGACGAGAAATTTTGTGGATCTTGAGATTTGAATACCTTGTACATTGAATTTATTTGGAAACCTCATCTGTATATGCTAATTCACTTTATACTGATTCAAGCTTGTGATGTCTTACCATGCCTCTTGTAAGTAATTAAGTTTTAAATTCTTATTCATTGTGAAGATGGGTTTGACTTATTTAAGCTTGCTCATGAATGAATCTCATGATTTTGAATGCTCCTTAAATTTTTGGATACCATTAATACTGAACTTATCTTTATAATCTTTGTTGTTCATTTAGTTTTTTATTTAGTTTTGCTAAGGGACTAGCAAAATGTAAGTTTGGGGGTATTTGATGAGTGAAAAATATTGCATATTTTGGCCACTTAATTTACATTTGTTAGCTTAGGAATTTGTTACTTTGAGTTGTTTTCATTGTTTTTCAGGTTTACAAGCACTGGGAAAGAAGTTTCACTAAAATTGCCAGAATTGCCCGTACAGATCAATCATCTTTGAAAATTAAACTGTATTGATTCAAGAAAAACCAGGATATGAGCCATATATGCTTAGAAAAATAAGTCTATTTTCTGGTGAATTTTACGGCTCATAAAAATAATTTTTCTACAGAAAGTTATGGCCGTTTTAGTAGACAAAGGTCAGGCTATGCGGGTTGTGCGGGATTTCAGCGTGAACATAAGTTTTGAAGGGCATGTGAAGACTTAAATCCCACATCCCACATCGGTTGGAAACACATTTCTATATTCCACATCCCACATCGGATTGGAAACACATTACACTCGTGGTATTTGCCTATATAAGACCCACTCCACTTCATCATTCAGTGTACAATTCCTAAGCCACTTTGGTGTTTACTGGTGGACGTCTGCTAGCATTCTGGTGGATCTCGAAGGCTTTGTCACCATGAGGGGAAGCGCCGCCCGTCAGCGAGTGAAATTTCTCCCATGTAAAGTTATTTATTTATTTCTTTACATTTATTTGTTTTAGTTTAAATGTTTAGCACTTTTGCTGAGCTGGGCAGGAAACGCACGGACTCCCTCTTTGCAACTACTAAGGTGTTGGTGTCCCAGGTAAACTTCTTTTAAGGTCACCCTTTTTGTATTTATATCACGGAGTTTTTCTCTAACATTCCTCGTCTGATTCCAGATGGGCGTTCTCATAGGCGCGGCCACTCAGCACTGCATGGAGACGGCAGACCTCCTTGGCCGTACCCAGCGTCAGCTGGAGGAGAAGACAAAAGCCCTTCGCCAGGTGCAGGTTTTGTTGGATTCAGCCAACCTGGCTAGGGCTGACGCCGAGATCGATACTTGGGCCGTTGCTGAGGAGACCGAGGCTTGCTTTCATGCTGCGATGGATGAGGCTGAGGCTCGCCTTCGTACTGCTAGGGAGGAGGCTGAGGTTCGTACTCAAGCGGTCGTTGAGAAGGCCCTTGCGAATTTTCAGAGTTCGGAGGCTTATAATCTGGCTGTGGTTTTCGAGGGCGGCCAGCAGTACCTTACGGGTTTCAAGGATGCCAAAGCGAAGGCCGAGGCCATGTATCCGGAGCTTGATTTTTTCGGATTTGACCTGCTAGGTTCCGAGGATGAGGAGCTGCTGGCCTCGGATGAAGAGCATGCCGAGGAACATCCAGGCACAGGGTCCCCTACTCCTGGAGGAGAGCATCCGGACTTGGGTTGAGAGCGGTTTCGCCATAGTGTACTTCGATCTGGCCCAGCCAAACTTTTTGTTTAGTTGTCATGTACGCTAAGGCCGTTAGTGCCCATTTTTCCTTGATATAATTTTTTTCAAAGAAGTTGTAATGAAAGTTCCTTTTTATCAAACGAGACTTGCTTACATATGAGTCCATACGTTTACACTTTTTATACTTATACTATCTTTAGGGTACGTTTATTGGTAAAAACATCGAAGATGTTCCGCATTCCAAGTGTGGGGGATGGGCTTCCCATTTAGCTCCTCGAGTTCAAAAGTACCGGGGCAGCATACCTTTTTGATTCGATATGGTCATTCTGAGGTCGGGACCAGCTTTCTTGATTCTTGAGGTCAGGATACTTCATTTTTCCTTAGGATGAGGTCATAGAGCAAAAGTATCTTCCTCTTACTCTTGAATTGAAGTACCTAGCAGCGTGCTGTTAATAGGTTGCTAATCAGATTTGGGCTTTGTCCCGGGCCTCGTCGAGGAGATCGGCATTCATACTCAAGGCTTCTTCATTGCTCCGTTCTTTGAAGCTCTGTATCAGGAGCGAGGGTACTCCTATCTCTAAGGGAATTACGGCCTCCGACCCAAAAGTCATGAAAAAAGGGGTTTCCCCGGTTGGTGCTAGAGCGGTAGTTCGATAGGCCCAAAGTATGTTGGGCAAATGGCTCATCCACTGTTTGTCTGCTGCATCTAGTCTCCTCTTGATGCCTTGGAGAAGTGTTCGGTTGGTGACCTCGGCTTACCTATTGGCTTGGGGGTATCCCACCGAGGAGAAGCGGTGCTCAATATGCAATTCCTTGCAGAATTTTTTGAACCGAACATTGTCAAACTGTTTTCCATTATCAGTTACCAACACTCGAGGTACTCCGAAATGACACACGATCGACTTCCAAACGAAACCTCGGACCTGATGATCGGTGATACTGGCCAAGAGCTTGGCTTATACCCACTTTGTAAAATAGTCGATCGCCACTATGAGATACTTCCGCTGACCGGTTACTCTGGGGAAATGTCCGAGAAGGTCCATTCCCCACATAGCAAAGGAAAGTGGACTGATGATTGGATTGAAGAGAGTTGCTGGTTGATGCGATATGGCGGTGAACTGTTGGCAGCTTTTACATTTTTTAACCAACTCCATGGCTTCTTCCCTCATTTTGGGCCAAAAGTACCCCTGGCGGAGGACCTTGAATGCCAAGGCCCTTCCTCCAAGATGATTTCCACATATTCCTTCATGGACTTCTTGGAGAGCATAGTTAGCTTCGGTTGGATCGAGGCATTTTAAGTAGGGTATTGTGAGACCTCGTTTATACAAATGACCATCCAAGATAGCGTATCGCGCTGCTCGAGACATAACCTTACGAGCTTCGTGTTTGTTATCTGGAAGCTTACCATCATACAGATACTCGAGCAGATGACTCATCCATGTTTCTTGATCATCCACAGGTAATACCATAGTTTCTGCGATGCTAGGTGCGATAAGTGTTTCGAGATAAACTGCCCGCCTCGGTTCGAATGGGCAGGATGATGCGAGATGGGCTAAGAAGTCAGCCTTCGAATTCTCAGCTCATGGAATTTGGCTGATACGGAATACTTCGAACTGCTCGGCCAGTGCTCTGGCTTTTATAAGATAACGAGTTATTCGTTCCCCTCGGGCCTCGAACTCTCCATTGATCTGGTTTACTACCAACTGAGAATCGCTATAGGCATTCAAAAGTTTTACGGAAAGTACATGGGCTAGCTTCATGCTTACGAGTAGAGCCTCATACTCGGCCTCATTGTTGGATGCCTTAAACTCAAACCTCAAGGTGTATTCAATAGTGAAGTTATCCGAACCTCTTACGATGAGTCTGACTCCACTTCCAGTGTCAGTGGATGAGCCATCGACATGGAAGGTCCACTGCGGGAACAGACTTGGCTCTTCATTTGTCTGAGGTGGTTCTTCTGATAGTGGTAGGGTGGTTTCCATGATAAAATCAGCTAAGGCTTAGGCTTTTATAGCTACCCGAGGCCGATAACGAATGTCGAACTCGCCGAGTTCTATTGACCATTTAACCATTCTGTGGGAAACATCAGGTTTGTGGAGTACTTACGGAAGGGGTTGGTTGGTGAGGAGAATGATGGTGTGTGCTTGGAAGTACGGCCGGAGCTTCCAGGCCGAGATCAAGAACATATATGCCATTTTTTCCACAAGAAGATACCGTGTTTCGGCATCATGGAGCACCCGGCTTACATAGTACACTAGCTTTTGAATTCCTTCCTCCTCCCGAATTAGAACAGAAGCCACTACTTCGGGTCCAGCCGAGAGATACAAGAAGAGTTCTTCTCCAGCCATAGGTTTGGTGAGAACGGGGGGTGCACCTAGATATCTTTGCAACTCTGTGAATGCTTCCTGACAATCGAAAGACCAAACAAAATCTTTAGCCTTTCGGATGGCTTTAAAGAAAGGGAGACATTTCTCAGCTGATTTTGACATGAACCGACTCAAAGCTGCTATTCTTCCGGTGAGTCGTTGGACTTCTCTTACGGTCCGTGGCGGGTTCATGGTAAGAATGACATCTATTTTTTCCGGGTTTGCTTCTATGCCTCTGTGAGTTACTATAAACCCCAGAAATTTCCCTCCAGTGACTCCGAAGGCACACTTAGTGGGGTTCAACTTCATTTGGTGATGACGAAGGACATCAAAAGCTTCTTGTAGATCAAGCTCATGGTCATAGGCCTTAATACTTTTAATCAGCATGTCATCAACATATACCTCCATATTCCGCCCTATCTGTCTTTGGAAAATTTTGTTCACTAGCCTCTGGTAGGTGGCTCTAGCATTTTTTAAACCGAAAGACATGACCCTGTAGCAGTAGAGGCCTTGTTCTGTAATGAACACCATTTTTTTCTCGGTCTGGTTAGTGCATGAGGATCTAATTATACCCCGAATAGGCATCCATGAAGGTCAGCAACTCATGTCCTGACGTTGTGTCGACAAGTTGATCGATCCTCGGTAATGGAAAACTATCTTTTGGACAGGCTTTATTGAGGTCCGAGAATCAATGCAAATCCACCATTTTCCGTTTGTCTTCTTTACCATTACAACATTAGATACCCAATCTAGATAACTTACTTCCTGGATGAACTTGGTTGAAAGTAATTTGTTTACTTCGGCTCGAACAGCTGTCTGCTGCTCCGGAGCAAATGATCTTTTCTTTTAGATGACTGGTTTGTGGTTTGGATCCATTCTCAATCTGTGAACTATAACATCTGGGCTGATTCCAGGTATATCGGCGGTGGTCCAAGCAAATAGATCTTGGTTTACCCGAAGGAGGGCGAGCAAGGACTCCTTGAGGGTTTCGAATAGGTTTGAGCTAATTTGAATGGTTCAGGTGCTGCTTTCACTGAGGGAGACAATAGTTAATTCTTCCATCGGTTGGCCCCTTGGGCGGCTCCCTTCATCTCTAAGGTCATCTAGCTCAAGTGGGAGAGCTTCTGCCTTCTTGCTTTCTCGTATTGCGCTGAGATAACAGGACCTTGAGACTTGTTGATCTCCTTTGATTTCAGCTACTCCTTCCTTAGTGGGGAATTTAATTTTGAGATGATGGGTGGAGACAATGGCTTGGAGTTTGTTCATTGTTGGTCGCCCGAGTATCATGTTGTAGGACGACGGCTACCGAACGATCAGAAAAGTAGTTTGTACAGTTGTCGCCCGGAGGGCCGTCCCTGTAGTCACTGGCAGGGTTATACTGCCCTCTGTAAAAATTGGTTCTCCTGAGAAGTCATAGAGTGGGGTAGAGACCGACTCTAACTGGGAGTCCTCCAGTTGCATCTGTCGAAAAGCATCATAGAATATAATGTCGGCTGAGCTCCCATTATTGACCAGAACTCGCTTGATCTCGTGATTGGCCACAATGAGGGAATCTGAATCCCTTGTAAGTCTTCGTCTGAAAAAGAAATAAGCTCGCCTGTTCTGTGCCGTTTATCGGGTCTAGAGACAGAAGCTATCGACCTAGCGTAAGACTTCCCACTATTACCGAACCTACCTCCAGCTGCGGGCCCCCTGCAAATGGTCTTAATGATTTTTACCATGGGGGCTTCCGCTTTCTTCTGACCTGGTTCCTCGTGGTTTGGCTCGGGGCCTTTCTGGCCTGGTCGAGCAGGTCTGTTCCACTCGAGGAGGCATTCAGGGCTTCTTCGGGGGTGCTCCGCAAATCTTTCCATTCGTGGCCCAGTGAACTCTTTTAAATACCCTTTGTTAATGAGGGCCTCGATTTGGTTTTTTAGTGCGTTGCATTCTTCGGTATCATGGCTGTAGTTTCTGTAGAACCTACACCAAGTGTTTCGGTCAAGATTGAGGTTTGGTGGCCTTGGGGGCCACTGTAGGAGACCACTGTCATGGACTTGCATCAAGACATTAGTCCTAGATGCATTTAATGGAGTGTAGTTGTCGAATGACCCCGAGGTCCTAGAGTTGGTGCCGAAGGTCCTGAGAGCTCGAGGTCCGTTATCGAAAGACCTTGGGGTTTTGGGTCTTTCGTCATGGAATGGCCGTTTCACAGGCTCACGGCACGGACTAGCTGGACCTCTTCCTTCTCTCTGTGTCTCCCTCTCGCTCTCTGTGGAACGCCTGGTCATCTTCTGCTAGCATGTATTTTTCAATGCGGGCCAAAACTTCACTCGTATCCTCGGGTGGGCGTCTGGTTAGCTTTGAACTGAAGGCCCCGGATCTTAACCCATTTTTGAATGCCAGTAGCTGAACACCGGGATCAAGGTCTGGGATCTCCCAGGCGGCGGCGTTGAACCTCGAAATGTAAGCCCAGAGTTTTCGCCTTTTAGTTGGACAATGTTTAATAAGGACTCCGAGGTTTTCTTCGGTCCCTCGCTACTGATGAAATGGGAGGCGAAGGCGTAGCTCAGCTCTTTGAAGGTATGGATACCTCCGGGTTTCAAACGGATATGATTCCCCACCTGGATTGAATAATGATGCCTAAGAGACCCAGCTAGGCGGTTGGAGACCGTTTATTTAGGGCTTTACCTTGTTGGTTGATCAGGAGTCGTCCAAGTCTAAGGGCGGTTCTACGACCTGACACCTCAACTTGGTTAGGTGATGATGCCTAGGAGGCCCAGCTAGGTGGCTGGAGACCGTTTGCTAGGGCTTTTGCCTTGTTGGCTTAATAAGGAACCGTCCAAGTATCTGGGGTAGTCTGTTGCCCTGACGACCCAACAGAGCTGGGGCATGATGGCCTGGAAGGCGATGGTGACGTGGAGCCCAACTGGGCCGACTGAGTCGTGAAGGGCGGTTTACGAACAGGGGCTGAGTTTGTTCGATCCTGGGTTAGCCATGTGTCCTCTCGTGATCCTTTGCCAGGAGGAACCACATGTTGTCTCTTTATTGAAATGGTAGTTTTTGGCAGTATCAGGCGGTATGGAATTTTTTCCAAGAAATGAAAAATCACAAGTTTATTTCATTTTCAATGCAGAATAACTTTGTTAATTTTACTCAATTTATTGCAATGCTCTTATGCAGCCATGAGAAAGCTAGAGATAAAATATTTTATTCATATACTCGACATATCAATGGCTTTGCCGCTGTCCTTGAAGAGGAAGAAGCAGCAGAGATTGCAAGTAAGAAGAAGTTTAATTCCACAATAAATCCCATTTTATGTATCCAGTAACCTCTGTTTTGCTCTGTTTCAATTATTGTATGTTTAAACTTTTTAAGGATTTTCAAAGGTTACAAATGTGTCTTGAACAATGCAGAGAATCCGAATGTTGCGTCTGTTTTTTTGAACAAGCCAGTAAAACTGCATACAACACGGTCGTGGGATTTTCTCGGTTTAGAGAAAGATGGTGTTATTCCCCCTGGCTCTATCTGGGAAAAGGCAAAGTTTGGCGAAGGTATAATTATTGGAAGCCTTGATACCGGTAAGAAAATTATCCCCTTTTTTATTTATATTCATAACAGCTCATCAGTATGTATCCTTTCTAGCAGTATTGGGGCATTCTTCCTAGCAAAAACACCTTAATTCATGGAAATTTCAAATTTCAAATAAATAAAGAATGATAGAAAAACCCGATAATGTGGAATTCCTTGTTATTATTTTACATAAAATTTTATCTTTCTTTTCGGTTTCTATTCAAAACGAACAATCTCACAGTATTTGGCTATTAGTTTATGTATTTTGCTTCCTTTTTGCATAGGTTATTAAAATTGTGTTGCCACTGTTTCTTTTTCAATTGCTATCATGTTTTTGCATTATTAGACATAAATTCTTTTTTCATGGGGTTGTGTTAGGTGTTTGGCCGGAATCAAAGAGCTTTAGTGATGAAGGGATGGGACCAGTCCCTAAAAGGTGGAGAGGGGGTTGTGACATCACTGAAGGAGTTCCTTGCAACAGGCTCGTTCTCTCTTCCACTTGCAAAATTTGGAAAAGAGCATTTTTATGTTAAGATGCAATGTTTCCTTATAAGATGTGATGATGATTGCCAGTTTTCTGTTAACAAAATTAGAAGGTAAAAAAAAAGAAAATTTTCTTTTCTTGGATTGGTAGGAGAGAAATGTGAGAGGAAAGAAGAGAGAAGGGACAGAAAAAAGAGAAGAAATGATATTATTGATTTTTCCATAATGTGTTTTAGCATAAAGAATGGAAACGTGAGAAGAATGAAGAAAAAGACAAAAGAAGAAGCGTATTTTAACTTTCACTCTTCAATTCTCTACTTGCTCCCATTTTTCATCTCTACCAATGATCATAGCCTAAAGTTCATATATTTGGGGTTTTATACTGAAGGTTAGCTTGTACTCGCATTTTACTTGCAGGAAGCTGATCGGAGCAAGTTACTTTAACAAAGGGTATAATAAGATTATTGGCAATCTAAATTCCACTTCTTCCACTGCAGGAGATGAAGAAGGCCATGGATCAACTGCTGGTGGTAGCTTTGTGCCAGCAGCTAATGATTTTGGTTTTGGAAATGGAACTGCAAAAGGTGGATCGCCAAAAGCCCATGTGGCTGCGTACAAAGTTTGTTGGAAACCAGTCAATGGAAATGGCTGTTTCGATGCAGACATCTTGGCAGGCTTTGATTCTGCAATTTGGGATGGTGTTGATGTTATATCATTGTCCGTTGGAGGAAATCCATCTGAATTTTTCGAAGACGGGATTTCAATTGGTTCCTTCCATGCTGTGAGAAGAGGTATCACTGTGGTTTGCTCAGCTGGAAATGATGGACCAACTCCAGCGACGGTATCAAATGTTTCCCCATGGATGATTACAGTTGGCGCTAGCACAATTGATAGGGAGTTCACAAGTTATGTCAAACTAGGCAACAATAAAAGGTAATTCTTCCCCCTCGCGAATAAAAATGTTGAATGTAAATTATTCATTTGAGTTGATACAGTTACCCATTTTGATATTTTGCAGGGAGAAAGCCTTTCCGTTAAAGCCTTGCCATCTAATAGATTCTATCCGTTGATTAGTGGTGCAGATGCAAAAGCTGCTAACGCGTCAGTTAAACTGGCGTGAGTATCCTGTTTAATCTTTCTTTATCAGTAATTTTGTACTATCATAAGTAATTTGCAATTTCCATGGACTTGACAGTACTCAATGTGTTGCTGGAACGCTTGATCCGGTGAAGGTTAAGGGGAAGATTTTGGTCTGCCTTCGAGGGACTAACGATAGAGTAGACAAAGGGAAGGTTGCGGTTCTTGCAGGTGCTGTTGGTATGATTTTGGCGAATGATAAACTGAATGGAAACAAACTTAATCAAGATTTTCATATTCTCCCTGCTTCCCATATCAATTTCACCGATGGTCAAGCAGTTTTTGCCTACATTAACTCTACCAGGTAACAATTCTCCTCCCCTTTTCAACTTTAGAAATTCTTAAAAATTGATAAGAAACTCTTACTTTTTCAATTTTCTTCAAACAGGAATCCCAGAGCACATATTTTTCCTGTGACAGAAATTGGTGTAAAGCCGGCTCCAGTTATGGCTGAATTCTCATCTAGGGGACCCAGTAAGATTGAGCCAGCAATCCTCAAGGTTTGCATTACATTTTAAGTGTCAATTTCAAATTAGTAGAAGACTGTTAGAAAAATTAAAAATTAAAAATTCTGATATATTTATTTCAGCCTGATATAACTGCACCTGGAGTGAATATTACTGCTGCTTACACTAAGCAGTAGGACCAACTGAAGAACCAACTGATGCTGTTCGAGTTCCTTTCACCGTAATGTCTGGCACTTCAATGTCCTGTCCTCATGTTTCTGGTATCGTTGGCCTTCTCAAAAAACTCCACCCTGAATGGAGTCCAGCAGCTATTAAGTCCGCAAACATGACTGCCGGTACAAAACCTTATCTTCTTCTTCTTCTTCATCAATCAATCAATCAAATAAAAAGATTACGCTTAAAAAGAAGGCTTAATTTTTTTAATATGTTTGTTATTTGCAGCAAGAACACGTGACAACAAGAAGCAAAGAATGCTTGATTCGAACAACCACAAGGCAACTCCATTTGATTATAGTGCAGGACATTTGAGACCAAACACTGCAATGGATCCTGGTCTGGTTTATGACTTAACAGTTGATGACTACTTGAATTTCTTGTGTGGTGGCTGCTACAATCAATCCCAAATCAAGCTATTCTCAATTAAGCCTCACACTTGTCCTCCATCATTCAGCATGGTAGACTTTAATTACCCTTCAATCACAGTTGTTGATCTCACTGTCAATGGATCAGTAACCGTTACACGAAGAGTTAAGAATGTTGGCTCTTTTCCGGCTACATACAACGCGAAAGTCGTGGCACCACCTGGAGTTTCTGTTACAGTGAAGCCTGCAAGCTTGATATTTGTGAAAACTGGAGAAGAGAAGACGTTTCAAGTGGTTTTTCAGGCAAAGGGGGTTGTTAGGCCAAGGGACTATGTATTTGGCCGACTGATATGGTCAGATGGGAAGCACTATGTGAGGAGTCCACTTGTAGTAAAGCACAAACAGATTTGTTGAAATAGATTGTGCCCACTCTAGCTATTCTTTGATTGGAAAATAAAGAACAAAAAGCAATGTCCATTGATCAGTTGGTTTTTCCTCCTGTTGTGTTTATAATGCATTAGTATATTTCCAGTCATCAAACGAAAATTTTGGGCATCTTGGGTTGATTACAGGGTCAGGATCAATATAACTGAATATAGCTTGAATTGTGGGATTGAAGTTTACTAACTCTGTTGTAGTTATATGTAAGTAGAAGTTTTGATGGTCAAAAATCTTTTCAAGTTTTTGGAGCAATGAAAAAAGCGATTCTTTTGAATGGTCTAATTTGTTTGGCCCAAACAGACAAATATCTTTTCTCTTTTATGTTCATTCTCGGTTGATGTTCCTCTGTTTAGGATACCTGATAATTAGAATATATAGGTTGGAAGTTGGTTCTATTTCAAAATGCAGTTTGAAGAAGCTCCTACTGAAATGGAAATTCAGACAATGCCTTCCGGACCGATATCTGAATGGGGGTCTTTACCGCCAAAGCCAGACTTAAGCCTTTGAAGGTCCATGAGATGTCTGATGGTCATATTCAGTTCCGAAAGGTCTCCGTTCCACCACATCAGTATTTGCCTCTCAAGAAAGCTTGGATGGATATCTATTCTCCCATATATGAGCAGATGAAGATTGACATCCGTACGAATCTCAGGGCCCCGAAAGTTGAGCCGAAAATCAGACCAGACACACTCGACATCATTAATCTACAGAAGTCTGCTGATTTTGTCCATGCTTTAATGTTGAGTTTTGATGTAATAGACGCTATTGCTCTTTTGCGGTTAGATGAGCTATATATTGAGTCTTTTGAAATCAAGGATGTTAAAATCCTAAAGGGTAAGCACTTATCTCGTGCTATCGGAAGACTGTCTGGTAAGGGTGGCAAAAGAAAGTTTTCTATTGATAATGGGTTTAATATGCAAATTAGTCATTCAGGTTACAACCGATTTCTATTGTGGTCTTTAGACTTCAAAATCTTTCAATAAGGTCAGTTTATATTAACTACGGTATCAATTTAGTCTTTCAGTTGAATTTCCATCAAACCTGACCTTTAAAATCTGTTGACCCATAACTTAATTTTAATGATAACAAAACCAATTTGAGTTAATCTAACCAAATTGCTTAAGTTTTGTTTTTAAAGGTTTTTTTATAAAAAATGCACGCACCTCAAGAGAAGACGCTGAAAAACAAGATTAGAAGCTCTAGGTAGTTTAATACTTTGTAAATCTTCTCTTAAAGTCTTTAGTTTTATTTATAGCTCAATTGTTTTCAAAATGTTTTAGACAAAAGCTTTTGAACTTAAACTTAAATCTATAAAGCTTTTGTAAATTTGAAAAGATTGTTTCAAAGGGATTTAGTCGGCTGAAATGATTATTTAATCGATTGAATGAAGGATAGAAAGTCCTGTCCTTTTGATTCAGTCGACTGAATGAAACACTTAGTCGATTGAATGAAGGTCATACTTTCTAGACTTATTGACCCAGTCGACTATTTAGATCATCCAATCGACTGAATGATCTATTTAGTTGACTGTATGATTAATACCTAAAACAGAGCACAAGTATTTAGTCGACTGAACAGGCATCCAGTCGACTGAACACTTGACAATAATGACTATATTTCAAATTCTGAAATAAGGTTCAGAGCATTAAATGCTCCAAATCACTCTCAAACGGCTTTCCTTTGTGAGTAACGGCTATGAGGGTTTAAAACTATAAAACCCCCTTAAATTAGATAACCCACTAATCCTTGACCATTAAATCAACTTCATCTTATTTATCACATTTCAAAGCTTTCCAAAATTCCTTTAAGTCATTCTTAAAAGCTTTGTACTTAAGAGAGATATTTCCTCTTTGTAAGAGCATTAATTACAAATCTCTCTTGTTATTTAAACTTAAACTTTTAATCCTTGTAATAGAAAGAGTTGGTATAACTCTTAGAGGTGTTTTGGTGTAAAACATCATCTTGTACACTTCCTTGAGTGAAAGAGATCATTGTAAGGTTTGAGCAGCGCCGTGAAGTTGCTTGACTATCTTTAGTGGATTTCTTTAAGGAGGTTCCTTGAAGAGAATGGACGTATGGTCATAGAAATCCGATATTGTCGAACCCCTATAAACGAAGTTTACATTTTTTTTCTTCCATACTCTTTTACCTTCAGATCTATCATATTTGTTGTTGTTTCTTGTTTTTATAAAATGTTTACAAACTCGTTTATTATTTCATAAAAAGTTTTAAAACCCAACTCACCTCCTTCTTGGGTATGCATTTTGGTCTATAATTGGTATCAGAGCCATGTTCTTAATTTTAAAGCTTAAAATCTTTGAGTTGATCCGACGGTTACCAATAGTTACACTGAAGGACAGTCCTACACTAGACCTCATTTGTTCAATAGCACAAATTATAGCTATTGAAAAATAGAATGAAGATATTTGTAGAAGGAAAAGACTATAATTTTTGTAGAATCATTAAAGAAGGACCTAGAATTCCTTCAAAGGATGTAACCATTAGAGAAGTCATTCATACAATGCCTAAACTCAAAATTGAGTTTGATGAAGAGGATTGTAGAATGATGTCTCTAAATAGTAGACCAACTAGTACTATTCAATGTGCTTTAGATATAAATAAATACAATGAAGTTTCAGCAAAAATAAATTTGGGACAAACTTCAAGTAACACATAAAGGAACTAGCTAAGTTAAAAAAAATGGAACCTATGGTGTGCTTTGGTTGCAAGAAACACGAGCACATCAAGGCTGATTGCCCTACAACAAAAAAATCTTGCAAAAACTTCAAGAAGAAAGCTATGGTTTCTATAACCACTTAAGAGTGATGATGATGATGATGAGGACATCTCTGAAATTGAGATCAACTATCAAGATGTTGCCAATCTTTGGTTAATGGAAATAGATGTCGAAAGTGGGATAGTTATTTCTTCCCCTACTAGTGATGTTGATAATAGTAATGAAGAATTAATTAAGGCAATAAATGAAATGCATATGGAATTGAAATTTTTTTTTTTATTTTAGAAATGGTGTTCTCAGAAAGCAAGTCTCATCCCTCTCTAAAGAGATCGAAGCTCTAAAAAAGAAAAAGAAAAACTTTCTTTAGAGCTTAATACATCATCACTTGACTCTTTGAAAATTGAAAACAATAATTTGAAAAAGAAAGTGATGGAGTTAAATAACACTATATCTAGGCTTCTTCTTGGAAAAGAAAAACTAGATGAAGTGTTATCCAGACAAAGAATGTGTTGGTATTTGTCTAAGGTTCAAACATGTCCAAGCATGGTTCAAAGATGGTTAAAGTCTAAACCAAAGTTGGAGGATCAAATTTCAGCAAGTTAGAAGGCTGCACACATGTGTGTGCATCATTTTGGAGCAAGGGAAGGCCATGCGCACTAGTGTGCGCACTTCTGCACACAAGCAAAAGGGTGTTGTGTGAAGGGGACAGCAACTTGGAGCTGCAGCTGGAACCTGGCAGGAATAGCACAAGGGACAGAAAGTACTGGCCGGCACACATGGACAATATGCTTCAACCTTCTCTTAGGTGCGTGAATGCAAGGTCAAAACGCACAACACCACTTAAAGAAGTGATGAAGGGCCAAGATTAAGAGAGGATCATGATCAAAGGGAGGAGATTGATTCACAAGAATGTCCAAGAAGTGAAAGGCTATAAAAAGGGTTCTCAAGCCTCATTTCAAACATAACAAGAGAGAGAATACAAGAGAGATTTGTGACATTGTGAGATCATTGTAAACACTTAGAGAGAATTGTGTAGAGTGACAAACACAAGAGGGACTCTTTGTTAGGCTGGTTATAAAGAAGAGAGGATAGTATAGAATTGATAGAAAACTTTGTAATAGGACTATCACTTTCTAGTTTTCTTCTTGTTTCTTCAAGAACTTGGATTCTTGAAGGAGATTGCTATAACTTTGTAAGAACCATTGAGTTAGTGCAGAGAGTTCTGAGGAACTCACGAGGATGTAGGCACATTGCCGAACATCGACAACAAATTTCTTGTCTTCTTTTCTTTCTTTTATTTTCTGTTCTTGTGTTCCATTGTTGTTTTCTTTCTACAAGTCATTCAAGACTTGGGTGTTTGGAAGATCACCACCTGGGCATCTTGTCAAGGTGATTTCAAACAGTGGTATCAGAGCTCAGCAACTGGTTATCGGAACAAGAAGTAGAAGGTACGGATCCAAGACTCAAAGAATCAAAGATCAAACTTCTTGAGTGAATCAAGAACGGTGAAAAGATCAAGATCCGGTCGTGTTCTTGAAAGTTGATTCAAGAACGGTGTTAAAGATCCATCTTCGATCTGTGTTCTTGAGGTTGAAGAAAGCAGTTGTGGTTAGTGCACAAATCTGGGATCTTTTCCACAAAGATGGCTTTAAATTTCTGTGTGGAGAAGTTTGATGGAAAGGGGGACTTTGCCCTATGGAAGCGGAAGATCAAGGCGGTTCTTATGCAGCAGAAAGTGGACTTGGCTATTGGAGAAGAATATGCTTTTCCAGCAAGTGTCACGGAGGACCAGCGGACCAAGATAAAGAAGATGGCCTACAGCACCATTTTCTTGCACATGTCGGATAGTGTCACAAGGGAGTGCGGAGATTCAGAGGATCCGGCTATCATATGGAAGAAACTAGATGAGTTGTTTCTTACCAAAACTCTTCCTAACAAAATCTATTTTCTTAAAAGAATCTTTGCTTTTAAAATGGACCCTAGTAAAGAGTTGCAAGATAATCTTGATGTCTTTAATAAGCTAGTTCAAGATTTGAATAGTTGTAGCATTTCTTTTCCGGATGAACAATTGGCTGTTATTTTTGTTAAATTCACTGCCTGATTGCTTCTACAATTTGATTAATGCAATTGAGTATGGGAGAGATAGTTTGTCAAAGGAGATTGTGATCAATGCCATAAGGGCACATGATTTCAAAACCAAGATGAAAGAGACATCAAGTGGTGATGGGCAGTTCGTAAGAGGAAGGCCAGCAGCTCGGAATGGCAGTAGCACTCATGGCAGCTACCGGGAGAAATCAAGAGGTAGAGAGCAGAGCCACGGGAGATCTCATTCCAAGACAAGACATGGAGGAGGAAGGAGATGTTTCTACTGCAATAAGGAGGGCCATTTCAGGAAAGATTGCAAGAAGAGGATGTGGGATGAGAGGAGAAGTCATACCAACAATGGAGAGGGTTTGGTTGCCAAAGGTGAACAACAAGATGATGTGCTTGTTGTGTGCTCAAATGTGAGCAGGAGGCAAGGCAGCAGAAAGTGGATTCTTGATTCCGGGTGCACCTGATTACGCCCAAAACAGTAACACGGTGTTGTAGTACGGCTTTGGGGTGTCGATTCCACAGGGAGACAAATTAACTATAAAGGAAGGTGTAAACTTTAATATGAGACGATATGATCAAATTAAATATAGAATCTGAAATTTGATAGTGAGACAATTGTGTAAAGTAGATTGTGAAATATAATGGAGAAGCAACAAGGATCCGGGAATCCTCCCTAGGTTTGTTGCCCTAATCCTAACTTGATTCAGTTGTTTTTCTTATCTCGATTGCAAGTTTCACATCCCAAACAGGCAATCGGCAAATATTCAATTAAAGCACATGTATAAACCCTAATTTGATTGTTATGAAATACTCTTTATTTTCAATTCATGCACATATGATCTATCCTTTAAGTTTATCAAGAAACGACAATATATCTTTGATGACAATATTGCAGTAATGGACAAACCTAAAGGCTAGATCTACCGGACTCAATCATACCCAAATAATCTTGACATAAAGAAAGCATGACTAAATCTATATCAAGGAAAAAGATACAATCACCGGATTAGATGAAATCTTTATAATTAGAATAAAAGTAAATCATAACAATATTTGAACGTTAAAGCTCCATTACAACTGAATCAAATAAGGAAAATAGAAACAACTACACCTAGGGATTCATCCCTTCTCCTTGCTTGGAGATTAGTTAGCCATGGGGCTCATGGTTGCACAATGGAAGGAAAGTTGCTGCTTTCTTGAGTTCTCCAGGTTTTTGAATAAATAATTACAAACTCTAAGTGGTATATTTATAGTATACAAGGTCTAGGGGTGTTTTAGGGTTTGAATAAGTCATTAAAGACCTAATTAGGGTCTAACTCGGAGTGCACAAGGCTGTGCGCGCGCTGATTCAGAAAGTCTGACCTCTGTCCACTAAAATCGCCATAACTTCCTCTAGAGTAATGATTTTAACGAACCGTAAAATCCTCCAGAAATTAGACTTCCATATCTTTCTAACCTTATGTGGCACACTTCCTGGTTCTTTCTACATCGATACAGTTTAATTTGTAAAGATGGTTGATTTGTATGCCAACTCCAGCAACTTAGTGAAAACTCCTTCCTTAGTTTCTCTTCATCTTGGCTCTTCCGCGATCATTCTTTTGCTTGAGTGTTCAATGGAACTTCGTGTTTCAAAATGATGATAGCTTTTTCATATCCTTTAACTCAAGATACCTGAAAAATGCACCGAAATAAATTAATGCTCCAAAAATACCACTTTAGAGTTGTTAATGAATAAAAATGCAATTAAGACCTAAATCAACCCTAAAGTGCCAACAAATAAGTACGAATATAATGCATTTAATGGTTATTATCACAACCCCCAACTAGCTTATTGCTAGTCCCTAGCAATTCAAGCGAAAACAAGAGATGAATTTCTATGGTGGGAATCAAATTTTATGAAAAGTAATATTAGTGTCAACCAAGAGTAATTCACTTTTTGTCTCAAAAATTGCACATAATGTACAGCACATAGAATCATTAAATTTCACCTAAGTCCAAAAGTAATCCAAACATCAATCTTAAAATCGTCATTAACTCTTAACATCCATCTTACCACAATCCATTAATCCGAACACCCGAATAATTTTATGCACAACATTCATGAATACAAGTCTTGACCTCTAAAAACATAACAAATTATGTGACATCAATCACATAAACAAGCTCCATAGGCTTATTTTTTCAAATCATTCTCCACTATTGTAGAAAAATCACACTTCATTGGATCAATAGGTCTTTAATAAGCTTGTAATGTTAGGCCAAGGTAAAGGTTAAGGAAGAACGGGAAGGATTTGCAAGTAAAAGAACTTAATCTCTTAGCTTTAAACACAACCACTTTCAAGCACTAGATAACTTTACTTCAATGCTCAACTCCTTCAACCATTTTTTTATAAGAGCATATCTCTTGATCAGTCACCACTTTTTCTTTTCTTCTTCTTCTTTCTTTGCCATACTTCTCTTCTTTTTCTGTTTTTGGCAAATACTCATTCACCTCTTTTTTTTTTCTTTTCTTTTCCACAACCCCCAACTTATCTTCTTTAATATACTTGGGTTATGATTTTTCATATTTCCATCCTTACTCCCCTTAAGTGCTTCTCAACAATGTGTACAACTAAGTTCTTTTAAAAGAAGGATAAGGATAAAATATTTTTAGGCTCATAAGGGTAAGTAAATGGGTTTTTGAAAGAAACAAGGCTCAAATTCTTTTTCAAGAAAAATGGCTCAAAAAGGTGACTAGTGATATATATTGAAAGGGTAAGTTTGAAAGACTCAAACGATTCAAAAATGGCCTATATCATATCCTAAGTAGTGTGCATTCTAGGAATTCACCTCAAATGATTATCAAATAAGTTCTAGAGCTTGTTGAGACCGCAAAAGTATTCACAAACAATCGCACATAAAACTTTTCTAGATGTTTTAGACTAATCATACAATCTTACCACAAACTAGAGTCTCAAACCAAATGAAGATTGATACTTAGATTAATTTCAAACCAAAACAAAATTTAATTCCTTCTAAATGTTGTATGTTATCTCAATTAAGCTTATATCATTGACATGTGAATTACATCCAAGGCAAATACAAAGCATGCTAAAAATAAACAAAAAGGAAAATGACACCAAGCAGTTCAATGGACAAAAATGTATGGAAATAAAGAATATGAAAACAAAGAGATGCGTTTCCTCCACCCCCAACTTAAAAATTGCATTGACCTCAATGTAAAAGAAAGAGTAAAAGAAACTCCCTTTGTAGCCAAAGGTGCACAGAAGCTGAAAATTGTGCTCCACCATTTGAACTGCTTCGTATATTTTCTTTGAAAAAGAAATACTAAGTTAATACTAGAAAACATCAAAATAATAATAATAAATAAGAAATATGAAAAACAGTAAAAATAAAAGGATATGTTGTGGGTTGCCTCCCATGAGCGCTAAGTTTTACGTCTTCGGCCCGATGTTGCACCACTCTCACTGCTGGCCTCATTGTGGTGCTGAAAATGAGGCTCCAATTTAATGGCCTTAATGCTAATCTTTTGGCAAGGAATATTTAAAGTCCACCGCATATGGCTCAAGTGTTCTTGGTGTTGCCCACTCACTATCAGTAGTAGGGTATTTGGTTCTCGCATCCATGTGACTTTTCTCAAGTGACTCCTCAAAGCATGGTTGCCATGATTTCTTAATAAATTCCTGTGACTTATCAAAAATATCAACAACATTAACGGCATGGGAATAAATTAAAGAATCATCGAACTTAAAATTATTAGGAGGGAATTCCATAGAATTATCTTTAGTGTGCTCATCCTCCAAATTGAGCTTATCAACCATGTAAGTATCGACACACTCATTCTCTTCATGTGGCTGTTTTGAGACTCGGAAAACATTTACCTCTAAAGTTCTATTTCCAAATGATAATGTCATTAAGTCATTCCTACAATTAATGAGGGCATTGGCAGTGGCAAGGAATGGTCTTCCAAGTATCGAAGGAATTTTGGACTCCGTGTTTACAGTAGAAACAGTATCTAAAACCAAAAAATCAATAGGATAGTAGAAATTATCAATTTGCAACAAAACATCTTCTACAATACCTCTTGGTTTTCTTACCGATCTATCCGCTAATTGAAGTACCACGGAGGTTGGTTTGATCTCACCTAGACCGAGTTGCAAGTACATGGAGTATGGCATGAGGTTCACACTAGCACCCAAATCTAGCAATGCTTGGCCACAAGATTTGTTTCCAATTTGACAAGCCACTGTTGGACAGCCCGGATCTTTATATTTGGGCGGTGTCTTGCTGTCAATTATTGTACTTGCTTGCTCCATTAGGAATGCTGCCTTCTTCACATGATGCCTATTCTTGAGTGTGCATAGATCCTTGATGACTTTAGCATAGTTGGGAATCTGTTTTATAACATGAAGAAGAGGGAGGTTAATTTTAACATGCTGAAGTTGTTCAAGAATCTCACCTTTTGACGCTGAATTTATCTCCTTAGGTTTAAGGAGTGCTTGAGGGAAAGGCACCGGTGGGCGATAAACATCACAGGCCTCTTGTTCCTTGGGGGTTTCATCCTTGTTACTCAAGTTTGATGGTAGAGTGGGACCATCAATTTTCTTACCGCTACGGGTGATTATGGCATTAACCTCTTTAACATTTTGATTTCCAGGATTGGAGGTTTGTGCCATATGTTTTCCCCTTGGATTTTGTTGTGTTTGCGAAGGAAACTGTCCTTGCTCTTGAATCGCCAAGAAACTAGTCAACTTAGTGAGTTGGCTCTTTATCTCCTTTTGTTCCACTTTGATCCCTTGTTGCTCCTCTAACAGCTGTTGATTTATTTTGCCTTGATCTTCCACATTCTTGGCATGTACCTGCATAAATGACTTAAACATATCTTCCAAAGGTAAAGATTGTTGAGGTGCATTATATGAAGTTGCTTCCGGTTGCCATTGGGTACTAAAGTGGGCAGGAGGTTGTGTATCGGGTTTCCAATTAAAATTTGGGTGATTTTTCCAACCGGGATTGTAGGTGTTAGAGTAGAGTGAGTGTGGTTTCCCAAAGGGTATACCTACAGCATTACACTCTTCATTCATCTCAAAATAAATTGCTCAATCCTTAGGTAAATGATCTACCCCATTACACATGAAACAAGGCTCATAGGACTCTACCCTAGCAACCGGTTCAGGAGCCCTGGCATTTCTAGTTTTTAAGGCTTCAATTTCCTTAGTTAGGGCCTCTAAACGGGCTTTAAGGTTATCCTCTTCCTTAAGTTGATAAATCCCAGCGGGTTGATTTCTTCTAGTGCTTTCCATGGCATTTGGTCCTGTCCAAGTGTAGGATTTTTCTGATAGGTCATCTAGGAAATCTATGGCTTGGTCGGGATCTTTTTGAAGAAAATCCCCATTGCACATAATTTCTATGAACTGCCTTTCCCTACTTAGGAGTCCATCATAGAAATAGCTAACTACCCGCCAACTCTCATACCCATGGTGTGGACAAGAATTCAACAGGTCCTTGAAACGTTCCTAAACTTGATATAAGGTTTCGCTCTCTTTTTGTGCAAAGTTTGAGATTTGTCTCCTGAGGTTATTGGTCTTATGGGTTGGGAAGTGTTTTTGGAAGAAAACTCGTGTCATCTCATCCCAACTACCTATGGACCTAGGCCTTAACGAGTATAGCCAAGCCTTGGATTTTTCCTTAAGTGAAAAAGAAAAAAACCTAAGTTTAACGGTGTCTATCATATCAGCCCTACTGTGAAAAGTTGCTACTACTTCCTCAAATTCCCTAATGTGGACATAGGGGTTTTCATTCTCAAACCCATGGAAGGTTGGTAGCAATTGGATCATGCCCGGCTTAAAATCAGGTTGTTGAACATTAGGGGGGAACATGATACAAGATGGGGTGGCTGTTCGGCTAGGGTACAAGTAATCTTTAAGTGTCCTAGCAACAATTTCATTGTGATTTTTGGCCATGTTAGGGGAAATAAATAAAACAGAAAGAAAATAAATTAATTAATTAATTAAAAAAATCAAAACAAAGAGCAAAGAACAAAAAAATCAAAATAAAGAATAAAAAATCAAAAAATCAAGACTTCAAGAAAGGAACGATATTACCGTTTTGTCTCAAAGTCGACAATCTTCCTTGTTTGTAAGCGCGTCTCCCCGGCAACGGCGCCAAAATTTGATTATGCCCAAAACAGTAACGCGATGTTGTAGTACAGCTTTGGGGTGTCGATTCCACAGGGAGACAAATTAACTATAAAGGAAGGTGTAAACTTTAATATGAGACGATATGATCAAATTAAATATAGAATCTGAAATTTGATAGTGAGACAATTGTGTAAAGTAGATTGTGAAATATAATGGAGAAGCAACAAGGATCCGGGAATCCTCCCTAGGTTTGTTGCCCTAATCCTAACTTGATTCAGTTGTTTTTCTTATCTCGATTGCAAGTTTTACATCCCAAACAGGCAATCGGCAAATATTCAATTAAAGCACATGTATAAACCCTAATTTGATTGTTATGAAATACTCTTTATTTTCAATTCATGCACATATGATCTATCCTTTAAGTTTATCAAGAAACGACAATATATCTTTGATGACAATATTGCAGTAATGGACAAACCTAAAGGCTAGATCTATCGGACTCAATCATACCCAAATAATCTTGACATAAAGAAAGCATGACTAAATCTATATCAAGGAAAAAGATACAATCACCGGATTAGATGAAATCTTTATAATTAGAATAAAAGTAAATCATAACAATATTTGAACGTTAAAGCTCCATTACAACTGAATCAAATAAGGGAAATAGAAACAACTACACCTAGGGATTCATCCCTTCTCCTTGCTTGGAGATTAGTTAGCCATGGGGCTCATGGTTGCACAATGGAAGGAAAGTTGCTGCTTTCTTGAGTTCTCCAGGTTTTTGTATAAATAATTACAAACCCTAAGTGGTATATTTATAGTATACAAGGTCTAGGGGTGTTTTAGGGTTTGAATAAGTCATTAAAGACCTAATTAGGGTCTAACTCGGAGTGCACAAGGCTGTGCGCGCGCTGATTCAGAAAGTCTGACCTCTGTCCGCTAAAATCGCCATAACTTCCTCTAGAGAAATGATTTTAACGAACCGTAAAATCCTCCAGAAATTAGACTTCCATATCTTTCTAATCATATGTGGCACACTTCCTGGTTCTTTCTACATCGATACAGTTTAATTTGTAAAGATGGTTGATTTGTATGCCAACTCCAGCAACTTAGTGAAAACTCCTTCCTTAGTTTCTCTTCATCTTGGCTCTTCCGCGATCATTCTTTTGCTTGAGTGTTCAATGGAACTTTGTGTTTCAAAATGATGATAGCTTTTTCATACCTTTAACTCAAGATACCTGAAAAATGCACCGAAATAAATTAATGCTCCAAAAATACCACTTTAGAGTTGTTAATGAATAAAAATGCAATTAAGACCTAAATCAACCCTAAAGTGCCAACAAATAAGTATGAATATAATGCATTTAATGGCTATTATCAGCACCTATCATATGTGCCCTCACAAAGAATGGTTCAAGAATTTCAAGGAGATCAATGAGGGAAGAGTCTTCTTGGGGAATGACAATTCTTACCAAGTGAGAGGGATTGGAGACATCCAATTGAGGATGTTTGATGGAGTCACAAGGCTACTGTGAAATGTGAGGTATCTTCCAGATTTGAAGAGAAATTTGATCTTATTGGGGCAGCTAGATTCCATGGGGTACACATGCAAATTAGAGGGAGGAAAGATCAAGGTGACCAAGGGATCTTTGGTAGTGATCAAGGCAGCAAGAAATGATGGACTCTATGAGATGATCGGAGAGACAGAAATCAATGATCAAGCAGCAAGCTTGATAGCTGAGACGGACAAGGTAGCCCTTTGGCACACTCGCTTGGGACACACAAGCGAAGAGGGTCTGCAAGTGCTTAGCAAGGAAGGTCTACTTGGTGGTGACAAAGTAGAAAAACTAGATTTCTGTGAGAGTTGCATTCTTGGGAAGCAACATCGGGTCAGCTTCAACACCGGAGTGCACAAGTCCAAAGGGATTCTTGACTACATTCATTCGGACCTTTAGAGACCAGCAAGGACACCAACACAGGGAGGTAAATTTTACTTTATGTCTTTAATTGATGATTATTCAAGAAGAATGTGGATTTATTTGCTTAGGAATAAATTGGATGCCTTGAATAAATTTGTTGTGTGGAAGAAATTGTTGGAAACCCAAACTAGTAGGGTAGTTAAAGCTTTAAGAACCGATAATGGCTTAGAATTTTGCAACAAGGATTTTGATAAATTATGTGAATTAAATGGCATTCTAAGACATAGGACGGTTGTAAAAACACCCCAGCAAAATGGAGTTGCTAAAAGAATGAATAGAACTCTTATGGAGAAGGTTAGGTGCATGTTAATAGGATCCGGGTTACCAAAATATTTTTGGGGAGAAGCTGTGGCTACAGTTGCATACTTGATAAATAGATCACCCTCTAGAGCATTAGAGCTCAAGACTTCTATGAAGATGTGGAGTGGAAAACCCCCTGAATTAAACAACTTTAGGAATTTTGGTTGTGCTGCATATGCACATCAAAAGGAGGATAAACTTAGCCCAAGATCTAGAAAATGTGTATTTCTAGGATATGGTGATGGGGTTAAGGGATATAGGTAGTGGTTCTTAGAAAATAAGAGCATTAAACTGATTATAAGTAGGGATATTATTTTTAATGAATCGTTATTTCCCTACTTGGAGAAAACTAACCCTGCAGGGGCTAGTGAGCAAACCAAACCGGAAGTTGTGGAGCATCGTATCAAGGAGAACTCCGTTCAGGTAGAGCATAGGAGGCAAGAGGGTTTAGAGCAAGTAGAACCCTTGGATGAAGGCCAAGAAGCTCAAGAAACTCAAGAAGAGGCTGAACAAGAAGAGGTTGATGCAGTAAATAACTACCAGCTCACAAGAGACCGGGGAAGGAGAGTGGTTAGACCACCCTTGAGATATGGGTTTGCAAATGCTGTAGATGCAGCAGCTCCTTGGATAGAAAGAGAGATGGCTGAACCAAAAACTTACACGGATGCCATGGAGTGTAAGGATTCATCAAAGTGGCAGCTAGCTATGGAGGAAGAAATAGACTCTTTGATAAAGAAAAACTCTTGGGAGCTGGTGCCCAAACCAGAAAAACAGAGAGTGGTTGATTGTAGATGGCTCTACAAGATCAAAGAAGGAAATACTCCAGGGGATGAAGTCTGATATAAAGCTAGGCTAGTGGCGAAGGGGTTCACACAAAAAGAAGGCATAGATTTCACCGAAATCTTCTCACCGGTTGTGAAGTACAAGACAATACGGATAGAGTTAGCATTAGTGGTCCAATTTGATTGGGAAATCGAGCAAATTGATGTGAAGACTGCATTCTTGCATGGAGAGCTCGATGAGACCATTTTTATGAGGCAACCCGAAGGCTATGAAGAAGGAAGGCAGGAAGAGCTAGTGTACAAATTGAAGAAGTCTTTTTATGGCCTGAAGCAATCACCTCGGCAATGGAACAAGAGGTTTGATTCCTTTGTAATTAGTTTAGGTTTCATAAGGAGCTACTATGATTCTTGCTTGTACTATAAGGGGCAGAAGATTGAGGAGATGGTGATTATCCACATCTATGTTGATGACATGTTGCTGGTTGGGAGCAGCATGGAGAGGATAAATAAATTGAAGGCTCAACTCAGTGAGGAGTTTGAGATGAAGGATCTTGGCCATGCACTAAAGATCCTTGGGATGTGTATCATCCGGGAAAGGGAGAGAAACAGATTGAAGATCTCTCAAACTTCCTACATAGAGAAGATGATATCTAAATTCTTTATGGAAGATAGCAAACCAGTGAAGGTTCCACTTGCTGGTCATTTCAAATTCTCCAACGATCAATGTCCAAGATCGGAGGTGGAGAAGAAGAAAATGGAGAAAGTCCCTTACTCTAGTGCTGTTGGTTCTGTTATGTACACCATAGTGAGTACTAGACCAGACATTGCTCATGCAATGAGTGTTCTCAGTAGGTTTATGAGTAATCTCATAAATGAGCATTGGCTTGGGATGAAGTGGTTGCTGAGGTATTTGAAGGGAAGCCCAGAAGTAGGGCTGGTGTATGAGAAGAGGGGTAATGCAATCTGCCTTGAAGGGTTTGCAGATTTGGACTATGGAGCAAACTGGGATAAAAGGAGGTCGATTAGTTCTTACTTCTTCAACTTAAACGGATGTTGTGTAAGTTAGAAGATTGCAGCCAGTGGTAGCTCTCTCAACAACCGAGGCTGAATACATAGCTGCTACGGAGGCTATTAAGGAAGCTGTGTGGTGCAAAGGGTTGCTTGAAGAGTTGAAGGTACTGGATGAGCAGGTTATGGTATTTTCAGATAGTCAAAGTGCCTTGTACTTGTGTAAAAATCTAGTGTTCCATGAGAGGACGAAGCATATGGATGTTCGGTATCATTTCATTCGGGAAAATGTTACGAAATGATGCATCCATGTGGACAAGGTTACCATGGAAGAAAATCCTGCTGACTTGGGTACTAAAGTTCTACCTCTAAGTAAGTTCAATCATTGCCTTGAACTACTTAGGATTAGAGTTGGTTAATTGATAACTCAAGATGAGTTTGGATCCCGAAGGTCTCTACACAATGGTTCAGGTTTTTTGAATACTTAGACAAAGGTAGAGATTGTTGGTATTTGTCTAAGGTTCAAACATGTCCAAGCATGGTTCAAAGATGGTTAAAGTCTAAACCAAAGTTGAAGGATCAAAGTTCAACAAGTTAGAAGGCTGCACACATGTGTGTGATTCATTTTGGAGCAAGGAAAGGCCATGCGCACTAGCGTGCGCACTTCTGCACACAAGCAGAAGGGTGTTGTGTGAAGGGGACAGCAACTTGGAGCTGCAGCGTTGAGCTGTAGCGCTGGAACCTGGCAGGAATAGCACAAGGGACAGAAACTTGAAGCTGCAGCGCTGAGGAACCAGCACTGCAACGCTGGCCGGCACACATGGACAGCATGCTTCAGCCTTCTCTTAGGTGCGTGAATGCAAGGTCAATGAAGGGCCAAGATTAAGAGAGGATCATGATCAAAGGGAGGAGATTGATTCACAAGAATGTCCAAGAAGTGAAAGGCTATAAAAGGGGTTCTCAAGCCTCATTTCAAATATAACAAGAGATAGAATGCAAGAGCGATTTGTGACATTGTGAGATCATTGTAAACACTTAGAAAGAATTGTGTAGAGTGACAAACACAAGAGGGACTCTTTGTTAGGCTGGTTATAAAGAAGAGAGGATAGTATAGAATTGATAGAAAACTTTGTAATAGGACTATCACTTTCTAGTTCTCTTCTTGTTTCTTCAAGAACTTGGATTCTTGAAGGGGATTGCTGTAACTTTGTAAGAACCATTGAGTTATTGCAGAGAGTTTGGAGGAACTCACGAGGATGTAGGCACATTGCCGAACCTCGACAACAAATTGCTTGTCTTCTTTTCTTTCTTTGATTTTATGTTCTTGTGTTCGATTGTTGTTTTCTTTCTACAAGTCATTCAAGACTTGGGTGTTTGGAAGATCACCACCTGAGCATCTTGTCAATGTGATTTCCAACAGAATGAGTGGAAAAAATTTTGGCTTAGGTTATTCTCGATTAGGCAAGCAAAGTACAAATAAGACTATCTTTGTGAAAGCAACTTGAGTGGATGAATCCTCCACTTCTAAGGCTCCTAGCAATGTTAAAAATGTTCCTTTGAAAATCGCTAAGAAGCCTAAGAACACAAATTTCAATTCCAGTGCAAAGAATTCAAATGCCTATGCTAGGAATAGACATCCTAGAAATACTTATGCACATATGTATGTTCATCCTAGAAATACAAATACTAGGAATACATATTCATGAAATACACATGATAGGTATGCATATCCTAGAAATAACTAGCATGCATATCCTAGAAATAACATATATGCTCATAACTTCTATGCTAGAAACATTTATCCTATGAATGCTCATCCAATGAATGATAGACATGCATACTCAAGACATCGTAGAAATTTCTATAACTATTATCCTAGGATCATGCATCGTCCACATGTCTATAATTATAGAGCAACTTATAATGTTAAGAAAGAAAGGATCCTTATTTTCTAGGACTAACACTAAAGAACCTAAAAAATTTTGGGTACCTAAAAGTGCTATTGTGTATCCTTGTGTGATGTAGATATGCCTCCATGCGAAGGAAAAAAGTGACTATTTCTACCTTGATAGTGGGTGCTCGAAGCACATGACTAGTGATAAAAGTGTATTCAAAGAGTTGACTCTAAGGGATTGTGGACACATTACCATTGGAGATGACACTAAGATGAAAATCATCAAACATGGTAAAGTGGGTAAAAATTCCTCAACCCTTGATCATGTATTACTTGTGCAAGGCCATAAGCCTAATTTGCTTATTATCAGTCAACTTTGTAACAAAGGTAACAAGGTTATATTTGAGTCCTCTCATTGTCTTATAATAGACATTAAGAGTAAAAAGATTAAGTTTGTTCGCCAAAGACATGAAATATCTACTTAGTTGATTTAAAATCTTTACCTTTGAAAAATGAAAAATGTTTTTCAGCTTTTACCGAAAACTCATGGCTATATCTGTAACACCTGTATTTGTAAAATAAGGGCAAAGAAGTACTTTAATAAATACGACATGAAATTAAAATAATACATTTACGCGAAGAAATTAGTATTGAATAAAATAATTCTTTTGAAAAAAAAGAAGAAAGATGCGTGAGGGCGTAGTTACAAAGAAAAAGAAAAAAAAATTATATTAGTTAAAAAAAAATAGGACACATGGCAGCAAGTGGCAGCATAGTGTAATTTTAGTGCTATGCATGCTTTCTAGCAAAGGCAAAATCGAGAATTGGGGGGGGGGGGGGGCTACAGACTTTTTCAAAACCAAACTTTTTTTTACACACACATAAATAAATATATATATATATATATATATATATATATATATATATATATGATAGATGCTTAAATATTCATATTTAAGCCCCCTTATTTACATTTGATAAGTCCTTAGTTATGTTAATTTAGCCAATTTTACTTCATTTATGTGTTTCACATGTTTTTATAGGGTCTTGGAGAAAAAGAAGCAGTTTTGGTACTTAAGTGAAGAAGCCTGGAAATCCTGGAGCAGCTTTTGGTCAAAGTGCAATCGATCGCACTATTGAATGCAATCGAGCGCACATGCGATCATTCACACACAAAGAAGGATTGAGTGCAGCCTTGCGATCGAGCGCACTACACATGCGATCGAGCGCACATGTACGGGCGTGAACAGTAAAGCGGCAAAACTAGTTTTAGAAATAAAGGAGTTTTATGTTTTAGGAATGTTTAGGGTTCCTGAGCCTTCTAGGATTATTCACCCCCTATAAATACACCTGTAAAACACACACAATGGACATTATCTAATCCCTTCTTTTATCTTTTGCTTTTAGCTTGGAGAAGGAAACTGTAGAGGAGAATTGACGACTCTTCTCTCGGGTTTTTTCTTTCCTTTATTTTTATTATGTGTACTTAACTTTTAGTAAGGGCTTGGTTGAAGCCCTAATTATGTTTATTCAATAATTCAGTATTGGCGCTTTTGCGATGTTTATGTTGTGTTGTTTAACTTAATTAATACCTATTTTTATTTAAATTCCTCATATGTATGTGTCTGATCAACGTATGCATGTGGTATAGATTAGTTAGTTGAATCAATTTGGATGACTGAATCCTGGGTTCAACAAAAGTAACAAAAAATATCCACACCGGATTCTTGGGTTAATCAACATGGGAAACTAGGAGTAGATACCATGCCCTAGGTCCTGTGTGGTTATCGATTTCCACAGATCCTATGCTCTCTTAATGAACAACTCAGCAGATACCATGCTGAATCCCTCAAGAAAGAAAAGAGTTAGAGTAGATACCATGCCTAACTAGTTGCTTAGGGAAATCAATAGCTTAAGGAGTAGATATCATGCCCTTAGGTTGACAAACATTAGGTATACATGACATGATTAAAACATTGGCATACTGTTATATTGTGGTAGCATAATTAGTGGTGGATATCAAGTCCCTACGCCTTTATCTTTATCAAAATCAACTCTTTTATTATTTTTACCTTTTTACATTGCGAATATAATTCTAAAACGAAATTCACCAATCCCTGTGGAGATGATTTTTCATTCGCACATTATACTACTAAGTTGATCTTGTGCACTTGCAAGTAAAACAAGTACGATTATTCGCTTATTTATTTAGATGGATAATCGCACAACAAGTTTTTGGCGCCGTTGCCGAGGATTGTGCTAAATTTCTTTTTGGAATTATTTTCGTTAGTTTTTTTTTTTTTATTCTGTTCCGTTTTATTTTATTTTTATCAAAAATCAGATTTATTCCTTCTTTTCGTTTTCTGTTTTTGTTCAAGTGTGCAGGGGAGGAATTTATGCACTCATTGCGATCGAGCGCACTCTTTTGTGCGATAGAGCGCAAGCCCAATGCGATCGATCGTTGTTCTTGGTGCGATCGAGCGCAAAAGCTCCAGAAAGTACCCGAGAAGCAGTACTGAAACTGCTACACTGAAGTTTTTCAATTAATTCATTCAAAGGAGAAGCACCAATGGTGGAAACTAGTTATGCTTACCTAAATGCTATGGAGAGGAAGCTGGATATGCTCATAAACAGCATGACTACTCAAAACATCTCACCTAGTCCGCGAGCCAAACCACTCCAGGTATGTGCTATATGTTCTCATTTTAATCACACTTCTGAAACTTGCCATTTATATTTATATGCAGATCAAGAGCAAGCAAATTATGAGGGACCGCACAATGCATATACAAATACCTACAATCCTGAATGGCAGCACCACCCCAACCTCTCATGGAGCAACAATCACAATGCTTTGAATCTTCAAGGACAGCAAAGAAACTTCAAACCAGCAGCCCAACCAGTGCCGAAATCAGAAATTAGTGACCTAGAGAGTCTTGTAAAGCAATTGACCACTCAACAACAGCAACTAATGACAACATTGATGACTTCACTAGATCAGCAAAAACAAACCACTGCCAGGCATGAGCAAGCTATTCAAATACTAGAGGTACAAATGGGGCAATTGGCTAAGGAGCTAGCGAACAAAAGCAAGGTGTTGTTGAACAAGTTTTTCATGACCATCATATTGATCCCTTAGAGACCACCCTCACCCATTATTTCAAAGGATCAGATATTGAACTAAAATTCAAAGATGTTACTAAAGACATCATTGAAACTGTGCACCTCCTAGAGGACTCTCCAAAGCATCCAAGTAAGTACACCGATCCATTTGAACTTCATGTACCTACTAATATTATTTTTTTCCTTTCTATTGTCCAGGCACCTAACTTGGAGTTAAAGCAATTGCCGAAGCATTGGCCTTATGATTATATGGGAGAGAATAAGACACTTCCTATGCTAGCTGCTGCCATTCTTGGTTTTGGGGAAAAATAAGGCTTGGTCCAGCTGAAGACGTTAAACTTAGCGCTCATGGGAGGCACCCCAGACTTATCCTTTTCATTGTAGTATTTTTATTTTGTTTATATTTATATTTCCATATCTAGTATTTATATTTCTTGTTTTCCGAAACAACGTTTATTTTTCTTTGTCAGGCACTCAGTACGGGCATCCAGTTCAAGTTTGGGGGCATGTCACAAGCAAAGCAAGCAACCTAGTTCTCCATACCCCAGGTCAGATCTTTCTATGCCACAAACATTGGGGACAATGTATATTTTAAGTTTGGTGGTAATGGGAGATACTAGATACTATCACACACGCACTTGAAACACATGCACACACTAAGTCCCAGATTTTTTTGTTTTTTTTTGTGTGTTTATTATGTTTCAAAAAAAATTTAGGTGATCTAAACAAAGAATATGATGTGACTTCACAAGTGAGCTTAAAACTTTGAACATATAGGCTAATAATTATGTTTTAAACCTTAATCACTTACTTTTAGGCATTTAAGGATTCACAAGTTTGACCTAAACTAACACGAGCACATTAGCACATAATTGTGTGGGGTATGACATGCAATTTTAATATGTATGTTTCTTTGGCTTGACTGTGAACCGGATGACCTGTTAGATTAGCACTTTGGCATAGTAAAATAGAAAAAGATTGTTATTGCTCAAAAAGAAAAAAAAATGCTTCTAAAGATCATAAAATAAACTTTCTACCGAGTAACTGGCCCTCTTGCCTCAGTAAGCAGTGAGTGTCACGTCAAAAGGTGGGAATTTTGCTCACAATGATCATTAAAAAGAATTTTTCGCTGAGTAACTGGCCCTCTTGCCTTAGTAAGTAGTGAGTGTCACGTCAAAAGGTGGAAATTCTAATTGGTAGCATTAAGATCAGTTAGTTTCATAGCCTTTTTGACTCGAGTTAGTAAGTTCTTAGGGGTGTCTTTACACCTAATGTCCTAAAACCATCTGGTTTGGGAGTCATTGGCTAAACACTCGCTACATGAGTCAAATAGAAAGCTTGAGGGAACTAAACTTGGCAAAAATCTCACAATAAAAGAAAAAGAAGAAAAATTATGCTATCTTTGTTGATTCTAATAGGAAATTTGATGAATCTTGAGTCATCGAAAAACTACACATTAGAATTATTTGGAAACCTAATCTTTTATGTGCTAGTTCACCACACACTAAAGTCAAACTTGTGATGTCTTAAACTGCCTCATGAAAGTGATTTACGTTCAAAACTCTTATTCGTTGCGAAGATATGTTTATATGTGTTAAGCTTGCTCATGAATGCGCATCAATATTTTGTGTGACAACCTAAAGTTTTTATGGATATTATGATTATTGGATTTATCTATGTGGCGTTATTTTTATCATTTTCATTTTTAGTTTTGTATTGCTAAGGGACTAGCAATATGTAAGTTTGGGGGTGTGATAGGTGTTTAAATATTCATATGTAAGCCCCCTTATTTACATTTGATAGGTCCTTAGTTATGTTAATTTAGCCCATTTTACTTCATTTATGTGTTTCACATGTTTTAATAGGGTCTTGGAGAAAAAGAAGCAGTTTTGGCACATTAAGGGAAGAAGCCTGGAAACCCTGGAGCAGCTTTTGGTCAAAGTGCGATCGATTGCACTATTGAATGCGATCGAGTGCACATGCGATCATGCGCACACAAAGAAGGATCGAGTGCAGCCTTGTGATTGAGCGCACCACACATGCGATCGAGCGCACATGTAAGGGCGTGAACAGTAAAGCGGCAGAACCAGTTTTGGAAATAAATGAGTTTTATGTTTTAGAAAAGTTTAGGGTTCCTGAGCCTTCTAGGATTATTCACCCCCTATAAATACAACTGTAAAACACACACAATGGACATCATCTAATCCCTTCTTTTATCTTTTGCTTTTAGCTTGGAGAATGAAACTGTGGAGGAGAATTGACGACTCTTCTCTCGGGTTTCTTCTTTCCTTTATTTTTATTATGTGTACTTAACTTTTAGTAAGGGCTTGGTTGAAGCCCTAATTATGTTTATTCAATAATTCAGTATTGGTGCATTTTCGATGTTTATGTTGTGTTGTTTAACTTGATTAATACCTGTTTTTATTTAAATTCCTCATATGTATGTGTCTGATCAACGTATGCATGTGGTATGGATTAGTTAGTTGAATCAATTTGGATGACCGAATCCTGGGTTCAACAAAAGTAACAAAAGATATCCACACCGGATTCTTGGGTTAATCAACATGGGAAACCGGGAGTAGATACCATGCCCTAGGTCCCGTGTGGATGTCGATTTCCACAGATCCTATGCTCTCTTAAGGAACAACTCAACAGATACCATGCTGAATCCCTCAAGAAAGAAAAGAGTTAGAGTAGATACCATGCCTAACTAGTTGCTTAGGGAAATCAATAGCTTAAGGAGTAGATATCATGCCCTTAGGTTGACAAACATTAGGTATACATGACATGATTAAAACATTGGCATACTGTTATATTGTGGTAGCATAATTAGTGGTGGATATCAAGTCCCTACGCCTTTATCTTTATTATTTTATCTTTATCAAAATCAACTCTTTTATTATTTCTATCTTTTTACATTGTGAATATAATTCTAAAACAAAATTCACCAATCCCTGTGGAGATGATCTTGCATTCGCACACTATACTACTAAGTTGACCTTGTGCACTTGCAAGTAAAACAAGTACGATTATTCGCTTATTTATTTAGGTGGATAATCGCACAACAATATAT
Source organism: Bretschneidera sinensis (assembly GCA_023935145.1). NCBI lineage: Eukaryota > Viridiplantae > Streptophyta > Magnoliopsida > Brassicales > Akaniaceae > Bretschneidera > Bretschneidera sinensis. The sequence continues at coordinate 126,340,802 of CM043698.1, read as the reverse complement.
ATATATATATATTAGATAATTGTAAATATACTTAACGAAATTCGTTAGTTTTCTTTCAAACCACTCGTTTTCTTTAAACACTTGGGGATCAAAAGAAAGGTTAAAAGAGCAAAATTTTGAAGGGGTTTACTGTAGAATTTCATAGAGAATCATGAGAAGCTATCAGAAAATCAGAAGATAATAATGTAGTATTTATTTTTGAATTTTTAGCATTTACGAAATTTCCCCGAATTCAAAGTGTGAATTTTCAAAGGGTGTGGTTTATAACGAATTGAAGAATAAATTAGAAATTTAATATAAATATGATGTCAGGTTTTGATGATCAACACCCGGGGAAAATTTCTACGAGGAACGGGAAAGGCAAAAAGGTGATCCACGGGTAGCTTAAAGGGCTACGTGGTGAGTTAGATTTACTTTAAGTAATCTAAATAAAAAAAATGAAATATCAAGTGATAATATTAAATAAATTATTAATTTATGCTTTGGTGGTAGATAAAAATTTGATTGATAGGTATGAAATGAGTTTTGGACATGTAGAGAATTATTTGGTGAGAAATAATATTTTTAGAATTATGAGTTGATTTAATAATGATGGTGATAAATAAATTCTTGATGAGTTTTGGTTAATAAATTGATGTGATATATGAGGAGCAGAAAATTGTGAAATTTATCAAGCAGAAAGTTGAGGAAAGACAGAATAGTTAATTTAAATATTTTGAATTCGTGTGGTTTTTATATTTATGTTCATATGCATATTTCATATCATTGTTCATATGCATATGCATTAAATAAAAGAAAAGAACCAGGAAGGGGCCGGTCTAATTGAAAAACTGTGACAGCCTATGTGGGCTGAAAATAAAAGAGACACCGTGACAGCTGGTATATGCTGAAAATAAATCTGTGATAGCCGAGATAACCTATAAAGAAACGAACCAGGAAGGGGCCGGTCTAATATAATAAAAACATGTCGACATGTGGGAAGACGTTTCCGTAATAATAATTCATACATTGCATTTGTTTTAATTATTGCTTGCATTACTGAAATGCTGATGTGTGGTGTGTTATTTCAAATTTATTTATAGATGGATGAGTCTCACAGAGAGACATTTATGGTGATAAAAACCATCTAAATGGTAGATTTTATAATGTGAACCTCATTATGAGGTAATTATGAGATAATTGATGGTCTTAAGGTGAACCAATAAATACGAGAAAGAGATTGATAAAGAATGGATCTTATAACATGTGTAGTGATAGTAGAATGCTAGTACCAAGTTGTATGAGATATAAAAGATTTAATATTGAAGAACCCTTCATATAGATTGAGTACTTATAGTAAATTTAATTCACTGAGCTTGTGAAGCTCATTCCTCATTGTACAATGATTTCAGGTAGCAGATAGGACAAATAGTCTGGTGGGTTGAGAGTCAGATGAAATCATTTCTGTAAGCCATATATATGTCAACATCTTTAGACTAATGAGAAAATAAAATAAAAATTTATTTGTAAATATTCATACATATTACGTTGTGTAAAATGTTTAGTCGATATCAGATTGATGTATCTCCCTAGTTGAGGGTTGAGGATTTATGTAAAAGAATTTTTGTTAGTACTATTTTTACTGTTGCATATATGTATCGTGCTGGGATTTTCAAAATGCGATGACACCGTCTCGGGGGTAGCCAACCCGGGATAGGTCGTTACAATTTTGGTATCAGAGCATTAGGTTTTATGATTCTGTAGACTGCATAAAAAGTAAGAAAGTGGAAGATTAAAATAAATTATATTTTAATAGTCTGAGGATGACACGTGGATGTGCTAGAGCTAGAGTTAGAGTTGTTGATTTGAGAGGCAGTGGTAGGCCCCCAATATTTTTTTGTTGAAAAGTTGAGGTTGAGTCTGAATCTGTAGTTCTTAGAATGGAACGTATTGACAGTATAATTGATATTAGTAAAGGTGTGAGAAAATCTGAAATTGAAAGAGATGAGCTAAGATAAGCTCTTACACATGCTCTTTAGAAAATGAAAGTAACCAAGGATAGAGTTGATAGTCTATAGTATAGACTTGATGAACAGGCTAGAGCATTGTCTGAGGTTGTTGTAAATCCAGAAATGGTAAACGTTAAAAAATGGAAAGGTGAGTTTATGCACGAGATTCAAGGAGATTATTTTGTTATATATATTAAGTTGAATGCCTTGTTTTTTAAAGGATCTATGAATCCTTTTGAGCTTGAGATATGAGTAAAACATGTTGAAAAATTAATTGGTATTTTACTAGTAATTGACAGGCAGAAGGTTGCCTTTGCATCTTTTGAATTAGAATGAGAAGCTTTAGAATGATGGAAGGATACTCTTCCCAGGGTAAGTACAGATATTGATAGACCCTTAACCTGGAATAGGTTTAAGGAGGTTTTCCTTGATAAATACTTTCTTTATACCTTTAGAGCTCAATAAGATAGAGATTTTATTTGAGGCAAATGTGCTGACTGTGACTCAGTATGATAAGAGATTTGTAGCTTTGTCGAGGTTTATACCGAAAATGGTAGACCTAGGCGATAAAAAGTGTAAGAGGTTCGTAGATGAACTTGTTTTAAGATTTGATCAAAACTATCTTACATGATGCCTATGAATTTTGTCAAATTGGTGGATATAACACTTCAGATTAAGAAGGATGTGATGGAAATTTGAGGTAAGAGGAATTGGAGGAAAATATCTAAAATTGAGGAACCCAAATGTGGTACCAGTATGAGTGTACAGGGTGGGAGACCATCCAGATGAGACATTCCTTGTCACTGAAAAATTTAGTTCAGAGTTAGAGGCAAGCAAAATCTGTTGCTTCTATAGCTCAGAGTAATATCGGTGGAAACCCTAGATCTGGGAGACAAGTTATGAGAACTGGGAGTCATGGCAGAGGAAGTAAATATACCACCAAGGGAATGTGGTAATCTGATGTATGATTGAGAGACAAAAGTTTGTTATAGATATATTCAGATAAGATATTTATCCCAGAATTGTCAAAATTTGAAGTGTTTTATGTGAGGAGAAGGTGGACATATCAATGTTGGGTGATCTTGGTGTAACCTATTCTTTTGCATCCAGTATTCATATGAAGTTTATTGAAGTATGTATTAGTTCTTTGATGCAAAATATTTTTTTTGAAAATTCCTACTAGAGATAGAGTGATAATCATAAATGTTTACAAGTGTGGTGTGATTCGTATCAGTGATAGAGAATCTGAAGCTGATTTATTATTTTGAATATAATATAATTTTGAGAATGAATTGGTTGTCGACGTAGTATACTTGGGTTGATTGTTCTAGAAAGAATGTAGTGTTCAAGATATGGACATGAGGAGTGTAACTTTCAGAGAGAATATAAAATACTTTCGAACTATCTCATTTTGCTCTAACCACTAGGAGATGGTTGAAAAAGGGTTGTGAGGAGTATTTGGCATACATAATGGATTCTAAAAAGGGAAATAGGAAGTTAGATATAAATCGTAGTGGCGAAAGATTATTCTAATGTAATTCTTGATGAGTTGTCTAGGTTGCCTCTAAGTAGGGAGATTCAATTCTCTATTAATGTGATACCAGGATCATCACATATTTAAAGGCACCCTACAGAGTGGCACCCATTGAGTTAAGAGAAAAGAAAGTTCAAGAATTTTTAGATAAACAATTTATTGGACCAAATATATTTGGGGAGCCCATGTGTTGTTTGTGAATGAGGAATATAGAACGATGAGATTGTGTATAGACTATAAATAGTTGAATAAGAACAAATATCTTTTGCCCAAAATAAATTGATTGTTTAAGCAGTTGCAAGAAGTGAGAGTGTTTTCTAAGATAAACCTGAGATCAAGTTATCACCATTTGAGGATAGAGAATGAAGACATGCCTAAGACTGCTTTTAGGACACATTATGGTCATAAGCTTTTTGTGATGTCATTTGGATTGACTAATGTTCCTGAAACATTTATGGATTTGACGAATAGAGTGTTTAAACTACATCTTAACAAGTTTGTGATTGCATTTGACTTCTGATATAATCTAAAAAGGAAGAACAACCTGTGAAACATTAGATAGTGTGTTAGAGATTCTGAAGAGAGATAAATTATATGCAAAGTTTTCTAAGTGTGAGTGTTGGCTGAATGAAATAATTTTCTTGGAACATATAATATCGGGTAATGGCATAACAGTTGATCCATAAAAGGTAGAGACAATGTTAAGATGGGAGAGGCCAATTAATATGACTGAGATTAGAATCTTCTTAGGGTTGGTTGGTTATTATAGAAGATTCTTTCAGAAATTTTTCTGTTATTGTAATACTGTTAAACAGACTGATCAAGAAAAATATGAGATTTATATGGTAAGAGAAGTGTGAGAAAATTTTCCAATTGCTAAAAAAAAATTTGACTATAGCTCTAGTATTGGTGTTTCCCTCTGGTGATGAAGAATTTGTGGGGTATGGTGATATGTCACATCAATGATTGGGATATGTGTAACATAGGAAAGATGTGGCCCATACTTCTACGCAATTTGAAGATTGATGATAGAAATTACCCTACTCATGACTTAAAGTTTGTTGCTATAGTGTTTACTTTAAAGATTGGAGACATCATCTGTATAGAGCCACTTGTGAGATATTCATGGGTTATAAGATTTTGACATACTGACCTACCCATAGAGAGTTGAACTTGAGGCAAAGACTGAAGATGGAGTTGATTAGTGAATATTATTGTACAATTCACTATCATCTAGAAAATGTGAAGGTGATAGCTGATGCATTGAGTAGAAAGTCTACAAGAAAATTAACTGCTATGGGGAGTCCTGATGTGAAATTGATGATAGATTTAAAAGAGATAAGAAGAAAGTTGAATATAAGTGATAGAGGATCATGGTTAACAGATATAGTTGTACAATCATCCATATCAAAATGTTTTAGAGATGCAAGGTAGAGATTAAGAGATAGAAAAGATTAAGCATTGAGTGCTTACTAAAAACAAAAATGAGTTCAAAATTGAAGTAAGGGTATTTTGGTATTGGAACATGGAAATTGTGTTTCCAATAATGGGAAGTTGAGAAAGGAGATAATGAGAGAGGCACATGATGATGTAGATTCAATGCAACCAAGTAATAATAAGATATATAGAGGATTGAGACATAATTTTTGGTGATCAGGATTGAAGAAGGATATAGCTGAGATTGTGAGGTTGTATGGAGCACCATTAAGCATAGTGTCAAATAGAAATGCTAGATTTACATCTTAGTTTTAGAGAGGCTTTCAGAAAGCCATGGGTACACAGTTGCAATTTAATTTAAATTTTACATACTCAGACAGAGAGAATTATTGGAGTACTAGAATATATTTTAAGGACAAATGTGATGAATTTCTCAGTAAGTTGAGATGCTTACATGTCATCAATTCAAGTTGCTTATAATAATCAGTATCAAACTAGTATTGGGATGACACCAATTGAAACATTGTATGGTAGGAGGTGTAGAACTCCTATATTTTGGGAAGAAATGGGAGAAAAATATATTTGGTCCATCAATTATTTAGTTAACAACTGAGAGGATCAAATTAGTTAGAGAGAACTGCAAAACAATACAGAGTATACCGAATAGCTATGTTGATAATAAAAGAATACCTCTTGAGTTTCAAGTAGGTGATTGGGTGTATTGAAAAACATCTCAATCAGGAAAGGAAAGCTGAATCCGAGGTATGTGGGATCCTATGAGGTTGTTGAGAAAGTTGGGTTAGTTGTGAGTAGCCTGAATTTTCCTTCAGAATTAAAGCATTTATATAATGTATTTCATGTTTCACTTTTAAGAAAGTGTTTACATGATGAATATTATAATATTTTGAGCTAAGCTATAGAAATTCAGAAAGTTTGGACTTATATGCAAGTACCGGTCAGAATCCTAAACAGAAAGGAGCAAGTCTTGCGCAATAAAGTCATTCCTTTAATTCAAGTATTATCGCGAAATAAAGATGTCGAAGAAGTCACGTGGGAGCATGAAACAAGAATGAGGAAGGATTACCCCAACTCTTTTCTTGATTTTAAGCAAATTTTGGGGACAAAATTTCTGTAAGGTGGGTAGAATTGTAACACTCGTATTTGTAAAATAAAGGCAAAGAAATACTTTAATAAATATGACATGAAATTAAAAAAATACCTTTACACAAAGAATTTAGTACTGAATAAAATAATTCTTTTGAAAAAAAAGACGCGTGGGGGGCGTAGTTACAAAGAAAAAGAAAAAAAATCTAGACGTCTAGGTCCAGCAAAAGAAAAAAAAAATCAAAAAGAAAAAAATTATATTAGTTTAAAAAAATTTAAAAAAAAAATAGGACACATGGCAGCATTTGCTGCCAAGTGTAATTTTGGTGCTATGCATGCCTTCTAGCAAAGGCAAAATCGTGGAAGAGAATTTGGGGGGGGGGGGGGGTGTGCTACAGAATTTTTCTTTCAAACCATTCGTTTTTTTATTAAAAAAAACACTTAGGGACCGAAAGAAATGTTAAAATAACGAAATTTTGAAGGGGTTTATTACGGAATTTCATAAAGAATCACGAGAAGCTATCAGAAAAGCATAAGGTAATAATGTAGTGTTTATTTTTTAATTTTAGCATTCATAAAATTTTCCCGAATTCAAAGTGAGAATTTTCAAAGGGTGTGGTTTATAACGAATTGAAGAATAAATTAGAAATTTAATATAAATATGATGTCAGGTCTTGACGATCAACAACTTGGTGAAATTTCTGAGAGGAACAGGAAAGCAAAAAGGTGATCCACGGGTAACTTTAAGGGCTACGTGGTGAGTTAGATTTACTTTAAGTAATCTAAATAAAAAATAAAATAAAATATCTAGTGATAATATTAAATAAATTATTAGCTTATGCTTTGGTGGTAGATAAAAAGTTGATTGATAGGTGTGAGATGAGTTTTGGACATGTAGAAAATTATTAGGTGAGAAATAATATTTTTAGAATTATGAGTTGATTTAATAATGATGGTGATAAATAAATTCTTGATGAGTTTTGGTTAATAAATTGATGTGATATATGAAGAGCAGAAAATTGTGAAATTTATCAAGAAGAAAGTTGAGGAAAGACCGGATAGTTAATTTAAATATTTTGAATTCGTGTGGTTTTTATATTTCTGTTCATATGCATATGCATTAAATAAAAAGAAAAGAACCGGGAATGGGTAGTCTAATTGAAAAACCGTGACAGCCGATATGCATTGGAAATAAAAAGGACACCGTGATAACCGGGATAAGCTGTGAAGAAAAGAACCTGGAGGGGGCTGGTTTAATATAATAAAAACATGTCGACGTGTGGGAAGACGTTCCCATAATAATAATTCATGCATTGCATCTGTTTTAATTATTGCTTGCATTATTGAAATGCTGATGTGTTGTGTGTTATTTCAAATTTATTTATAGATCAATGAGTCTCACAGAGAGACAGTTATGGTGATAAAAACCATCTAAATGGTAGATTTTATAATGTGAACCTCATTACGAGGTAATTATGAGATAATTGATGATCTTAAGGTGAACCAATAAATACGAGAAAGAGATTGATAAAGAATAGATCTTATGAGAGGTGTAGTGATAGTAGAATGCTAGTATCAAGTTGTATGAGATATAAATGATTTAATATTGAAGAAACCTTCATAAAAATTGAGTACTTATAGTAAATTGAATTCACTGAGCTTGTGAAGTTCATCCCTCATTGTATAATGATTTCAGGTAGTAGACATGACAAATAGTCTGGTGGGTTGAGAGTCAGACGAAACCATTTCTGTAAGCCACGTACGTGTCAACATCCTCAGACTAATGAGAAAATAAAATAAAAATTTATTTGTAAATATTCCTGCATATTACGTCGTGTAAAATGTTTAGTCGATATTAGATTGATGTATCTCCCCAGTTGAGGGTTGAGGATTGATGTAAAAGAATTTTTGTTAGTATTATTTTTACTGTTGCATATATGTGTCGTGTTGCGCTTTTAAAAATGTGATGACACTGTCTCGGGGGTGACCAACCCAAGATAGGTCATTATAATATCTTAGAATGTTTGGCCATGTGAACATGGATTTAATTAAAATACTTTTATGAAAAGATTTAGTTGTTGGTTTTTCCAAAATCACATTTTCAAAGGATAAAGTATGTGATGTTTGTCAAATGAGAAAACAAACAAAAGTTTCTTTTAAATTCAAAAATGTGATTTCAACTTCTAGACCTTTAGAGCTTTTACATGTACACTTGTTTAGTCTTATAAGTACTATTAATCTAGGTGGCCACCAATATACTCTTGTTATTGTTGATGACTATTTTAGATACAACTTTGTCATTTTTATTGCTTATAAGAATGAAGCTTATAAAGGTTTTGTAAAATTTTGCAAAAAAGTTCAAAATGAAAATAGTATTTCTATTTCAAGTATTAGAAGTGATCATGAAAAAAAAATTGAAAACTAAAGCTTTTCAAAATATTGTGATGATAATGGTATCAATCACAACTTTTCAACTCCTAGAACTCCTCAACAAAATGGTGTTGTTGGAAGGAAAAACAGAGTTTTAGAAGAGTTTGGGAGAACTATGCCTGTGAAAATAGTTTACCAAAATACTTTTGGGTGGAAGCCGTAAATACTTCTTACTAGGTTATAAATAGAGTTTTAATTAGACCTATGTTTAACAAAATTCCATATGAACTGTGGAAAGGTAGAAAGCCTAATATATTTTATTTTCAGGTGCAAATGCTTCATTAAAATAACAATAAAGTTAATTTAGGTAAATTTGACTCTAAGACCGACGAAAGGATATTCTTAGGATATTCAACCTATAACAAAGCTTATAGAGTCTTTAATAAAATAACTCTAGTGGTTGAAGAATCCGTGAATGTTGCCTTTGATGAAACTAACCCTATTTGTGGAAGGAAAGTTTCTATTGATGATGATGCAGATTTCATACCAAGAGTGGATGTTTCCACTCCCATTGTTGACCCCAAGGAAAGTCAACCTCAAATAGATTAAGAGGTAGATATTCCTAAACTTGATCAACAATCTACAAATCAACAAGGAGATGGACTTTCCAAAGATTAGAGGTATGTGAATTATCACCCAATCAATCAAGTGATTGGTGATCCTTCACAAGGGATAAAAATATGTTCTTTTATTAGAAATGTTTGCAATTTATTTGCCTTCTTATCTCAAGTTGAACTCAAGCCTTTGTTGAAGCTAAAACTGGTGAAAATTGGATTCTTGCTATGCAAGAAGAGTTAAACCAGTTTGAGAGAAACCAAGTTTGAAATTTAGTTCCTAGACCGAATGACCATTCAATGATTGGAATTAAATGGGTTTGTAGAAACAAAATGGATGAGAATAGAGTTGTAACTACAAACAATGCTAGACTTGTTACTAAAGGTTACAATCACGAAGAATGAATAGAATTTAATGAAACATATGCTCTTGTAGCTAGATTAGAAGCTATTCGTATGTTGCTTGCTGATAAGTGCTTAAATATTCATATTTAAGCTCTTTAATTTACATTTGTTAAGCCTTTATGTACGTATTTTATTCTATTTTACTTCCTTTTTGTGTTTTATGGGTTTTTATAGTTTCTTGGAGAAAATGAAGCATTTTGGAACTCAAAGAGCAAAAGCTGGAAAAACTGAATCTGCCTAGTGCGATCGAGTGCAAAAGGCCGGTGATCGAGCGCACCAGCACTCCAACGCCCAAGCCAGGATCAAGTGCAACCTGCGCTCAAACGCAAGAAGAAGGCTCGAGCGCACTAGTATGAGATCGAGCACACACATACGGCAGTAAACAATAAAACGGCAGAACCTGTTTTGGAAATAATGGTTCGGGTCTTATTTTGAAAATTAAGGTTTCAATGTATCCTTAGAACCTTATAAATAGCCTTGTAAAACATAGAAAGATGATACTTTTAGTTTTAGTTTTAGGTCGGGAGGCCGGAGGCCAGAGGACTTTTCAATGGAGCTATCTCGGGTTTCTTCTTTCCTTTATTTTACCATGTGTAACTAAACTTTTAATAAGGGCTTGATTGAAGCCCAATTATGTTTGCTCAATAATTCAGTATTGGCGCCTTTGCGATATTTGTGTTGTGATTCTTAACTTGATTAATACTTGTTTTTTTTTTAAAATTCCTCATATGCGTTTGCCTAATCGACATATGCATGTAGTATGGATTAGTTAGTTAAATCAATTTGGATGACCGAGACTTGGGTTTAACAATAGTAACAAAAGATATCCACGTCGGGTTCTTGGGTTAATCAACATGGGAAACCGGAAGCGGACCAAGCCCTAGGTCTCGTGTGGTTGTCGATTTCCACAGATCCTATGCTCTCTTAAGGTACAACTCAGTATACATCATGTTGAATCCCTTAAGAAAGAAAAGAGTTAGAGTATACACCATGCCTAACTCATTGCTTATGGAGATCAATAGCTTAAGGAGTGGACCAAGCCCTTAGGTTGACAAACATTAGGTATTCATGACATATTAAAAGCATTGGCATATTGTTTTATTATGGTAGCATGATTGGTGGTGGATATCAAGTCTCTACGTCTTTATTATTATTAAATCAAATTCGATATTTATTTCTCTCTTTTTATTATTGCAAAACTAATTCTAAAGCGAAATTCACCAATCCCTTTGGAGATGATCTCGCACTTGCACACTATGCTACTGTTGACCTTGTGCATTTGCAAGTAAAACAAGTTTGATTATTTGCTTATTAATTTAGATAGATTTTCGCACAACAAGTTTTTGGCGCTGTTGCCGGGGATTGCGCTAAATTTCTTTTTAGAATTATTTTCGTTTCATTTAATCATTTTTAATTTATTTTATTCTGTATTATTTTATCAAAAATCTAAAAAATTTAAGTTTTTGTTTTTCACTTTATTTTGCTTCATCAAAAACCTAATCTATTTTCTTTTTCGTTTATGTTTCAGGCACTACAGCATAAGTTCTCTGTGATACTACGCTCGAGCGTAACACCTTGTGCGATCGAGAGCAATACTGTGCGATAGAGTGCATTTCCCTGTGCGATCGAGCGCATTTAAGGCAGATGCTACCTAAGCAGCAGTACTGAACTGCTGCACTGAAGCAATTTTTGTTGATTCATGCAAGGGTTTCGATCCAAGCATCTAATTTCTTTCCCTTCGACATAGAGCTTGAGTGAACTATTCGACAAAGTCTTAGAGACAACTCTGAAGAGGTAGAAGAAGAAATCGAGGAAGAGGCACCAATGGCAGAACAGATTGAAAATCAACAACCAGCTGAGTGAAGACCTATGAAGCAATCCTTCATCCCACGAAACCTCGACCAACCATCTTGCATCGCTTATCAACCAAAGGCGGAAGGCAACTACTATATATCTCCGCATATACTAAGTGCATTGACTCATTTCAGTGGTACACCTGCTGAGGATCCACACTTACACCTTTGGGAATTCTTTGACCTCTGCAAGTTCTAGCACATACAGGGCCGAAATCAAGAGGGAATCAGGTTAATTCTTTTCCCTTTTTCATTAAAAGATAAAGCTAAGTTGTGGTATAATTCATTGCCTGCAGATTCTATCCATACTTAGGAGGAGTTATCCAATAGGTTCCTAAAAAAAAATTTCCCGGCACAAAAGACAAGGCAAATGAGAAGGGAGATTCAATTTTTCCAACTGAGGGATGGAAACCCTTTCTTTGAGGCATAGGGACACTTCAATAAGCTGCTACTCAAATGCCCACACCATAATCTACCTCAAGATAAGCTGGTACAAGCTTTCTATGAAGGTTTGAGTGATATTAATCAAAGTATTCTGGATTCAGATTGTGGAGGAGTGCTGATGGAAAAGAGCAGTGAAGAAGCCATGGAGCTATTTGAGACCTTAAGTGAGCACACCCAGCAATTCTCCTTTAGAGGTAGACAAGGAGTTAAGAGCAAAGGTATGTATGAGGTAACCTTAAATGGTGGATCTTCAAATCAAATAGCTACTGTGGAGAGGAAGCTAGATCTGCTTGTTAAAGCCATGACTACTCAAAACATCCCTCCTCGTCCATAAGCCACACAATGCCATGTATATGCTTTATGTTCTCAATTTGATCACACTACTGAGACTTGCCATTTATATTCATCTACAGATCCCGAGCAAGCGAACTATGTGGGACCAAATAATCCATATGCAAATACCTACAATCCTGGATGGAGAAACCACCCCAACCTCTCATGGAGCAACAATCAAAATGCCTTGAACCTTCAAGAGTAGCAAAGGAACTCCCAACAAGCAGCCCAACCAGTTCTGAAATCGAATCAGAGTGACCTAGAGAGTCTTGTGAGGCAATTGGTATCTCAGCAACAACAGTTGGTATCACAACAACAACAGTTGATGACCTTACAAGATCAGTTCATGGCAGATGAAAGGCAATTTCGGACTGATCAAAGACAAATCAATGCAAAGCATGAGCAAGCCATTCAAAGACTAGAAGTACAAGTGGGGCAAATTGCTAAAGAGCTGAGTGAAATGAAGCATGGTGAACTTCCAGCCCAAACAGTACCTAATCCAAGGGGACATCAGCAACTAAATGCCATGACAACTCTCAGAAATGATAAGATTATAGGAGCTGATGAGCCTACACAAGCATTTCCAGATAGAGCGTCCACATCAAGGTAAGTGAAACGGAGAAGTGGAATGCACCACCCTTCCCTCAAAGGTTAGTAAAGCCTAAGCCAAAAAGTAAACTGCTTGATATTTTTGAAACTATGGGGAAAGTATAAATAAGTATTCTCTTTATTAGATGCAATTCAACAAATACCTGCTTATGCTAAATTTTTGAAAGATTGTTGCACTCATAAAAGGAAGTTTCAGGAACATGAGACAATAGCTTTAATGGAATAGGTAAGTGTTGTGCTATTAAGAAAACTACCACCAAAACTGAAAGATCCGGGTAGTTTTACCATTCCTTGCAGGATAGGTAACTAGACTTTTGAGCATGAATTATTGGATTTAGGGGTGAGTGTCAATTTTCTTGCTAATAAGTGCTTAAATATTCATATTTAAGCCCCTTAAGTTACATTTGTTAAGCCCTTAGTGTAAGTATTTTATTCTATTTTACTTCTTTTTTGTGTTTTATGGGTTTTAATAGGTTCTTGGAGAAAAGGAAGCATTTTGGAACTCAAAGAGTAAAAGCTGGAAAAACTGAAATTGCCTAGTGTGATCAAGCGTAGAAGGCCTATGATCGAGTGCACCAGTGCTCCAATGCCCACATCAAGATCGAGTGCAACATACGTTTACGCGCAAGAAGAAGGTTCAAGTGCACATGAGCTGAGCGCACTAGTATGAGATCGAGCGCACACATACGGCAGTAAACAGTAAAACGGCATAACTTTTTTTAGAAATAATGGTTCGGGTCTTTTTTTGAAAATTAAGGTTTTAAGGTATCCTTAGAACCTTATAGATAGCCCTGTAAAACATAAAAAGATGATACTTGTAGTTTTAGTTTTAGGTTGGGAGACTGGAGGCCAGAGGGGATTTCAAAGAAGAATTGACGACTCTTCAATAGAGCTCTCTCGGGTTTCTTCTTTCCTTTATTTTATTATGTGTAACTAAACTTTTAGTAAGGGCTTGATCGAATGCCTAATTATGTTTGCTCAATAATTCAATATTGGCGCCTTTGCGATATTTATGTTGTGATTCTTAACTTGATTAATATCTGTTTTTATTTAAATTTCTCATATGTGTTTGCCTGATCAATATATGCATGTGGTATGGATTAGTTAGTTAAATCAATTTGTATGACCGAGTCTTGGATTTAACAATAGTAACAAAAGATATCCACGCTGGGTTCTTAGGTTAATCAACATGGAAAACCGGGAGCGGACCAAGCCCTAGGTCTCGTTTGGTTGTCAATTTCCACAGATCCTATGCTCTCTTAAGGAACAACTCAGTATACACCATGTGAATCCCTTAAGAAAGAAAAGTGTTAGAGTATACACCATGCCTAACTCGTTGCATAAGGAGATCAATAGCTTAAGGAGTGGACCAAGCCCTTAGGTTGACAAACATTAGGTGTTCATGACATATTTAAAGCATTGGCATATTGTTTTATTGTGGTAGCATGATTGGTGGTGGATATCAAGTCCCTACGTCTTTATCATTATTAAATCAAATTCAATATTTATCTCTTTTTTTATTATTGCGAAACTAATTCTAAAGCGAAATTCACCAATCCTTGTGGAGATGATCTCACACTTGCACACTATACTACTGTTAATCTTGTGCACTTGCAAGTAAAACAAGTTCGATTATTTGCTTATTAATTTAGGTAGATTTTCGCACAGTACTTGCATTTGCATGCTTCGAAAATTTTAAGTCATTTCAAATGGATGTGAAAAGTGCCTTTTTAAATGGTTTTATTGAAGAAGAAGTTTATATTGATTAACCTCATGATTTTGAAAATCCTAACTTTCCAAACCATGTTTATAAGCTTTCTAAAACTCTTTATGGGTTAAAGCAAGCTCCAAGAGCATGGTATGAAAGGTTAAATAAGTTTTTACTTGACAATGGTTCTTCAAGAGGAAAAATAGATACTATTCTTTAAAAAAAACTCATGTGCATGACACTTTAATGGTTCAAATTTATGTTGATGATATTATATTTGGTGCTTCTAATGAATCTATGTGTCAAGATTTTGCTAAGTGTATGTAAGGTGAGTTTGAGATGAGTATAATGGGAGAGCTCAGCTACTGCCTTAGAATCCTAATCAAACAAATAAAGGAAAGCATCTTCATCAACCAATTCAAGTACACAAAGGATTTGCTAAAGAGATTTGGGATGGAAATTGCAAAGTCAATTGGGACTCCCATCAGCACCTCAATTAAACTTGACTTAGATGAATAAGGTAAAAGTGTCGAAATTAAATTATATGGAAGCATGATATGCGCTTTACTTTATTTGACTACTAATAGACCTAATATAATGTTTAGTGTTTGCATATATATGAGATTCCAACTTAATCCTAAGGAATCTGATGTTATTGTTGTCAAAAGAATTTTAAGGTATTTGCATGTAATCAAAATCTAGGTTTATAGCATTCAAGAGATTCACCTTTTGAGTTGGTTGTGTAGTCGGATGACGACTTTTCCATGTGTAAGTTATATCGAAAAGTACTAGTGGTATATACCAATTTCTAAGTGTTATGTTAACTTCTTGGTTTTCAAATAAACAAAATTCAGTTGCACTATCAATCGTCGAAGTGGAATATGTTGCCGCTAGCAATTGTTGTGCACAAGTTTTATGGATAAAAACAATAACTATAAGACTTTGGTATGATTTTTGAAAACATTTTATATTTTTGTGATAATACTAGTGCTATCAATCTAACTAAAAACCTTATTCAGCATTCTAGATTCAAATACATTGAGATAAGACATCACTTTTTAAGAAATGATGCTAAAAAAGGTGTTATCATACTTATATTCATACCTACTGAAAATCATATTGTTGATATCTTTACAAAACCCTTGAGTGAATATAGGTTTTGTATGATTAGAATGTTAATGGGAATGAGAAGTCTTATGCAGCAATGAGAAAGCCAAAGAGAATATATTTTATTCATATTCTCGAAATATCAGTGGCTTTGCCGCTTTCCTTGAAGTAGAAGAAGCAGCACAAATTGCCAGTAAGAAGAAGTTCAATTCCACAATAAATCCCATTTTATGCATCCAGTAACCTCTGTCTTGCTCTGTTTCTATGGTTTGTTTAAACTTTTTAACGATTTTCAAGGGTTACAAATGTGCTTTAAACAATGTAGAGAATCCAAATGTTGTGTCTGTTTTCTTGAACAAGGAAGTAAAACTGCATACAACACGGTCGTGGGATTTTCTCGGTTTAGAGAAAGATGGGGTTATTTCCCCTGGTTCGATCTGGGAAAAGGCAAAGTTTGGTGAAGATACAATTATTGGAGGCTTTGATGGCGGTAAGAAAATTATCACCTTTTTTCTTCATATTCATAAGAGCTCATCAGTATGTGTCTTTTCTAGCAACAAAATACCTTGATTCAAATTTTATCTTTCTTTTCGGTTTGCCCACTTCTTATATGAAATCATTTGATATATAGAGATCAAGAGTGATGATAAATTCAAATTCAAAATGAATAATCTCACAGTACTTGGTTATCAATTTATGTAATTTGCTTTCTTTTTGCCACTGTTTCTTTTTCAATTGCTATCATGTTTTGGCATTATTAGACATAAATTTCATTAGGTATTTGGCCGGAATCAAAGAGCTTTAGTGACGAAGGGATGGGACCAGTCCCTAAACGGTGGTGAGGAGGTCGTGACACCGCTAAAGATTTTCCTTCCAACATGTTCATTCTCTCTTCCACTTGTTGCCAATTTTCTCTAAACAAAATTTGAAAAAAGCATTTTTTTTTCAGTTAAGATGCAATGTTGCCTTATATAAGATGTGATGATGCTTGCCAGTTTTCTGTTAACAAAATTAGAAAGAAAAAAAATTATATATGATATTGATTCTGCAAAGTAGTTTGCCTTCATAGGTTAACGAAATTTTCTTTTCTTGGATAAGCTTGCCTTTAGCTAGGATGAGAACCTGACCTTGAACAACCACATTTGTTGATTTAAGCTCAAGAGAAATGCGAGAGGAAAGAAGAGAGAAATGACAGAAAAAAGAGAAGAAAGGATATTATTGATTTTTCCAAGGAATGGAAAAGTGAAAAGAATAAAGAAAAAGGAAAACAAGAAGAAGCTTATTTTAGATTTCGCTCTTCAATCCTCTGACTTTGTTTTCTTCTCACTTTTCTTACTTGCTCCCACTTTTCATCTCTACCAATGATCATAGCCTAAAGTTCATATATATGGAGTTTTCTAATGAAGGTCTGCTTGTACTCAGAATTGTCAGGCAAAAAACCACTCGATTTGGTCATGGAATTTTAGCACAAGTAAATCGCTTGTTTGATGAATAAAAGATGAAAAATTGAATTCTTCTTAGGATACTACATATATTATATCTAAATATGTTGTTAATGATAATGAACATGCTCATTCAAATTTTTGCACTTTATTTCATTCTTCACAGCTGAACAAATGGTTTGTTTTATATTTTTCTATGATTTTCTTTCTGCACGTAATGCCTCAAAAATGCACATTCAATTTTGCTACTTGCATTTTACTTGCAGAAGGTGATCGGAGCAAAGTACTTTAACAAAGGGTATAATGTGTTTGTTAGCAATCTAAATTCTGTAACTGTGCGACACGAAGAAGTCCATGGATCACATACCCTATCAACTCTTGTTGGTAACTTTGTGCCATGAGCTAATTTCTTTGGTATTGGAAATGGAACTGCAAAAAGTGGATCGCCAAAAGCCCATATGGTTATGTACAAAGTTTGTTAGAAACAGAACCGCTATGTTTGCAGACATCTTGGCTGCATTTGATGCTGCAATTTGGGATGGGGTTGATATTATAACATTGTCGGTCAGACAAGTCAAAGAAGATCCTTATGAATTTTTCAAAGACGGGATTTCAGTTGGTGCCTTCCATGCTGTGAAAAAAGGTATCACTGTGGTTTGCTCAGCTGAAAATGATGGACAAACTCCAGCGACTATACAAAATATTTCCCCGTGGATTCTTACTGTTGGCGCTAGCACAATTGATAGGAAGTTCACAAGTTATGTCAAACTAGGCAACAATAAGCAATTTAAGGTAATTCTTTCCCATCACGAATAAAAATGTTGAATGTAAATTATTCATTTGAGTTAATATTGTTCCGATTTTGATTTTTTGCAGAGAGAAAGCCTTTCCTAGAAAGCCTTGCCATTTAATAGATTATATCCGTTGATTAGTGGTGCAGATAGAAAATCTACTAACGCATCAGTTGAACTCACGTGAGTCTCCTGTTTAATCTTTCTTTATCAGTAATTTTGTACTATCATACGAGTAATTTGCAATTTCCATGGACTTGACAGTACTTAATGTGTTGCTGGAACACTTGATCCGGTGAAGGTTAAAGGGAATATTTTGGTCTGCCTTCAAGGAACTAACGATAGAGTAGACAAATGGAAGATTACGGCTCTTACAGGTGTTGTTGGTATGATTTTGGCGAATGATAAACTGAATAGAAACAAACTTAATCAAGATTTTCATATTATCTCTACTGTTAGAGTTGGTGCATACTTCACGGGTCAAGATCTGCAAAACCCCCGACAACCATGGGTCCCGCTCCCTAGTGAACGGGCAGGGGTTAAGAGACAACATCCTTGAAAATTTCAAGCCCTGTATATGTTTTGGGTCTGGTTTTTACTTGATGATTTGGGCTTGAGCTCACAAATAGTCATAGTTTTACAGCATGACAAAAACCCTAATTATGGTGTCTTAAGGTGCTTATAAATTCTCTCTATGTACTGAGCGCACATTGAAATGAGAGATTTGTGAGGTTGATAATAATGAAACTTTTGGCAGGATATAGCCTTATTTTGGGGTGAACTTGGGTATATCATATCTTATTTTCTTTTTATTTATAATTCATGTGATTGATAGGTCTCAAATCGTTCAATTGATATCATAGCATTGTGTTTAAGGTTTAACGATCAGAGATGTCGATTGGATCACGAATTGAAATCAAAAAGTTCGAAAGGAAGTGCTTCGAGTTGTGGAAACTAAAGATGGAGGATCTACTCATGGATAGGGACCTGTGGACAATGATAGTCGATGAGATATCGAAGAGTATGATGAGCATGACGACAGTGTCCACGACAGAGGCAGCATTGTCGGTGGTGGTTTTAGCATCATCTTCAACAGCCATCAAAGAATGGGAGAAGCTCGATTGAAAGGCACGAAGTATGATTTGGCTATGCTTGGTCGATTCTGTTCTGATAAACATTTTTGGAGAGAAGATTGTGAAAGAACTCTGGAAGAAGCTGGAAAGCCTTTATCAAAGTAAATCTCTGATATACAAACTGTTTCTGCAGTAGAAGTTGTACAACCTTCGGATGACTGAGGGCAATTCTTTCTCTATTCATCTATATGAGTTGAACACTTTGATAGATCAATTATTGTCTATCAGTGTTGATGTGACAGATGACGATAGGGCTATTACACTGCTCTATTCACTGCTTGATTCGTGGGATAACTTGATAGTTGCGATTGGTAGTGGTATGACTAATCTGTCCTTCGAGAATATCGTGGTAGCTTTATTGTCTGAGGATATGAGGCAGCAAGGTACAGAAAACTCGTCAAATGAGGCCTTATCTATGAGAGGGTGAACCCATAATAGAGACTACAAGTGATCTGGTGATAAACCCAAGTTCAGGGGAAGATTGAAAAGTAGGGATAAATCTAGGTTGAAGTGTTGGAAGTGTAGGAAGCCCGGACTCTGAAAAAGGATTGCAAAAGTAAGAGTGTGAACCCTGAAAAGTGGACAGTTAAGAGATCAGCTTTAGGAAATAAGAATTAGGATAATGATGTTGGTGACTTAAATATGGCGTCCTATTTGGCTCAATCAGATCGAAGTGTTTGGGTAATTGACACAGGAGCATCCTTTCAAATGACACCTCACAGGGACTGGTTTCATGAGTATGAAACCTTTGATGGGAGAAATGTTTTATTGGGAGATGGCTCTCCCATTAAAATTATTGATCGTGGGAAAGTGAAGTTGAAGATGAATGATGGGACGGTCAGGACACTTCCAAGTGTGATGTATATTTCGGGCCTCAGTAGGAATCTGATGTTAGTCAGCAAGATGACAGATAAGGGAATGAATTTTAACTGTGACAAAAATTTAGGCAAGATGACACGTAGATCGTTAGTAATCACACGAGGTATTTGGTATAGTACATTGTACAAGTTTCTGGGAAGTACAGTACAAAGTTAGTGCAGCGAAGGTTTTCTCTTTGGGGAGGCGACTGATGATGAGGCAAAGTCCTCTATGTTGTGGCATTAGAGGCTTGGGCATATTGGTAAAAAGGGATTATCTACTTTATCTTAGAAGTAGATAGTGAAGAGAGTTCCAGATTGCCCCATGGGATTCGGTTTATGTGAGCATTGTCTACATGGTAAGCAGAACCATTTGAGTTTTAAGTCCACTGGCACGAGAGCGAAGGGTATTCTAGATTTGATATATAGTGATGTGTTTGGGCCAGTTCCAGTCCAATCTCTTGGAAAATCAAGATATTACGTCTCTTTCATTAATGATTTTTCAAGGTATGCATGGATTCACTTCATTAAGAGTAAAGCTGAAGCATTTGATAAGTTTAATGAGTTTAAAGCATTGGTAGAAAATCATATGGAAAGAAAGATAAAAGTACTGAGAACAGATAATAGAGGGGAATTTTGCTCAGATAAGTTTGAGCAATTTTGTATGGCAAGCAGCATTGTAAGACAGAAAACAACTCCATATACACCTCAACAGAATGGGCTGGCCAAGAGACTCAATCGGTCACTTATGGAGAAAGTGAGGAGTATACTGAGTTGTGCAGGCTTCGAGTCAGAGTTTTGAGAAGAGGTGGTGGCTACGGCATATTACCTGAAGAACAGGTCACCTACATCAGCCATGCAGGATCAGACACCGTTTGAGGCACTATTCTGGAAAAAGTCGAGTTTAGCTCATATTAGAGTGTTTGGGTGTGATGCTTATATGCATGTGCCAAAAGAAAAGAGGAACAAACTTGACAACAAATTAGTGTAGTGCATTTTTATTGGTTATAAGGATAGGGTCAAGGGGTACAAGTTATGGAATCCAGAAAACACGAGTATAGTTTTCAGCATAGATGTTGTGTTCAGAGAAACACATAGGGATGTGGTGGCTGTCCAAGATGTACTAGAATAGCCAAAGCAGATTCAGATTGATCTTAGCCTGGGAGATAAAGAATGTGAGACTACCCCACAAACTGCATCGAATACTTCAGATTCTGAGTCAATTGGGTCTGAGCACGATATTCATATTTATGATGTAGAGGATGAGGATGAGGATGTTGACTCGAGGGTAGAGACCACACTTGTCATGAGGAGATCCACACGGGTTAGGAAGCCATCCATCAGATATTCTCCTAGTGCTTTGAATGCATTATATGTTTTAAATATTACTAGTGATGATCCTAGCACAGTAAAAGAGGCAAGGATCTCTGAGAATGCAAATTTGTGGGAGGATGCTATGAAAGAGGAGATGCAGTGACTATACAGGAATGAAACATGGAGCCTTGTGAAATTTTCTAGAGATAAGAATGCAATTGGGTGCAAATGATTTTTCAAGAAGAAAACAAATGCAGATGGAATGGTAGAAAAGTACAAGGTATGTCTGGTTTCAAAGGGGTGCTCGCAAATTGAGGGAATTGACTATGTTGAAATATTTTCCCTGGTAGAAAAGTTGACATCTATCAGATTTGTCTTATCCATGGCAACTGCTTATGATCTAGAGGTCGAGCAATTAGATGTGAAGACAGTTTTCCTTCATGGGGACTTAGAGGAGGAAATTTACATGAAACACCCTGAAGGCTTTGTGAGCAAAGGCAAGAAAGAGCTGGTTTTTAAATTGAAGAAGTGTTTATACGGATTAAAGTAGTCACTATAGATGTGGTACCAAAAGTTTGACATATATGCCATTCAGCTTGGGTTCACTCACAACTATGTTGATCACTACGTCTATGTGAAAAGGTTAGGGGTTGATTTTTGTCATTTTAACCTTGTATGTTGATGATATGTTGTTGATTGGAAATAATAGAAAGATGATTAGCACTATGAAGGCATTGTTGGCAAGGCAGTTTGACATGAAAGACCTAGGGCCAACAAACTTTATCATGGGCATGCAAATAAAGAAGGATCGTGAAAATCAAAAACTGTGGCTAAGTTAGAAGAAGTATTAAAGAAATTTAACATGTCTGATAGCAAGCTGGTAGGGACTCCCCTGCCTTTGGGAACCAAGTTATCGATGGAACAATGTCTAAAGATTGAGGAAGAAGCTGAAGAGATGGTGCACGTACCTTATGCTAGTGTGGTTGGAAGCTTGATGTACACCATGGTGTGTACAAGACCAGATATTGCCTAAAACAGTGGGAGTATTGAGTAGATATATGTCTAATTCTGGGAAAGAGCATTGGACTACAATCAAGAGAATTCTTAGATATCTTCGTGGCACATCAGAGTTTGCATTGTGTTATGGAGGTATGGGAGGTAAGAAGAATCTTGATATTGTAGGATCGGTTGATGCTAACTGTGGATGAGATATTGATAGCATGAGGTCTACAAACGGATATGTGTTCAATTTGTTTGGTGGGGTAGTGAGTTAGATGAGCAAGAGGCAAAGTGTTGTTTCTCTTTCATCCACAGAATCAAAGTATATGGCGATAACTCATGCTGGAAAGGAAGCGGTTTAGCTTCAAAGGTTACTTGTTGAGCTTGGGTTTAAACAAGGAACAGTGAAGGTGAAATGTGGCAATCAATGTGCTATCTTCTTAGCAAAGAATCCTGCATTTCATTCGCGGACGAAGCACATTGATATCCAATATCACTTCATCTGAGAAAAGATTGAAGAAAATGTGATAATCTTGGAGAAAATCGACACAACAATAAACAACGCAGATTTCTTGACTAAGGTAGTTAGTCTAGCGAAGTTTGAGTGGTGTGCTACTGAGATGGGCTTGAAGAAACAGAGTTCTGGGAAGTTTTCCATGTGTGTGCGGGGGTTATGGGGCAACGCCCTCAAAAATTTCAGGCTTTGTACTTGTTTTGGGTCTGGTTTTTTGCTTAATAGTTTGGGTTTGGGCCCATGAATAGCTATGGTTTTGAAGTAGGGCGGAAACCCTAATTAGGGCGCCTTAAGTTGCTTATAAATACTCTCTATGTATTGAGCGCACATTGAAACAAGAGATTTGTGAGGTTGATAATAGTGAAACTTCTGGCATGATGTAGCCTTATTCTGGGGTGAACCTGGATATATCGTGTCTTATTTTCTTTCTTTTTATAATTTGTGTGATTGACAAGTCTCAAATCGTTCAGAGTCCACTTGTAGTAAAGCAGAAATAGATTTGGTGAAATACATTTTTCATTTTAGGCTTGAATGTGCTGCTACAAAGTAAAATTGGGAAAAGAAAAAGATACCTTGTTCTTATTGGAAAATAAAGAACAAAAAGTAATGTTCATTGATTAGTTGGTTTTTCCTCCTGTTGTGTTTATCATACATTAGTATATTACCTACAATCCAAAGCATTGTTCAATTAATTGTAGAGAATTTAATAAAGAAAAAAAATTATAGAGTTTTGTTATAGTGAAGCAAAGAGATGTTGCGGCTGAGCTAAGCCGTCAAGTATTGTAGGTAGGGGTGGCAATTCGGGTTGACGGGTCGTGTTCGTGTCGACACGAACACGACACTATTATTAATGGGTCGACACGAACACGACACGATTATTAATCGTGTCAAGAAAACTCAACATGAACACGACACGATTATTAAACGGGTAACACGACACGACACGCTTAACCCATTTAATAAACGGGTCGTGTTAGACCCAACACGACACGCTTAACCCATATAATAAACGGTCGTGTTAGACCCGACATGACACGACATGCTTAACCCATTTAATAAACGGGTCGTGTTAGACCCGACACGACACGACACAACGCGACTAATTTTTCATAATCCGACACGACAACACGACACGATTAACCCGCCATGACCTATTTATTACATAAGCAAATATAAGTTATCATCTACTCATTCATAATCCGAATTTCAAAATATTCATGATCCAAATATACATAAAAAAATCAAAAAATAAAAAAAGTTATCATCTAAACAACGGTTCAACCATAAGCAAAAAACAAAAAAGAAACAATAACACCATAAGTTACTCATAGGCCATCCAATCACAAGTACACAATATTACAACATTAGTCAACCAAATCAGCAGCAGAACCCTCAGAAGGAGGTGCAAATGATTCATTCTCATTAATATTCAAATTCATATCCATTACATCAGAAGTAAGCTCCTCTATTGCTTTTGTAGTGATTTCTACAAAGAAAAAAATAAAACAAATATTAAAACAAATAAATATTTCCCTATTTATTCCATCATTTAAATTATAGTTGAAGTAGATTTCTATTTTGATATATAAGTTGAAGAAGAAGATTTGATAGTTATAATACCCAATCCTTTTTCTTTTCCTACCTACCCTCTTAAATCTTACCATTAAATCAAAATAATAATAAAATCAACTTAAAACATCCTCAATTAGAATTATAAGTTGAAAATAAGCTTAACCAAATAAAGAAAATAGCAAGGGAAATGTTCCAGAAAAATGAGAAGAAAA
Source organism: Bretschneidera sinensis (assembly GCA_023935145.1). NCBI lineage: Eukaryota > Viridiplantae > Streptophyta > Magnoliopsida > Brassicales > Akaniaceae > Bretschneidera > Bretschneidera sinensis. Next base: position 126,316,462 of record CM043698.1, on the reverse strand, counting down.
AAAGTCAGGTAAAACTTTATGAACTACTCACTAATAATATTCTCATCATTAATCCAACCCAAGTTAATTCAATGAGAATATTTCGGATCATACAAGAAAAAAGATCATTTCTCAAAATTCTGAAGTATAGGTTAGCCAAATACTTTTAAGGTAACTTCAATGACTAACCAAAAAATAATTAAATGAAAATAGTCACACATCTAGTCACAGGAATTAGATATGCCATCAAAAATTTGGCTCACAGTCGCTCTGTATAGGACAGCTTCAACAAGGAGATAAAATCATTTTTTTTGCCTTCCATAGCTAAAGTGTTTGTATGATAATACTAACACTGTAAAAAGTTTCCTCCTCTAGAAATATGTTGGCCATGCTCTGACTACTAGTTTAGTAGTTCAAAAGGCTTTGGGGGGGGGGGGGGGGGGAGGAGATAAGCTACACAGAAAGAAATCAGTACAGGTTTGCTCAACTACATTACTCCACAACAATTCTCTACAGATTAGTTCAATTATTCATCTGCCACTTTCACCAGATTTTAAATCCATCAAGCAATAAAATTGAAGCAAATCCACTAAACATCTCAATAGAACAACTTGGAAATTCTTTAAATGCACTTACCCTGTCCAGAAAAAGATTCTCTCCGAATGAAGTTTGGAAAAGTGCTAAGTGAAGCTCTTCCTGCAAAATAAGACATTGATATGATTGTGAGCATGCAACTGCAAGTTAAGCGGTAGGATCGAAGGACTTCTGTAATGTGCAAGAGATAGTGACCGTTCTCATAACCAATCAATCAATAACACTATTGTATACTCAGAACAGAAGATGATCACTTTAATAAAAGAGTTGTGAATTGCATAGATATATTTTATGGTTAAGCTGTTTATTGAGTATCATCATTTCTGTTTTTTGTTTAAAAAATCCTACATCACCAGCCATACTTATTTTTTCATGAATAACTTCAAGATCCAGTGATGCAATATCATGCCAGACTACCAGTGGCCCGAAAATCACATAAAAGAGACCATATTTTAGGATTTAAAATGTTAACAGAAAATGTAGACTCATTCAGATAGTATAAAAAATATGCTTAAATGAAATACCAATGTGAAATTGCATCCAATCATAAAAATGAAATACAAATCCTTGGTCTAACATAAATCCATGACTAATTATAGTCTCAGAATTGTAAGTTGTTGAAGAAAGGAATTATAATATGGAGAAGCCCACTATTCTAAAAACACATGATAAGGAATTTCTAGCATTGCCACAAAAAAAAATCATAATCCCTAAAATCAAACTGAAGTACTTAAACCCACCAACAAAACATTCAAATTCAATTCAATCACTGAGTCTAAAAATCTACCCATGAGCAAATCGAAACCCCTAATAAATTAATCCCAATCACAATCCCTAACCTAACCCAGCATATATTCTAGGGCCTCAAACCACTTACAACAAGTTTAAAAAACTAAACTCCAAAAATTATTTAAAAATTATAAGAACCGTAGTAAAAAGAGAGAGAATGAGAGAATTTTTTTACCTCAGCTACTTTGAATCCAAAGAGAGGAAAGTAACGAGATAGAGAATGAGAGAGAAAGAGGCTCTCTATTGTATTAAGAGAGACAGAGAGCAAAAGGAGAACACAAATATGAGTAAACTAAACCGATGCGGTGGTGTGGCCGACGAATGGACCAGTGCGACGGCGGCGTGGTTGGCGGCTGTAGATCGAGAGAGAAATGGAGAGACGAGAGAGGCGGTCGTGCAGTGTTTGTGTCTGTGGATTGTAAAATTAGTATTAGGGTTTATTTTTTATATATATATATTAAGATTTTTTTTAATTTACTGGATATTTTTTTAAATGGGTCATAACCGTGTCACCCATCAACCCGCGACCCATTAATCGTGTCATAATCATGTTATTTTGGGTTGGTGGGTCAACCCGCGACACGACACGATTATTCCATGTCATAATCGTGTCGATAAGAACCCGATTATACTCAACACTAACACACTTTATTTCGTGTCGTGTTGTGTCGGCTTCACGTGTCGTGTCCAAAATTGCCACCCCTAATTGTAGGCCTTGAGAGCTCTTGGGCGATGCCAAGTATTGGGAAAGACCAACCATCGCTGACAAGTGAGCCTGATCAATCTAGCAACGAGAGAAAAGAAAATAAGAGAGAAGACAAAAAAAAAAGTAATTCAATCTTTTCATTGTCTCCAATAAATTTTTGAGATCAAAAGAAATGTTTGTCGGTTTTTTTTAGGAGAATGTTTGTCATTTTTCAAATAATAAAAAAGTAACTCAGATAATTTTAGATAGGTTAATCAAGTTTTTCCTAATATTTTTTTAAAAAAATTTGAGTTGTAACCAAATGCCTCATACAATTAACCGTAACTTTTACTATAAAATAATATCAATTATCATGATTGATATGACGTTATCATAACATGTAACAAAGACTAACAATTTATTTATTAAAATTTGTGCTAAAGAATACTATTTTGTAAATTTGCATACTACTGAACGGTTACGTTTGCTAAAAAGGAAGCTTGAAAAGAAAACCCTAACTCTTAAACCCTTGAGCTTCTTTCACGGACTCTTTCTCACAGGACGAAGTGATTGCAAGGGCTATCAAAATATTATTCAGGTGTTCTCTTGTTCATTTTTTTTTTTTTTTTACCTTTATACTATTTGGAGATGCATATCAATATTTAGATCGATTTCATCTTAAAATTTTATTTAAAAAACCCTTTGCCATCAAAAGTATTTATTTACCAAATATAATTTTTCTAATCATCAAATGAAAATTTTGGACATCTTGACTTGATTATTGGGCTATCAAATATGATATTTTAGTCGAAATAAATCAAAATGAATCAAAACAAAAGGTGAAACGTAATATATGAGTTTTTCGTTTCGGTTTTAACGCTGAAACTGAACAATTAAAAAACCATTCTTTTGAATGGTCTAATTTGTTTGACCCAAACAGACAAATATCCTCTCTTTTTTTTATGTTCATTCTCGGTTAATGTTGTTCTGTTATGGATACCTGAAAATTAGAATTTTATATAGGTTGGAAGTTGGTTCTATTTCAAAATGCAGTCTAAAGAAGCTCCTACTGAAATGGAAATTCAGACGGTGCCATCTGGACCGATATCTGAATGCAGTTCTTTACTGCCAAAACCAGACTTTAAGCCTTTAAAGACCCATGAGATGTCTGATGGTCGTATTCAGTTTCTGAAGGTCTCCGCTCCATCACAGAGGTATTCACCTCTCAAGAAAGCTTGGATGGATATCTATATTCCTATATATGAGCAAATGAAGATTGATATCCATATAAATCTCAAAGCTCGGAAAGTTGAGATAAAAACCAGACCAGGACACACCCGACATCAGTAATCTACCAAAGTCTACTGATTTTGTCCATGCTTTCATGTTGAGTTTTGATGTAGTATACGTCATTGCTCTTTTGCTGTTAGATGAGCTATATGTTGAGTCTTTTGAAATCAAGGATGTTAAAACCCTAAGAGGTGAGCACTTGTCTCGTGCTATTGGAAGATTATCGGGTAAGGGCGGCAAAACAAAGTTTGCTATTGAGAATGCTAGAAAGACAATGATTGTGATTGCTAATACCAAGATTCACATTTTAGGATCTTTTACGAATATTAAAATTGCAAGGGATTCTCTTTGTAGCCTCATTTTTTAGTCTCCTACTGGAAAGGTATATTCAAAACTTAGAGCCGTTGGTGTTACAGTAGCAGAAAAGTTTTGACCATTGTTATTTGTGTTATTTTAAGATTTTGCTGAGGCTTCGTGTCAAATGTCGAGAACTACAATTTATAAGGATTTCGTTCATTTTCATGTATTGCCTTGTATGAAATCAATGATGGGATGCAGATAATAGTGCTTGTATTCCATTTGGATTCTGAAAAATAGAAGTGGATGACTGAATCATTGAACAAGACATTGTGTGAATATAAGAATTTAGCCAGTAACCTGATTTAGTGACCTTGATAACTTACATTATTTCAACTTGCACTTTCTGCACCTCTCATCCCCAAGCTTATGGCTTTGATAGAGAAAATAGGAAGAAGGAAGAAGAGAAAAAAAGAAGAGGATGTTAAAATAATAATGATAATTGTGTTTGATAAAGATGATAAAAAAATAAATAAAAAAGGAAAAAAAACTTATTTAATTTTCACTTTTTAAATTATTTTAATTTAAAAGGACTGTGATTTGTATTAATAAAAAAAAAATCAACCATCTGATTTTTTTCACTATTTTTTATCAAACGATAAAAGAAACGTTTTTCCACTTCTCAGCTCCTTCCTCGCTTTTCTTATTTACTAATCATAGGTTATATGTTCAATTATATAGCGCAACAATATGATGGCGAAAATTTAAGCAAACTAAAGCACAATAAAGTGAAATGATTTTGGAAGAGGAATTCCTTCATTATGATTCTGAAGTTAATGTACTATGTCATAGAAAGATTGATAAGTCAAAAAGCAATTGATTCTGTCATGAAACTGAGCCAGCAATACAAACGTGTCTGCTCTGATGACATAGTTTCTTCTTCTGGCATCGTGGTATTGAAACCTTTTGAATGAATGGTGAAAAAATGGTAAGCATGGTGAAAAAATGGTAAGCATAATACTTTTTCTTTTTCCTACCCACTCGGATACAATTTTCCATCAAAGTTTCTTCAGCTCAGTGAGCATACGGTACAGCAATGTAGGGTACCTCCCATCTTTAGCACTGTATGGCCCGTTTGGTTGGGGTTTAATATGGGATTGGCCATTTGGTTGGAGTTAAGATGGGATTAAACTATTTTAATATCACATGAATAGATATTCTTCGTTTGGTTAGGAGATTTATTAATCATATAAGATTAAAGTGAGATAAAATCAATTATAAATTTATCTTTTTGTCCCACCTCTTCTCATGGATAGAATCTATCCCACCCATTTTAGATTAAAATTTTTAATTTTATCTTTTTTACCCTTGAATAATAACAATTATTATTATTATTATTATTATTATTATTATTATGGTAATAATTATAATCTTATTAATAGAAATAATTATTATAATAATTAAAATCTTATTAAAAATAATAATAACTTTTTTATAATAAAATAATAGAATTTTCGAAGAAATTAAAAATTGTTAAAGGATCGTAAACAGTGTTAGGATAGTTTGATACTTCAACTTTTTATCTCACTTTAGTTCTAATCGAGCAATTAAATAAACCAAACATAGGATTAAGGTTTTACATTTTTTTATCATATCTCCTGCTAATCATAGTTCTATCCCAATATAATCTTGTCTAAGAACCAAACGAATCAATAAAGTTTAGAGTATGGAGCTCTTTTGGTAATGCAGCATTGTAAATTCTGTCCAACCAAACCACGGACAACCCCACCATAGAGGATCATTTGTATAAGATTATCATAATTTGTGGGCAATGAATCAAATCTTAGGATACACATGGAAAAGGATCTTCTATAACGAGGTTGTGTGCAGTTTGATGCTAAGTTACATCATTTAAAATTTAAATCAACAATAGAGAGTGGATTGCAAATCTTTTCTGGATCTATATACTCATCTGTCACATCAGCTAAACACTGGTTTTGCTTTTAGAAAATCATATTTTTTTTTAAATTAAAATAAAAATGGATCAATGACCTAAACAGCACTCACTCGCAATCTCATTAGCGCATGGATCTTTCCGATGACAAGTCGCCTACCGATTCAAGCTCCCAAGTTGTGGTGGATTTAGAAAATAAAGCCCCAAAACATGCAAATCTAAACTCAAACTGCCACCATCCACACTGCAATGCATGAGGATGGTGACAAACAATGGTGAACCCAAAATGTTAAAATATAAATCTCAAAGAGCTCTTTTTAAGATATCAAAATTATATTTTTTTCAAATACTGATTAACCCGATTTCACAAAATTCTCCAAAGAGTCAAAAATTAAATCAATAACTTTAATCAATTCCCAAATTACCCATTTGTTTGTTATCCTTAGAGCTCAAATGCAAATGATCTTAATCCTACATTTAATTAAATATTCATTTGAGACGGAAGGACATTGATTGATACTCAAGCAACTTAAATGTCAAGTACCCAAGAAAGGTACTCCAGAAATGAGAGTAAAAAATCCAACATAATCAAACCAAGTTAGTGTCTTGAAAGGGTTTACTTTCATTTGAATGGTAACACTTTGCTTTTGGGTAGATTGTTCAAACCATAGTCCTATCAGGTAAGCAAATTGTCAATTTTTGAGGTAAGTTATTAAATTACTGAAACAAATGTTATTTCACAGTTAATGGAAATGTTAAAAATAGGTAAGTTATCTTGATCATCCAAAAAGAAACCCAGCCGCCTGCTCTTCATTTCCATCAAATAACTTAAGAGCTTGTATTACTGCATCTCTCCCAAACCCTAACTCAACAAGCTTTGAAACTTTGGCTTCAAAATCAGGTCTCTGCAATGAAATGATTTTAAATTAGAATTTCGAGACAATTTGACCTTCAAATCACTTAAGTTCAACCATTGGCTTATGTCCAATTATAACCATTGGTAAATAAGTCCAGATAGATGGGGTGAACCACCATCTAGATGGCAAACTTTTGCCAACCATGGAACTGTTAACTTCTTATATAACAGAAGCGGATGTCACATTACAAACAATTGAAAGCAACCAAGAAGGAAGTTAGCAGGGAACTGAAACAGTTGTTTTATAGCAAATTTACCTGTGATATATCACCACGTGCAGCTCCTGTAAGCAAGCAAGAAAGAAAGTGAAAAAAAAAGAGGAGAGATCATCAGTTCTAGTAACTAGTAAGGTAGTTTATGAATAAGAAACACCCCATAGTATCATGATAGCCAAATTGCCACCATGAAGAGGTACAGCCTTCAAGCATAACGATCTTTTTCACATGCCTCTTTCAAATTATAAAGCTGCTCAAAGAATTTAACCAGTGCCAAATTTAAATAATTCAAGCCATTAAGGACAAATTAACTAACTTATTTTCAGCTGAAACAAAATGCCAAAAATGAAGCATCCCATAGCACGTCTATCCAGATTTGAAAAACTGACCTGAAGATCGACCAGCTGCTGGTACACTGGCATTTTTCTCTGTTGTTCCTGACGCCACCTAAAGAATATAAAGTAATTAATTCCAAAGCTAAGAAAGGCACAATGGTAGTTACTCATGCAATAAATGCGTCACCAAGAATATGAAAGTAAAACAATACTAGTAGCTGACATCTACCATTAGTTGATAAGAGAATATTTTAGTTCATTCTTTTCAGTTTTAATAAGATTGCTAAAGATCTACTAGAGATGGCTAGCAACCTAGGCCGTACTTAAGCTTAAATTTTTTAGGTTCATATAGCAAATGCATTACTGTGCTTCTGTCATGCGTGCATTTCCATCAACATGGTTGGTTTTATTTATGTACAGGAAGCCACAAAAGTTCCAGCAACAGCGGTAGCGAAAGGAACTGGGATACAAAAGACAAGGCAGGATCTCTACTGGGTTTTTGAACCCACTGTCATACAAGTAACATTCTGGTGCCCATTACGGTTCTGCAAACATTGAGATGTGAACCATCCAATTGTGGAATTCACATCGGTCCCATGTGAAACCCACATTCCCTGAATGGCTCAAATCTACATTGATGCATTTTAGAAGATGGATTCATTTTAGAGGAACTGTAGTCTGCAAAGCTATCCAAATTTAGCAAGTTAATTTTCCCGGGAATACGTGCAATCCTGTCCATCAGGCAAAAGGATCAACGGCTTCACAAACACGCTTTATGTTTAAATCATCAGGCAATCCCACAACAAGAATGATCTGCTTTAGTAAAAACTACATAAACAAATAGTAGCTTACTGCAGTTCCTGAGCTAGATGCTTCTTTGGAATGCCTCTCTTCATCCAGAAAACGAGACGGGATGTCTTTTTCTGAAAACGGAGTTTACTTTTGTCATAACAAACTCCAAAATCTTAGAAAGCCACAAAAAAAAAAAAGAATTTCAAATGTGCAAGGGAAAGAATTGTGTAATCACTGAACAGAGAAACTCCGAAACAATAATGCAAATGGAGAGATTACAAAATCAACCTTGCAAAAAGGGTACTGAAACTTCTCCTCCACCAACTTTCAGAACATTCTCGTTCAGATCAATGATGCACTGTAAAAATTGTTTGGTTAAATGAATTAAAAAATCAATTAAAATTTATTAATTAAAGCATTGAAATGAATGGTTCATCAGCTAGTACACCAAGTGAGGATGCTACCTGATGCTTGCGAAGCATATCCAGACCAAAGAGGAATTCCATATTGGGAGCATCCAGCACCAAGAAGGAGCAGGGGTAAAAATTATTCCCAATCTACAGGAAGAAAAAGAAGTTGGGCATGCCTTTATATAGGCAAAGACTTGTCTTTATTTAAGTATTTGCCATGAAATAGTAAACAAGAGATAGATGCTCTATTGATTAACGTGACAAAGAAAGCACCAACAGATATGGCCAACTTTGGAAGCATGGTCAACCCATACACAACTACATAAAAGTTTTATGTGTATCAAAGCATAAATATGCATATAAGAAAGGGACCAGCTTGTTATAAGGTGCTATGCACATTAAGCTTTTCATCATTATTGAAATTTTACAGATCTATGAATATGGAGAGCAAGGGCTTAGAGATGAATCAACAAAGATCATTGCAAATACCAAAAGTAAATTTCATAAAGATCTTCATTGATCAAATATTAATATAAAAATGCATGCACATGTACGTATAGATATAAGCACATCTAATAAAATAATTCATAACTAGAAAGCTTTAGCTGACACATATACTACCTTGATTGGAGCTACATGTATCCGGCCCAGTATCTCTGATTGACCAACTCCATGAGCAATACCTTTATAGCGTTGATCTAAAAGCCTCAGCAATCTGGAATTGATCATGACAACAACACAAGAAAACATATAATGTCATATCTACATTACTAAAAAAAGAGGACAGCATGTGTATTTGAGAACCAAAAAAACTGTACCCTTCAGAAAAGTAGACAACGACACTTGATTAGAAAGGAAAAGGTCCTTTGAAATTCAAATAATTCAATCATGTTACTATAGAAAGTGATTCAATGGCGATGCTACAGAATTGAAACCAAAAGAAAAAAACAATGATACATAACAACACTTACCCGCATCGCTCGGCACAGCTTTTTGATATTATTGTTGATTGTGCACCACTATCAACAAATGCCTGAAATAGAGAAACGGTGTCCAAACTAAGGTCTTTGCTTTCAACATACTTAATACAATGGTGGATATAACAAAATGATATATATGATGACAAACCTTAAATAACCAAGTCATTCGATATTTGTAACAATAATTGCAAGTTGCAACAGATCATTACCATAACATGTAAAAGAAACCCAAGACCACCAACTAGCAAATTTGTGATGGTCTAGGGAATGAAAAAGACAGTACCGAGAGAAACAAAACATAACCCAGGTAGTCATCTTATTTTACATTAAGGCTGAATAAAAAACAATATGATGCATCCTGAGTACATGACAAGCTATTTTCTATCATATCTACCTTTAAAGGAACACCATTAACTTCCATGTCAACGTACAACATGACCTGAAGAGTCCAACAAGAAAGTTTAGATTTAAGACAAAAAGATAAGCAAACTTTAATCACATGAACACTAGGTTGACAAGCATACATACCACCCTTGCAAAAGCTTCAGGGTTATGTTCCAGGGCAGCTGCCCAGTTCTCATCGATTCCTTTCTGCATATGAATTTAGCAATATAACCAAAGGTCAAACAAAAAGATCACTATCTCAAATATGGATTCCATCAGGAAATTAGTCATGAAGGCATTAAGTGAGAAGTAAGTATTGCAAATTTGCAATTAAAGATATCATGAAGCAAAAGAAAAGTACTACGGGTTACAATCAGGTTTCAGCACCAAAAAGTCACATACTAAATCCTAAAATTTAGTAGAATTCATTGCACCCACACAACGGAGATAAAGAAACAAAAATCTTAAACTGCACAAAAATCTAACAAAGAAATTATATATAAGAACAATGCAATAGTCCCAAAAGCTATAAAGGAGCAAACCACTCAGAAGAATCATCAATAATAGTAAAAAAAATTAAACAGCAGAAACTTGATTGTCATATATTGTGCAATTCTAATCAGTTTACCAATTCATTTATGAGAAAAAGGTATAAGAAAAATACTAGTGCATTTCTACATGAGAAAGCCTCTGTAAATGATGGACACAATGAAAAATAGATTTAGGCTTTAGATATAGAAATTATGGGTTATTTGGACTACAAGGGTAATTTTGTAATTTTAATAAAATTAAGGGTAGTTTAGGAATTTTACATTCAACTGGGCTAGGATTTGCCTTATATAGTAAAAACATTATGTTTATAGTTAGCTTTGAATGAATGAAATAATATATTCTTTTGAAACCAAAACAACTCTGTGATTGAGTGTGTTCTTTGCGTCCATGTGATTTGGATTGCGGACCCCATGTGATTTGGATCGTTTTATCTTTTAATTTTCTTGTTGAAAAAAGAAAAGAAAAAATTAAATAGTAGATATGGAGAAGAGAGTAGAGGCTGCCTCTTTTGATCTGCCACTCTCTCCTGCTTTTCAGCCTACACCTCCACCACCATCAGAAGCCATTTGTGACTACAATCCAAAAATTTCAGCTTGTTCTGCCACTGTTCAGCCACCACACGCCTCCACCATTGCCAGCAAACTTCTCCAACCAAATAGGAGCACACTATCAGGACCAAAATTCTTCGATCTTCACAACCTTGCTGTCCACGCACCCATATTTGGCCAGAAAGTCCTTAAAATCCAAACAAACCCTGCCACACATCTCCTTCTCTGGTGGGTTTCATTGAGACCCACTCCCACCATCAAGTTCGCGAGCCTCCGCCGACCAAAACCCTGAAAACCCAACTTGTTCCGCCGTCAAACACCATCGCTGGATTCCGCGCCTGTTCAAGCTCTTGATACCTTCCTTTCCAGCGTTGCAAGGTGGAACCAACACCAGCAACGGAACCAGAATCCAAAACCTAGCCTTCCACTGAATTTCCAGCGCCAATCTACACCAGATGGAGGCACGCTCCCCGCGCCGGGTTACCCACTGACCTGATCCGAGCCATCAAGTTACTAAGCCTTTATCCGTGAGCCGAACCGCTGATCAAATGTTGACCGAGCAGCGCTGACTGAGACTAGCTGCATTGAGCAGCCATTGACCAAAGTTTGAACATGCAGAAACTTTCGGCAAATTTTCAGGTTTTCTTTTCTCATTCATTTTCTGATTTTCTATATTTAGAGAAAAAAAAAACAAAGGAAAACAGAATATATATATATAGAGAGAGAGAGAGAGGTAGAAAAAAGTTGTTGTATCCTCTCTTGTTTCATTTACAGTAATGCTTTTGTTGTCCCATTTGTTCTTTGATTAAAAGAGAGAGACAGAGCAAAAAAGGAGAGATATTTTAATGAGATTTTTGTAGGAGAGGTATTTTGTTGCCTTATATTATGATTTACTGATTTAGAAAATAAATAAAAGAAATGTGTGACAGGTCATAGTTTTAGTTTGTTACTGTGTCTATTCACACTTGGAAAAAAATTCAATATGTGCAAGCTAAACTTTCCATTGACTATTTCCGTTTGGATTAGTTGAAATCCAAAGGGACCAAGTATGGTTGGCCTTATCTACTCCAAAGCATGATCGAGGAGTATGAAAAACTTAAATATTGGGTTCTTTGTGATGAAAGACGGCTTGAAGAATTGAAAAGCCAATATGAGTATGAGTGTACTTCTCAAGATGCCCATGCTTTGAATGGTTACGATGATGAAGGGGTGCTTATCAAAATTATTATTATGCTCTTAAAGATGCTTATGCTGGTTGTGTTGAGTATGATCGTGATTATGAAGGTTATGATGGGTATGGTGAATATGATGAGCTTGTGATAGAACAAAAGCCTACCCCAACAGCTTCATCCGATGATCTAAAGAAAATGATTAAGTTGGTGAAGGAATGAAAAGAAATTTTGAATTCAAGACATGACAAAGCCCAACTTCATCATGTAGAGCGACAAGTTGAGAAATCCAAATCCAGTGACATTGAGGCATTGAGTAATAATATGGAGATTTTGGAATATGAACAAGTCTTGAGCCACGATGAATTCACCAACGATGAAGATATTTCCATTAAGGTTGCACATATTGAGCAACTTCCATGTAAGGTTGTCTTAGTTGAACCAATCTAGCAAGATGATAGTCTTTTTAGCATATTGAGGATGTTGAAAAGGTTCAAAACAAAAATGAAGACAAGCTCAAGGTCATGGTTAATATCGAAGCTTTGACGGTTGATTTTGTCTTGCCTACTTGGTTTGAGGACCCTCCACAACAAATATTCTCAGTAATAACTTTTTCACCTATTGGCAACCTCGACTTCAAAGAATTTCTTTAACGTTTGCCTCAAATATTGTGACACTTCATCAATTTTCAACTCGAGATTGAGTTTTTTCTAAGTGGTGGAGAATGATAGAGGACACAATGAAGAATAGATTTAGGGCTTTAGATTTAGGAATTAGGGGCTATTTGGACTATAGGGGTAATTTTGTAATTATAATTAAATTAGGAGTAGTTTAAGAATTTTACATTTATTTAGGCTAGGGTTTGCCTTACATAGTGAAAAACCCTATGTTTGTAGTTAGCTTTGAATAAATGAAGAAAAAAAAGTGATTGTGTTCTTCACGTCCATGTGATTTGGATTGCGGCTCCCATGTGATTTAGGAAAATCCATGTGATTTGGCCGTTTTATCTTTTATTTTTCTTGTTCTTAAATTTAGCCTCTAGTGTTATGCATCAGTAAACCTTTGCATATAATAAACAAAATAATACTAACCTGGCGAATAGAAGCTTCAATTTTCTTTTGTGCTTCAACATCAAAAGGATCTGCATAAAGAAGAGCCTATAGCAAAAAATACAATGGGATGTAGGTAAATAGCTTCTCCATTTAATAATTCTAGTAAAATTATAATGTTTGTACATAAATTATACTCTCAAAACATGTTATAAAGAAAACAAGTTTAAATCACAGCATTAGGTTGCACAATATCATTTCAAATAAAAGATAGTCATGTTTCTTATTACATTTCCAAAAAACTACCAGAGCTTTATCTAATTGGTGGCAAAGCCCAACAACTAGAATTGAAGCAGTACTCAATGCAATAAGGTTCAACCACTGGTACATAATGAATTAAACCCACAAGCCACAAGCACAAGATACTTACAAGCTCCTCCTCCCGCTGACGTTGTAATTCTGATTTCTGACGATTACGCTCCCGTAAAATATCCTGCAGTCTATTGAGATCATTTCCAAGAAGGGCTTGTGCTAGCTCAGGATCAGTCTGTAAGTCAATAATAAAATCAAGTGTCAGAAAAATCACAAAAGTAAGATCAAGATTATGCAATGACATAGCACTTCCAACAAATATCCTTTACTTTTTGGTTTAATATCATTTTTTTTTTTTTTGGATAAGTAACAGGCAGCTGTTAAACTAAAAAAAATGATGTTAAACCTTTTGACATCACGCCTTCTGTTAATCCCAGAAAAAATCAATTTCTAGCAACTTAGAAAACCATAGTCATGATTACCCTTTTCAATTATACAATGCAGATCAATGATACCAGGCAGACATAGAATAGAGAAGCTTGAACAAGCAGTACAGTCGTTTTCAAGGAAGTAACTGGATTAAGAGAAGTGGAAAGGACATCATAAAAAGATCTACATTAAACTTTTTTTCAAAGTAGTAACCAACCTAATCATCTCATACAGAACTTTTCTCAATGGAAAAAGTGACCCAATTAAGCATGCATATATCAGATATATTCTTGAAGTAACCATTCTACCTGAAATAGCTGTGCCATCATATTAGCATCACGCCGAATATGTTGCTGGAAAGCTCCAGGGTTCACGGCAGATCCATCAGGATTGAAGCTCAAATCATTGGTAGATGCACTGAAGGATTTACATTTGGCACAAAGAACAAGGCAATAAATTATTTTATAAAAAAGATTATATATTGAACAACATATGTGTGCAAGTGAGAGCATTCTAAGAAATTATTTGAAAGGTAGAAAGCATTTTAAGAATCTATACACATGAAAGTTCTTGAAAGTACCCCCTTTTCACGTTTCATACATGTAAGAGCATAGCAAAGACAATTCCACCATCTTGTGAAAGCCACAAACAAAGATTCAGATGCAAACTGTATATGAAAAATAACAACAACGGTGCAATGCCCAGAAATAAAACACAGTTCATGCAAACCAAGCATAGATGAGCACTTCATTCAAGAAATAACAACAATTAAAACAAGTAATTCTAAAGAAACATAGGTTAGTTGTGCACACCAAAACTTGAACTACACCCTATAATCCAAGGAAGAAGAATATCTAGCAATAATAGTTTTTTTGTCTTCTTTTGGAGAGGACAAAGTGGTAAAAGAGAAACGAGGAGGCATTGAAGAAGGAAGCGAGACAGAGAGGGAGAAAGTTAGGTAGAGAGATCTATAAATGTCTAGCCTTAACAATTTTTACAGATGGGCTTCATAGGAACTATCTTTGATGAAAACTTTTGACTAAACGATACGCATACCATACAATTTCTTCACAGATGCCTTTTCCTAGATTCAATGAATCTATGTAGGTTAACCACTCAACTTTCAAGAAGCACACACCATGGAGTCAATCACAAAATATCCACAAATATGTGTTAGTTATTCCAGATTTTCATAACTAACATCTAAAGCAAATTAGTGTAGTTAGTTTGATGAAAACATCGTCATTTTCCAAAAAATATAATGGTAGGTCTTCATTCCTGGTTTCCACATATGCATAGGTGTAACCCTGTGTGCAACAACCTTAAACACACAAGCCTGGGCAGGGCGAAATTATAAATCAATCAATCTACAACAATATACTCAGCACCAATGACACAGTCTATGCCCAAAGCAATTAGAAACTATCAAATTACATAAACCTATTTAACATGCTGAAATCATACGAGCAATGATATAGATCAAAACCAGTGGCATTTCCTAACATCACCAAGGAAGCGAATGGATAAGTAAGTAAACATACACAGATGAAGCGTTATAGACCATCATCACTAAATCCTCATCCTTAACACCCAATGCACTCAATTTATCGGAATTCCTCATCTCTTTCCCATTATGTAGCAGCTGCTGCTGCTGAAGTGAAACGTTTGTCTGCTCATTCAGGTATAAGCAACCAGAAAACAGTCAACACGAGCTTAACTTCAAAATTAACTTTCAAAACCCTAACCCCTCTTTTACTTGCTAATCAACAAACATTCAAAACTTCAAATTTCCGTTCTTTCGTTTTCTTTCCTCGTATTTTCTCATTAGCCAAATAAATAATTACCAACATTTTTTTCAGAATAAAATAAAAGGGTCTCACCTCTACTTCGAGCAGAGCTTTAACGTTTTCAACCTATTAGAAAGACATCCCAAAACCAAAAATACACACAAAATTAATACTGGAGCACAGTTCTATACAAGTATGGAGACGCATATGCGTATATGCAAGTATAAAGGCACATCCATAACAAAATTTAGTGTTTAAAGATGTCTTACAGTTTCGTTGGGATCGACATCTAAGGTAAGGATCTGTTCGTCTGCGGTCATTACAGTGATCCTCATCTTCTCCCCCTCTCTGATCTGATCTCCCTATGTGCTTTTGCTCTCTGCTTATTTCTACTTTTAACAGTATCACTTTTGTTGGTGTTCAGTGTTACTTGGTAGGGGTTCTACAATATTTAACATGAACAGTACAAATTTGGTTATCTTTTTAGTTTTAACCAGCTCCTAGATGGAGAAGGTGAGGGAGGATTCTATGCAGTGTCGCCTATCTGAGTCTATATTTCGACTTCTGAACGACACCGTAACAATATTAATTATAGGATTGCCTTGAGTGCAAATTTGGTCTGGTTATTAAATAAGAGCAAAACGCATATGAAGTGAGTTGATGAAGTTTGTGAAATTCTTTAAAAGAATAATACTTTGAAAAATTAAATTTGAAATCGAACATTAAAATTTATTTAATAGATCATTCATATAAAATTTCAATTAGAAATTATCACTTTAATATATAATTTAACCTACATTTCATCAACGGTTTAAAACTTATTAAATTTTGTACGAAAAAACTGTAACTTAAATCATATATTAAAATTTATCATAATAAGTTGATTTTTTTGTAAATGTAAAATTCTCGTGAATATGTTTTAAATGATAGGTCACGATCTTTAATTATTTTATTGTTATAAACATGAAATTTATAAGAGGAACTTCAGAACTTCATGTAAAAATTTTCATATAAGTTTTTTCTGTTATAATTTAATCCTTAAACAAAATAAAATATAAATTGAATCCTTAAATTCACGTTTTATCTACAATGTGGTCCTTAAATTCACTTTTTTTTTTTTGTTCTTGATAAAATTTGGTAGTAGTTCCTAACTAAAAACTAAAGGTAAGCATGGGTCGAGTTGATCTAAAAAATCAACCTATCCCAATTATCCAGGGTTAAAAAAAATTTAATCCAACTCAACTCATGAACCCATCCAATCTCAACCTAACCCAACATATTTAAATCGATTTAGATCGGTTTGAATAATTGGTTTAGTATTTTTTTCACTTAAAATTAATACAAGCATATTACGTAAGAAAAAAAATTACTACAATTATTCATCATTCATTAAATCCAAACTAACTTATCAAAATGTGAATGTATATACACACATACAAAATATATATTGCAATCCAAACTAATTATTTATCAAAATATGAATGTAGTCCATCAAATATACACACAAAATATTTAATGGAATCCAAATTAACTTACCAAATTATAAATGTAGTCTATCAATCCTTAAAGTAAGTGCATCTTAAATATATATATAAAATATAATTATTATATAATGATCGGGTTACCAATTTGGGTCGGGTTGAAATTTTTTAACCCATGACCCAACCCAACCCACCAGATTTAAAAATTTCTCAATTCAAACCCAACCCAACTTTTGAAAACTCCAACCCATTACACCAGTTTGGGTCAGGTTCACGGGTCCACCGGTTTCCATGCTCACTCTGACAAAAAACAATATTATTGTTCTCTATACCATAATAGTTAGAATTTTTTTTTGTTTTAACTGGTGAAATCGTGAGAAATAACAATATTATAGACAAAATCTGAGTTTAAGAATTCAATCAGAACTTTTTTTGTTTAAAGATTAAATTTGGATTACCCAATTAAATTAAGAATCAAATCTACATAGAACATTGAATGTTTTAAAGGAAAATTCTATGTTGTCAAAAATAGTTTTATCGACATTGTGCCGCCAAGTATGCGAAATTTGTAACCAAACAATCAAATTTTGTAACCTATACATCAAATTTCGTGACCAACCATTCATTTTGCATAAAAAAAAATATTATTTATAAGATGACATGTAATTGATTGTCAATTATTTTGGGTGGGTATAAATTAAAATGTTTTTTAGATAATTTGAATTCTAAACAAGGAAAATCTCTTTAAAATATTTATGTGATTTTATCAACCCCATATAATTTATTCAATGATTATCGTATCAAAATATCTAACAATGAAAAACGAAAGCTTGGTTACGGAATTTAATTGTCAATTTACAAAATTTCATAATTTGACATCACTTGGTTATAACAATATGAATATTTGTCATGTAAAATATTTACGACACTTTCAAAGTATTTTCGAGTGTAATTCACATTATTTTTTTAATGTTTTTTTTTCATTTTAATTTATTTGCAAGTTGAGGTTGTTTATGTATTAAAAAGTGTACGATGATGATCATATTGGTGATATATGCTTATTTTGAAGGTTTTGTTTTGATTTTTTTTTGTTTGCCTTTATTTTGATGAGATTATGGTACATGGGGCATATAAGATTAATTTTTTTTTTCGACAATTATATATATGTTGCTCTTTGATTCCATATTGCAAGAACACCACAATCCATAAGTTAAGTTTTCTCGTTGCAATTCCCAAAAAAAAAATATAAAAAGATGTTAATTGCTTAGAGTATCATGAAAAATGAAACGAACCATATATATGTGTGTGTGTACTTTCTGAAATACGATTCCATGCAGCCACATTAAATTACTTTTATTTACCCCCACCTAACTACTCCCAATGTGTATTAATGTTAAGTATTTAATTTAAATACAAAAATAATTTTACCTTTTCAAGAATGACTAAACCAGCTGTTTACTTATTAAAGAACACAAGTCATATATATTTTATTTCCCCATCCTAAAGGCTTTTTTAACCTTACCATTAAACAGTAAAACAATCACAAAGATGCAATAGAAACCAAGAACCCAAAAATATTACAAAGAAAAATGTATGGAAGATGAAGAAAGAATTATTATTGAAATTCTACTTTCAAAATCATTTAGTGAAGAAAAGGAACACAAACATCATATTAGAGGTTAAAAGGATTGTAATAAACTGGAACAATTCAATTTACTTGGCTACTTTTGAAAAAGGCAACATAACTCTCTCTTCTTTACTATCCTCACATTACACAACATTCAAAATCGAACCTACAATTACCAAATCAACAAAACTGATTCACGACTGAGGTGCACATAGTATTGCTATTTTTTCCTTCTAGTTTTAACAATAGCTTCACCAACTGGACAATATCTTCCAACAACAGGGCCATAACACAATTTTGAGAGAATTAGAAGAAAGAATTATAAGAGTGTGAAGATAGAGGTATCGAGAGATGAAGAGTTTACCGTAAATGCAGTGAAACACAAAGTTGGCGAACAAAGGCTATCATTTCTACGAAAACTCAACTAAATGACATGGTTTAATGCAAAATAGCATTTACTTTTTAGAGATATGGCATATCCTCGACAATGCATCACTGGTTTTATACACACACACGTCTGTGTATATATATGTATTATTGGTTGTAGTAAAATAATTGAATCTTAACTCCGAAGATATTGTATCTTTTGGAGGTAACAATAATGTTCATCTATCAATTTATTGTAAATATAAAAAGTTAGTTTTTTTTTTAAGGAAAGAGTTGTCTTTCTATTATTTTATACTAATATTTTGAGATGGCTTGTTTTATAATATAGATTGACCACAAAGTTTTTATTTTTCATGTATCAAAATCAACTAGTAGTATTCTACTTAACTAGGCAAAGAAATGATGATATTTTGAGGTTTTTTAGTTTATTTATCAACATATTTTTCTGAGATGAAGATTTGGGTGTGGAGAATTTTGATTTAAGAATGTGAAAATCAGTGGAATAATATTTTGATATCATTATTTTTGTTGTTCTTTATTTGTTTTTTTTTTTTTTTTTTTGTGATTGGAACATGCTTTGAAAAAGTTTAAATTTGAAAGGCTAAAACATGATGGTTAAACTAATTGCACAAAAATATGAACTTAAGTTGTGCTTTTTGATAGTCTAACTAAACTTTGAATGGGTTTGAAGTTTTTTATAAGTTATTTTAAATATTTAAACTTTGTTGCTTACTCAACTTTGAATGGATTTGTATATATCTAAATATCATACGTAAATACACCTATGTACTATGAAGTTATTTGGATTTCAATGACTTAACGTAAATAAATTGTTTCCAAATTAAGGCATGCTCTCTCATATTAATTTCAACATAAATTTATAAAAATGACCACAAAAAAAAAAAAGCAATGCAACACGCAAATCGTGTTGTAAGGCTAGCGTATAGTGTAAGTGTGTAACAATCCTGATATTATATTTCGTCAATTGAGAAATTTTACAATTCTTTTTGTTTCATATTTTGACCATATTTTCCCAAACTTTGATTCATCGCTTAAATTGTAATATTAAATAGTACTGGCTTTTTTGATACCTCATAAGTAACAAGGGTAATTGTTTAGTTATAATTAGATTTACATGCATTGGCTTCAAGAGTCTTAAAATCAAGCATGCTCAATATTCATAATATATAAACTTTCCACAATTTTTGTACTCATACCTCTAATAATCATTAGTAGATTGCTTTAGAAAAAATTCAACTAAATTGTCTATAGAAAAAAACACAAAAGGACATTGAAGTTGATTTTTTTTTTTTTTTTTTTTTTGCATTGCCTATCCAAAAACAATCCCTAGGACTTCAATGTTGAATAGAACAATAAGGCACAATAGAGTTTTAAAACGAGTTCAGGCACAATTGACTTCAAAGGAAACATTGGTCATTAAAAGCCAGTGGGCTATACTCTATTGAAGCACAAGTCGTAGCCTCTCCAAGAGGGTGGTCATAACTTGACTAAATCTTGAAGTTTTCATTAATGTTATGAATGGTGAAGAGGAAAAATTAAAGGAAGAGAGATATGAACGAAAAGTAAGTGAAAAACACTTATCTATAGTTTAAAGTGAGGATTGATGTTTTATTCCCATATGTACAAATCAAAATCCTCTTAAATTTTGATTATTGGAGAGTGAAAGCTAAAATAAGCTATTTTTTATAATTTTTCTATTTCTTCTCTATTTTCTATCATTTTTACCAAAAGTGTAATGAAAAACATCAATATTTTTTTTAATCATCTCCCTCTTCTTTCCTCTGGTTTTCCTTTCCACCAATTATAACCCGAAAAACTAATCACAAAGAAATAAACATAGAGCAAGGATTTTCTTATCACTCACCAATGCCACCATTACCAAGGAAAACCAATATGAATAAAAATAGTATAAGAATATTTTTTATATTTTCTTACCCAACAATTTAGACATGCAAAAAAGATATACACGTGTAATTATTATGGTTCAAACACTAAGGATCGAGTTTACTCATGTTTGAAACTTTATGGTGTTAGTTGTTATGCTTCAATCCTTGCATACCAAATTGCATCATGTTTGAAATTTTATGCTGCTAGATGCTATGATTCAAACTATGTAGATCAAATTGAATTTCAACCCAAAATTCATAGACCATTTATGTAATTTAGCGTGCGTTTGATTTCTGAAAAAGTTTTATGTTTTTAGAAAATGAAAATAATTTTTATTTTTTCATTTTCTATCTTTTAGAAAACTTGTTTGGTCAATGAAAACAAAAATTGTTTTCTAAAAATAAAAACTGAGAAAATGCATGATGCTGTTTTCTCTTGAGAAAAAAACTTGAAAATGATGAATTATTGTTAAGTAAATTATTATAGCTAAACATTTTTGTCTTTATATTTACGCTATTAGTAAATAAAATTATCATCGATTAACAAAATTCAACATCGCATCTGGATAATATGAATGAGCCGAAAAATAATACTAATACACATATATCAAATATAAAAGTACAAGAGGCTACTAAATAAAAATAAAAGTAAACTAGAAAATATCATGATAATAGTAAAGGCTCTTAATCTTCTCGACTCATTATGCATTTCTAAGTCTATAATCATTCCATAAAGATATAGCAAGATCATCTCTAGTGTGACCAATTTAAGCTATTTGAGTCGTATCGAACATAATAACCTCATGCTCTGAACTTGTCATAGGTGCTTCTGTACCTAATTCATCTTCATTGTCTTCTTACTCATAAGTTTCAAATAACCTCCCCATCTCAGCTTCAAGTCTAATGAAATTGTGTATGGACAACATGCCTTAGGAAGATATCGTTGATTTCTAGAGGGATAATTTGGTATATCCCTTCAAAATTGAAAATTTTTTTTCAATAACCCAATGGACCGTTCAACCACATTGCAAACATATGAATGCCTTTGATTAAATAACTCTTCTTTCCTCCTTAGTCGTCCCATATTTTGAAAGTTGTGTGCATGATATCGTTGCCCACGATATGGTACTAAATACACTAGAATGTTTGGATATCCAATATCTACAACATAATATTGATATACTCAAACATAGTACATATAACAACTACTTATTAGTATCACTTGTTTTTCTCTAAATAATATAACAATCAAATTAGGTACTCTTTAATTTATTACATTTTTTGCAATTAATGGGGAAAATGACATATCACCAGTTGGCATTGGAAAATCGGTGCTTGCGATTGCGTTTAAGAAGACTCTAGTGTCATGAGTTGTTCCTTCCTATACAGCACACATATAGGTGAAAAGCATGTCATGTGAGCAAACTACATTACATTTTGTGTCACATCAGTTTTTCTTCATCAATAAGGAGTCTACTTGTTTACAGGATCCCAAGCAGATACTTGTGTTCCATCAATGGCTCCAATACAATCCTTTTGAGAAATAAAAAATAATAATAATAACATTTTTGTAAGCAAAATTAATCGCTAACATAGTATAATATTCTTTTCACTTCAATTAACATTACCAAGTAAATTTATAAGGTGCTAGCATGTCTATGTACCTTAAAATAAGGATACCAATTAGGATTCCAAGCGATTTATTGTTGAATTTTACCTTGGTTCTTGGGACGAATTATTTGAGTTTCAATTCTATACAGCTCTTAAGGCTTTGTTAAACCACTCAAAAATAGTCTATGTTGAGTGCTGAAATCTATTTGCCACAATTCTTTGTCTTGTATTGTGGAAAATTATAAATAAAGACATTGCAACTGCCTCTTATACACTGACAATATTTTCATCTTCCATGAATCTCTCCCTTCTTAACCTTTCACACAATCGTAAAAAAACATGTGATTCAATGCGAAAATTATCATCACACACTGTTAGATTTCCTACTAGAACTTCAATTATGTATATTTTACCTGATAACATTGAATTTATGCATGGAACCTTAGGCATATATCTATTATAACATTCTCTCACATAGTTGAAAAGTACAAACTTCCCAACTTCATCTTCTAAGTCAACTAAACTATCTGAACTATAATCAATACTTATTTCTCTCTGCATACGTGAAAAATATCAAATCAAAAACATAGAACGATTAATTATACAAACCAAACTCAGAGCATCAAACAACAAATAAGATTCGAGCATAGTCCAAGCAAGTAATTAGCATAAAATAATGAAGGGCAAACATACCATCCATAGTACAAACCAAAACATACACCATTAAATACATATCCATAGTCAAACCAAAACACAACATAAAAATTACAACCCATAACCAAATTCAAATTTAAATAAACATGAACCGCAAACACTTAATCCTCTCCAAGACCATCTACCCAAATCATTTCACCTCACATCTCTTAATTTTATAAAAACTCGCCTATATTCTAAAGTTGTGAATTTCTCAATCGCCTTGTTGTATGAGTCTTTAGAGACACCATTCATAATGTCTAACATATTAATGTACACTTCAATAGAGTAAGCTTCAGAAGCAAAACTAGTTGCATTATAATTTTGGGACTTATACGTCTCAACTTTTGCCTTAGAAATTGCTTCCCTTGCTTCTAAACTAGATGCTCACTTGTCTAGAAAATTGTCCAACTTATCCAATCTTGGATCTTTTTTCGAACGATGCTAAGTTTGAGTGTTACCAGTCCGAGGTTTTTTACCATATTTTTTCTAATCATCAGCTTTGTTTTTCATATCATCATCCAAATCAATATGCATTGAACCAGCTAAAAAAAAAAATTCTTCAAATGCTTATCTTCATCACGGTGAAGTAAATCTTTAGTGGATGATTGTTGAAGTTTACTAGTTGTTGTAATAGTGTTAAATATCTCCCTAATTATCCCATAATGCTTATATGGTTGTTTATGAAATTTTTTATAATCCTTATTCTTCTTGCAATAGATGGAAATATATCATTAAATTACATTAATCTAGAACTAAATTTCCAATATAATTAAAAAAAAATAGAAATCTGTGTTAAACATTAATAAAGTTTTCTCATACATGCTTTGGAGCTGAAACAGTGTAATCATCTCCAATTCCAATTTGTTTAGTTCCAGTGTATCCAAGTACATCAGAGAACATTTGATATTTAGTACGTAGCCAATTGAATTTACCCTTTAACTTATTGATGTTGTAATATTCTTCAATTTGTTTAAATAACTCATTATCAATTTCTAAGCACACATCTTTCTTAAAAGTAGATCCCTACAATAATCCAACTCTCCCTTTCTCTACTAAAATGTAGATAAATGCAAACTCATTTTGTCCTAACCAATCCTTAGAGTCATCACAAGCTTTCTTTTTTCCTCTCATCTAATGAAAGTCAACTAATAAAAAAAAATTAGAACATAGTTGAGACATAAATTACTAATTATCTAGCTTTTTTATTCTTTCTGCACTATTTTCCTATTACTTTACCATGTAATCTTAAACTATATTTTTCATGATGTATGCAAGCTATCAAACACCTAATGAAATACTAGTTTATGGCAAGTTCAAGAAGTTCAGGAAGTACTATTATATACACAAACAAATAGAGATGGTTTTATTTTTTAAAACGGATGCAGAGCTTTTCAATCCCATTTCAATGTGCAAGATGAATCAAGACTTAGACCAAGAAAAAAATCAATCTCTTAAGCTTCATAGCAAAACAACAGTTAAGCTTGTAAAAAATTACAGGAGCTGAACCAAGAATTGGCACTTTTTTTTGTCAAACTAGACTTGCATAGCAAAACAAAGGATCTTTGGAAGTCAGCCTTTGAAATAAGGCTTATAAATTCCTCCCCCTAAGTATACTAGTTTCAAAGGATATAAATCAAAACACAAGTATTTTTTAACTGTTATCCAAAAGGTGACAGACTGATTAGAGATGAGCAACAAAAAAAAAACCTACCAAACCATATTAGAATACCACCCCCCAAAAAAGAGAACATTAAAATCATATTCACCATCTAATCATTACATAGTTTTTTACTACTTTACGATGCTAATCTTTACTAATTTTTTTCATGATGCATGCAAGCTATCATTCACCTAATAAAATACTACTTTATGGAAAGTTCAAGAATTACTATTATATATACAAACAAGCAAATATGTTTTTACTTTTGAAGAGGGATGCAAGGCATTTCAATGTGCAGGCCGAATCAAGACTTGGACCAAGAAACAAAAAACAAATTTAAATCTCTTAAGCTTCAAGGAAAAACAACATTTGAGCAAGCAAAAACAAACCGAAGTTGAACCGAGAATTTGTATTTTGTTGTGAAACTAGACTTGCACGGCAAAATAAAGGATCCTTGGGAGCCAACCTTTGAAATATGGCTTGTAAACCCCTTCCCCCTGATTATACTAGTTTCAAAGGATATCAATCAAGACACAAACATTTTTTCCTGTTATCCAAAAAGTGGCAAACATAACATAGAAGAGAAACAAAAAAACCAACCAAACCATATCAGAATCTTAACCCCAAAAAAAAGAACATTAAAATCATGTTCACCATGCTAATCCTTACCTAGTTTCCTTTTTTTTTTTTTGCAACTTTACTATGCTAATCTTAAGCTAAACCCATTGAATGAAATTCAGATTTGCATACTTTCAATGTGGGTAATGGATTTGCTCCGAGGCATATGGTTGAGCTCTTATGATGTTAATCAATTGATCTACTTGTCATGAAATCAAAACGTGTTAATTAGGTTAAAATCAAGAGAGATAAAGAGAGAGAAAATTCAATACAATGATTATAACTTCAAATTCCAAAATTAAATCCACTGATTTGAACATATAACAAACAAATTCAAACCAAACTACATTGATTTTTATTAAGCATTCAACTAATTTATCCAATCATGAAGATCATAACAGTTTTCCACCACAATCCAACTCCAAATTCATATTCAGTCAAGAACTAAAACAAGACTTCAAAAACCTCACTGTAATGAGAGGATTTCTAGCACCAATTTAACTATAGCAACTTATAAAGGAAAACTCGGGCAGGACTTCTGGTTGGTTGCCCTTTATACACATTTAGTGAAATTGCGTTTCTTTTTAAGGTTGAGAATTATATTTTTTTTCTAAAAGAAATGGGGTGAATAAATAATCTAGATGGTTGCCTTAAGAACGTTACAAAGATAAAAGAAAGAAAGTAGCAGATGAACCATGAGTTTTCACATATACACGATCCAAATAAAAAAAAAAACACTTACAAAATGGAGAATATATAAATTCATTGAATTGGACAAATCTAAGCTATTAATCTCAATTAAACTAAAATTCTCTTTTCTATTCTTTTTTGTGTGGTAAGAAAATACCATAAAGTATAATAGTCTCTGTTGACCCTCATCTATATTTTAATGATGATAAAACACAACTCTTATTATACTAACAATAATATCTAAGTGTATTAAGCGAGAAAAGCATACTACCAAGGATCAAGGTACATGAACTCAACCCAAATCAAGCATCAACTCAAGACAGAAGATCTAGTATAGGTTTAAGGTATTTAACAAGTTGTAAATATCACTTGTTCAGGTAAAAAGCTTGTCTTATGGCTCATTTTGAAAAATCTTTTTTGAAACAGAACTTTTCAAACAAATGTTTTAAGTTAAAAACATTTCAAAACATGAAAACTGGGTTATTAAGCAACCCAATCGACTGGGTACTTATATCATAAGACTGGTATATGGGACAATATGTCCTTAATCGACTGGGTCACACATACCAGTCGATTGGTACTTTGGGCAGAAGGTTCCCAGTCGACTGGTAAGTCGTACCCAGTCGACAAGTACCTTCAATAGCCTTTAAAATCACATTTTAAAATCTTAACCCAGTCGACTGGTGCTAAGACCCAGTCGACTGGTAGTTCAAAAAATATGACCATTGAGACGCGAGATTTCAGCACAACTTGCACCAAAACGTATCAAATTAGTTACAAACGGGCATATTACATCAAGGCTATATAAACCCACTCTATTGAGCATTCCAAATAGAGGGATTACACATTCAAACAATTTTTTACTCATTGATACTCAAAAGCTTTGAAAAATTGATTGTTGAGCCATTATTCCAGCTTTACCTAGAAAGAGAGATATTATTAAGTTGTATAAGCTTTCATTGTTATCTCTTTACTATTTACTTTACAGTATTTATTGTAAAGGGATTTGTTTCCGAGAGGAAGGGATTGATTGTAAGGTTTGTGCAATACCTGTGAAGTTGCACAACTAAGTTTCTTAGTGGATTACTTCAAGGAGGTTCCTTGAAGAGAGTGGACGTAGGGTCGGAAAGAATCCAATATTGCCGAAACACTATAAACTGAGTTTGCATCCTCTATTCCTTAAACTCTTTATTTACAGCACACATTACTTGTTTATATGCTTATGGTGTTATTTGCTTTATAAACTTGTGTTTAATCTGCGTAAGTTTTTAAAACCCAATTCACCCCCCCCTCTTGGGTTGAAACCTAAGTCTACAATTGGTATCAGAGCCTTGTTCTCAATTTTAGGCTTAATATCCTTGAGTTGATATGATGGCGGCAAATAGCTATTCTGAGGGACACTCATATACTAGGCCTCCCTTGTTCAATGGCTCCAACTATAACTATTAGAAAAACATGATGAAAATCTTTGTTGAATGACAAGATTATAATCTATGGAGAGTCATTGAAGAGGGACCTAGAATTCCGTCAAAGGAAATCATTATTGGAGAAATCAATCATACAATGCCTAAACTTAAAACTGAGTACAATGATGAGGATTGTAGAATGACATCTTTTAATAGTAGAGCAACAAGTATTTTACATTGTGCTTTAGATATATCTGAATACAATAAAATCTTTGCATGTGTTTCAGCTAAGGAAATATGGGATAAATTGCAAGTTATATATGAAGGAACTAGTGAGGTTAAAAAATCAAAAATCTATATACTAGTGTCTGAATATGAATCTTTTAGGATGTCTCCTAATGAAATAATTTCTCAAATGCACTCACATTTCACAACTATTGTTGATGGTTTGAAGCTTCTTGGTAGGAACATTGAGAAGTTTGAACTAACAAGAAAAATCTTAAGATCTCTGCCACCTTTGTGGAAACCAAAGAAGACGGCCATTCAGGAGGCCAAAGATCTCGATAAACTTGATGTTGAGACACTTCTTGGGTCATTGTTGACATATGAGATGGAGGAAATGAATTTCATTGTAAATGATGATGAAAAGAAGAAGAAAGTAATTGCTCTCAAAGCCTCTACATTCAACAGAGAAGAGGAATCGGAAGAAGAGGCGGAGAGCAGTGAAGAAAATGGTGAGATGACTTTAATCACTAAACGGTTTCATAGATTCTTGAAGAAAAGCAAGAAACCATACACAAATGATCCCATCTCAAAAAAAGAACCACTTGTGTGCTATCGATGCAAGAAGCCCGGTCACATCAAGGCCGATTATATGGCTACAAGCAAACCATACAAGAGCTTCAAAAAGAAGGCTATGATTGCAACCACTTGGATTAATGACGAAGAAGAAAAAGAATCCTCGGATAAAGAAGTCGAATATGAGGAAATTGCCAACCTATGCCTTAAGGCAATTGATGATGAAAATAAGGTATTATCTTCTTCCTCTTC
Organism: Bretschneidera sinensis; assembly: GCA_023935145.1. Lineage (NCBI taxonomy): Eukaryota > Viridiplantae > Streptophyta > Magnoliopsida > Brassicales > Akaniaceae > Bretschneidera > Bretschneidera sinensis. Next base: position 126,287,863 of record CM043698.1, on the reverse strand, counting down.
TAAAAATAACATTGTGAGTAGTAGTGAAGAATTGTTAGAAGTTATAAATGAAATGCATGATGAATTGAAGAAATTTGATTCTAGGAACTCAACTCTTAAGAAAAAGGTATCATCTCTTTCTAAAGAAATGATTAATCTAAGAGAAGAAAAAGATAAACTATCATCATTGCTTTATGATTCTTCTCAAGATTTCCTAAAAGATGAAAAAGAAAACTTAAAAAATAAAATATTAGAATTGAATGGCACTATATCTAAACTCATGGTTGGAAAAGAAAAGCTTGATGAAGTACTTTCTTGCCAAAGATTAAGTAGAGGAAAATCTGGGTTAGGATACTCTCCATTAGGTAAGCAAAAATCAAAATAGGGCTTATTCATGAAAGTTTCATGTGTGAATGAACCCTCTACTTCAAAGGTCAAAATCACACCCACAATGAATGATAGCATGTCTAGAAATATTAATTCTAATACTTATACAAGAATGAAGAATCCTAGAAATACTAATGCTTATATGTATACTCATTCAAGGAATGCTTATACACATGCTAGGAATAATCAAAATATGCATCCTAGACACTATATGTATAATCAAAACTTGCACACTGCACAAACTAAGAGTTATCATCATCCTAGAAATAGTGTGCATACAAGCATGTATCCTAGAAATCATCTACATACATTTTCTGGAAATGACATGCATATTCATATTCCTCAAAATAAAAACTTGTAACCTAGGAATTCATATCCTAAGCATTATAGGCATGCACAACTAAATACTCCTAGAAAATTCAATAGCTATCATCCTAGGATTGTGCATTATCAACATGTTTATAGATCACCATATGTTGTTAAGAAAGTATGGGTCCCAAAAGGAACAGTATTTTCAAGGACTAACCCCAAAGGACCCAAGAAATTTTTGGTACCTAAAAATGCCATTGTATATCCTTGTATGATATAGCTATGTCTCCACACCAAGGAAAAAGGTAGCTGTTGGTACCTTGATAGTAGATGCTCAAAACACATGACCGGTGATAAAAGTGTAACAAGGAACTAACTTTAAGAGATGGTGGACTTGTCACCATTGGAGACAACACAAAAATAAATATCATCGGGCATGGAAAAGTTGGTGATAATTTCTCAACCATAGATAATGTATTGCTAGTACAAGGCCTTAAGCCAAATTTACTTAGTATTAGTCAACTTTGTGATAAAGGTAACAAAGTCATATTTGAAACCTCTCATTATCTAGTTATAGACATCAAGAGTAACAAGATCAAGTTTGTTGCCATAGACATGAAAATGTTTATACAGTTGATTTAAAATCATTGCATTCCGAAAATGAAAAATGTTTTCCCGCATTTAGTGAAAATTCATGGCTATGGCATAGAAGGCTTGGTTATGTGAACATGAATTTACTTAAAACCATTTCTAGGAAGGACTTAGTCATTGGACTTCCCAAAATCAATTTTGAAAAAGACAAAGTGTGATGCTTGTCAAATGAAAAAAAAAAACTGGAATTTTTTTTAAATCAAAGAATGTAGTCTCAATTACTAGACCATTGGAACTTTTGCATATGGACTTATTTGGTCCAATAAGTACCATTAGTCTAGGTGGCCATCAATATGCTCTTGTTATTGTTGATGACTTCAAGATATACCTTTGTTATTTTTATTGCTTACAAGGATGAAGCTTTCAAATGATTTGAAAACTTTTGCAAAAAGGTTCAAAATGAAAAAGGGATTTGTATTTCAAGCATTAGAAGTGATCATGGAAAAGAATTTGAAAACCAAAGTTTTTCAAAATTTTGTGATGAAAATAGAATTGATCATAACTTTTCAGCGCCTAAAACTTCTCAACAAAATGGAGTTGTTGAGAGGAAAAATAGAGTTCTAGAAGAATTTTCAAGAACAATGCTTTGTGAAAATAGTTTTGGGCTGAAATGATAAACACCTCTTGCTATATCTTAAATAGAATTTTAATTAGGCCTATGCTAAACAAAACTCCGTATGAATTATGGAAAGGTAGAAAGCCTAATATCTCCTATTTTCGTACTTTGGTTGTAAATGTTTCATTCTAAACAACAATAAAAGTAACTTAGGTAAATTTGACTCTAAGACCGATGAAGGAATATTTTTAGGATATTCAACCTCTAGTAAGGCTTATAGAGTCTTCAACAAGAGAACTCTAGTGGTAGAAGAATCCGTACATGTAACTCTTGATGAGTCTAACCTAATTAGTAATAGAGAAGTTTCTTTTAATGATGATGCAGATTTTATTCCAAGAACGGAAACACCTACTCCCATTGTTGACCCAAAGGAGAGCCCACCTCAAACAAATGAAGAGATGGAAACTCTCAAAGCAGACCAACCATCTACAAGTCGATAAGAGGATAGTCTTCCCAAAGATTGGAGGTATGTAAATTATCACCCTATTGATCAAGTGATTGGTGATCCTTCACAAGGGGTAAGAACTCATTCCTCTTTTAGAAATATTTGCAATTATGTAGCTTATTTGTCTTAAACAGAACCTAAGACTTTTATAGAAGCCAAAGAGGATAATGATTAGATAATTGCAATGCAAGAAGAAATAAATCAATTTGAAAGAAACAATGTATGGAATCTAGTTCCTGGACCTGAGAATCATACAATAATAGAAACTAAATGGGTATTTAGAAATAAGATGGATGAGAATGGAATAGTAACTAGGGACAAGACTAGACTAGTTGCTAAGGGATATAATCAAAAACAAAGAATAGACTTTGATGAGACCTATACTCCCGTAGCTAGATTGGAAGCTATTCGAATATTATTAGCCTTTGATGCTTCAATAAGTTTAAGTTATTTCAAATGGATGTAAAGAGTGCTTTCTTAAATGGCTTTATAGAGGAAGAGGTTTATGTTGAGCAGTGTCTTGGATTTGAGAATCTTGGTCTTCCAAATCATGTCTACAAGCTTTTTAATGCTCTATATGGGTTGAAACAAGCTCCAAGAGCATGGTATGAAAGACTAAGTAATTTTTTTATTGAAAATAATTTTATGAGAGGTAAAGTAGACACAACCCTCTCTACAAAAACTCACATAAATGACACTCTACTAATTCAAATATATGTTGATGATATTATATTTGGTGCTACTAATGAAACTATATGTCAAGAGTTTGCTAAGTGCATGCAAAGTGAATTTGAAATGAGCATGATGGGAGAGCTTACCTACTTCCTTGGACTTCAAATCAAACAACTAAAATGAGGCACTTCATCAATCAATCAAAGTACACTAAGGACCTACTAAAGAGGTTCGAGATGGAAAGCTCAAAACCACCTGGAACACCCATGAGCACCTCTACAAAACTTGATCTTGATGAAGGAGGTAAATGTGTAGATACTAAATATTATAGAAGCACGATAGGAGCTTTGTTTTATTTCACTACAAGTATACCTGATATAATGTTCAGTGTATGCATATGCGCTAGATATCAAGCTAATATTAAGGAATCACATGTAGTTACAGTAAAGAGAATCTTTAGATATCTACAAAGAACTCAAACCATAGGATTATGGTACAAAAGAGATTCATCTTTTGAGCTTGTAAGATATTCAGATGTTGATTTTGCTGGATATAGGTTAGATAGAAAAAGCCCAAGTGGAACATATCAATTCTTAGGTGCAATGCTAACCTCTTGGTTTTCCAAGAAACAAAATTCAGTTACACTATCAACCGCCGAGGCGGAATATGTTGCAGCTGGAAGTTGTTGTGCCCAAGTGTTATGGATGAAACAACAACTAGAAGACTATGGCATGAACTTTAAAAGTATCCCAATACATTGTGATAATACTAGTGCTATCAACCTAACCAATAATCATATCCAGCACTCTAGAACTAAACACATAGAAATTAGACATCACTTCTTAAGAGACCATACTCAAAAAGGTGAAATAAGTCTAGAATTCATACCTTCAGAAGATCAAATAGCTGACATTCTTACAAAACTTCTAAGTGAAGCTAGTTTCTACAAGATTAGAATGTTAATGGGATTGTTAGATTATGATAAACTGAATGTTTAATTGCTTCATCATTCATCATTATGCATACTTGACATCTAGTGAATAAGTATTAATCCTTGTTTAATATCTCCATCACTCAAGATGGCATAGATAAACAAATTTTGTGCTAAGACTCAAGACTGAAAATTTTTTTGAAGGGTCCAGTCGACTGGTAAGTCTATCCCAGTCGACTGGAAAGTCTCTGCCTAATTTCTCAGTCGATTGGTAAGTCAATACCAGTCAACTAGTTCATTTAGACTGTGTTTGGAGCCATTTTTTTTAAATTCAGTTATCACCCCAGTCGACTGATATCTTTCTGCCAATTCATCCAGTCGACTGGTACCATGACCTAGTCGACTGGTATGCAAAACTCTTCATCTCTGCAAAGGACCCAGTCGACTAGTACACTAACCCCAATCGACTGGTATCGCGATTCTATAAATAGAATGTTCATTTTTTCTAGATTTTCACGCTATTTTCAAAAACCCTAGCTTTCTCTCTCTACAAAATCTCGTCATTTTGATCAAAAAATTATCAAAACACTACCCAAACACCTTGATTTATTCATCCATACAATCTATTTCAAATTTCTACGGTTGAAATCCACCATTTCCTCTTAAAACTTTTTTTACCCAAAAACTCTATTTCTACCAAAATGACTGATAGAATCCGTACTAAAATCACCATTGGGGGACCACATGCGCCTACGAGGCTAAGGTCCACCAAATCTATGGCTCCGGATTCACGGGGGAAGAGTGTGGATGACTCATCTAGCAAAAGCCCAGAACAAAGCTGGAAGATAGTTTTCCAGCCCAGCGGCAAAGGCCAAGTATAATTCCATTATCCGTCTCAAGAAAATCATGACGGGTAGAGTTGTCGACTTTGACTCTATTTGTCATGGTAATTTCGATATTTTACCTGCATTTAAGGCTATTCATTTGACCCCACTAGTCAAGATTCATGAGCAATACTACTCGAGACTAAGTCATCAGTTTTATGTGAACTTGGTGAAACCCAATCCACTGGCTCTGAGGTTTAGAACCAGTGTCATGGGTGTGGAGTTTGAAGTCAATACTGACCTCTTGATGAGCATTTTGAGGATCCTTATAGGAGGGATCCAATGGAGTCTGGATGGATGGCCAGACAATTTCTAGGTTGAGGAGGCATGTCAGATAGTTAGGGGCGACCCTAACTGTGTGTTTCGACCTACTACATTTCACACATGTAGTGACATGTCCCTAGACTCAAAATTGTTCAACCTCATTGTGAGTTGGACCATCCACCCGAGACTAAGGAGTCGGAGATATCTATCTAAGATAGATACTGTATTGATTTGGTGCCTTAAAACTGGGCACCACTTTAATATATACCCTTTGCTGCTCACCAACATGATTAATGGCGAAGCGAGTGACTCTGGATGTCTTCCCTATGGGATGCTCATCACGCTCATACTTCAGCACTTCTGGGTGCCTCTTCCTGCCTTCGAGGCTCAGGACATCGGCCTCAAGGACATCATCAATGTCTCCTCGCTGAAGAAGATGGGATGCACAGTCCAAGACGGCTTCATCTACACCAAGGCCAAGAAACATATTCAAATTGGAGAGGATGACAGCAGTGATTATGAAGACGAGGGTCCAGATACTACTACTATTGCTGATATGGATACGGATGCCCGAGCACCTCCTATGGGTGACTCAAGTGTTGGACAGGCTGGTTATGGCGATCTCCTCCAGGCCATAACGAGCCTCCAATTGACCATGCAGTCTGGCTTCCAAACCTTGAGGTCTTCCATTGAGACCATCTAGGATGACTTCGAGCTACACCGAAAGCTCATCGAGAGTTCATTGGCTGAGATTCGGGATGCTTTATGCTTAACAAATTTTATGAACTTGTTTTACTAATATATAATATAGTTGCATGCTTTATATATCTTTATATTTGGATTAATGCTTTAAAACTGCTTCCGCGTGTATGAAAACCTTCGGTTCAGCTCGGGAAGGCTTTCGAACTCCAAATGGTGCCAAATTTTCGTGTACAAGTTTTTTTATACATGTTCTTCATGACAATAGTAGCTATATAGCTTATTTTTTTTATTTACAAGCCCATTTTCTGCTATTATCAAAACGGGAGAGAAAAATAAGAAAATGTGAAAAACTATTGTAAACTCAAACTAATGCATAGATTTAGGGGGAACATTGCTCCAAATAACTTGGTATATGGTTATAAATGATGAATTGATCGGTTGAGCTACATATAAACTACTTTTGATCCTTTTACAGGTTGGTTTTGTTCAAAAAACAGAGTAGACTCTGCCCGATTTTTTTTTCAGAAATCCAGCACTTAGTTTTTTATTAACAGTTTTCTCTTATTAGTTTTGTCATCATCAAAAAATGGGAGATTTTTGACCCTCACCTATATTTTAATGATGACAAAACATAACTTTTATTATACTAACAATGTTATCTAAATGTATTAAACGAGAAAAGCATACTACCGAGGATCAAGGTGTATGAACTCAACCCAAATCAAGCATCAACTCAAGACAAAAGATCTAGTATAGGTTTAAGATATTTTAACAAGTTGTAAATATAACTTGTTCAGGTAAAAAGCTTGTCTTATGGCTCCTTTTGAAAAAGCATTTTTTAAATAGAACTTTTCAAACAAACGTTTTAAGTTAAAAACATTTCAAAACATGAAAACTGGTTATTAAGCAACCCAGTCGACTGGGTACTTATACTAGAAGATTGGTATAAGGGATAATATGTCCCCAATCGACTGGGTCACACATACCAGTCGACTGGTACTTTGGGCAGAAGGTTCATACCCAGTCGACTGGTACCTTCAATAGCCTTTAAAATCACATTTTTAAGTCTTAACCCAGTCGACTGGTGCTAAGACCCAATCGACTGGTAGTTCAAAAAATATTACCGTTGAGACGCAAGATTTCAGTACAACTTGCACCAAAACATATCAAATCAGTTACAAATGGGCATATTACATCAAGGCTATATAAACCCACTCTATTGAGCATTTCAAAGAGAGTGATTACACATTCAAACAAGTTTTTACTCATTGATACTTAAAAAGCTTTGAAAAATTTATTGTTGAGCCATTCTTCAAGCTTTACCTAGAAAGAGAGATATTATTCAGTTGTATAAGCTTTCATTGTTATCTCTCTACTATTTAATTTATAGTATTTATTGTAAAGGGATTTGCTTCCGAAAGGAAGGGGTTTTGCTTCCGAGAGGAAGGGATTGATTGTAAGGTTTGTGCAACACCCGTGAAGTTGCACGACTAAGTTTCTTAGTGGATTACTTCAAGGAGGTTTGCTTGAAGAGAGTGGACGTAGGGTCGGAAAGAATCCGATATTACCGAACCACTATAAACTGAGTTTGCATCCTCTATTCCTTAAACTCTTTATTTATAACACACATTACTTGTTTATATGCTTGTGGTGTTATCCGTTTTATAAACTTGTGTTTAATCCACATAAGTTTTTAAAACCCAATTCAGCCCCCCTCTTGGGTTGAAACCTAAGTCTACAGTCTTTTATAGTTTTTACTTTATTCTGCAACCTTGTAATGCAACCAAAACCAATAATTATAAATAACCCCAAAAATGAAGTATTAAGTTCAATGCATAATAACATACTCTTTCTATAGTGAAAAATTGATAAGAATACATATTTAAAAAAAATGAAAATGACAGCATCCTTAAGTTAAAATTTATTCATAACAAACAATCTAACTATACCATCCTTTATACAAATACATACCCGAAGTTCTAGTTCAATATGTACAAAATCTCTATATTTTCCTCTTCAACATCCCCTTACTAAAATCCTATCAAACACTATTAACCCTTAATATTTCACATACGATATATCATTGCATTTTTTATATAAAAAAAAACTAATTGCAAAAAATTTTCTTTCTTAGGAATCAAATAGAGTAGTACTATTAAAAGTAGAGAGCAACTAAAATAAGATCTATGAAGAAAAGCTATTAGCAAAGGAATCTCAAACTTGATTACTGAGATATTGTTGGACAAATATGTACCATTATAGAACGAGGTACAAACCTAAGAGGGGGTGATTTGGGTTTTAAAATCTTTTTGTACTTAACAAACCAGTTTTAACAATTTAATCAAGTAAAGTACACAATAAATAAATTACTTGAAATTAAAGGAGTAAAAGAAAAGAATATGCAAACTCCGTTTATAGTGGTTAGGCAATATCGGAATCACTTCGACCCTACGTCCACTCTCTTCAAGGAACCTCATTGAAGCAATCTACTAATGATAGTCAAGTAACTTCACGGGTGTTGCCCAAACCTTATAAATGTCTCTTCCACAGGGAAGTTACAAGGAAGTGTTTAATGCCTAAACACTCTAAGAGTTATACCAACTTTTTTTCACTTTGAGAAGGAATGAATAGATTAGAACAAGAGAGAATGTATAATAAATGCTTACAACTCAGAAATTTTCTATCTCTAAAGCTAAAAGCTCCACAATGGCTCAAGAATAAAATTAAAATCTTGATTCTTGCAATAAATATTTTCTATGGTGTTCAAGATGGTTTTTTAGGCCTGTAATGGTGGGTACTTATAGCAAAAACTCTAAACAGCCAATTCAAATACTATATAACAATTTGAGCATTAAATGCAGCTGATTCGCACAAGATTTTATGCAAAATAGCCATTAGTAGACTTGGTGTAGTCGAATACAGCCTTTTGAGAATGAGAATTAAACAGCAGGAAGATCTTTTAATCGACTACAGAAAGGTGTAGTCGACTACAGCTTTGTTTGAATCCAGAAATAACCCTGTAGTCAACTACACATTGCTTAGTCGACTACAGCAAGGTTCTGTGCCCTTTTTGTAGACCCTGTAGTCTACTAAGCAGTGTGCAGTTGGCTACACTAAGTGGTGTAGTCAACTACAGCAAGGTTATGTAGTTGGCTATAGAATTCTGTAGTTGATTACGGTTCTCTGTAGTTAACTACGACCTGAAAAAAAAACTTTTTTTTTCTTAAAATCATTTTAATCCTTGAGCCATAATTGATCTAGGAGCATAGAGACGTGTTTACAAGGAATTTAATGTTTACTAGACTAGTAATCTCTTACTTTACTTTTAAGTCTTCAGAAATACATCAAGGTTCCATTGATCGCGCATTACTTCTAACATGCATTCCCTTTTTTTTATTGAAAATCGAAATAAGACTAAATAAAGAGAATTAGCACAATAATATGTCTTGTTATTATCAAAATAAATATGGGTTCAACAACCATAAAATGATAATCCTATTGAAATAGCTGATAGTCTTCATCATAATCCATTTGTATTAGCGAGAACCAAAAAGAAAATACATGAATTACCCAAGAATATATTGGTTTTCTACGTTTTGGGAATGGCCAAATAAGTGGTAATATGTTTAGAAGAGAAATATATATAATGAAAAAGATAAAGTGATACCTTAATTCTTGAGTCTGTCAGTAAGAAATCCTTGAATTGATTTTCTAGGGTTAGAGAACCATAGAGAAAGAGGATAGTGAGCGTCATTTACAAAGAAAAAAGAGAAAATAGTGTGTGTGTGTGTCTCTCTCTCTCTATATATATATATATATATATTAACCTTGATAATTGAACTCGAGTGGACTTGTGGGTAATGTCAAAAAATATATTCAAGCCCAGGTTTTCAATTTTGTTGGCTGAAAACAGTCAAAATGTTTTTTTTTGTTTTTTTGTTTTCTAAATTGAAGATGTTTTCATTTTTATTTTCTAGAAAAGATTTTTTTCAATGACCAAACATATTTTTAATGCCTATTTTTTATTTTGATAAAAATGAAAATAGAAACAATCTTTTTTCTAAAATAAACACACCCTTACTTTTTGAATAATTGTTACATACATTATTGTTTTAGTTTTGATTCTGGTGCCGTTTTAATTGATGCTTTAACATAGGGTGTGTTGGTTATATGGCCATGTGGGTCAAAATTTGTTTCAAACCACTTTCACTTCATCATTCATTGCTTCATGATTTTTTGTGTTTGTGAACATTGGAGTTCCTATAATAGCCATTGCAATTCCTTGTGCAAATTGTGAGGCTATTTTATAGTTGTTATATTATTGTCGGTTCATTTGTTATATAAACTTAACTCATCTTCCATTTCAAATGGCAGTCATGCTCTCTACTTCTCTCTCACTTACACAAAATATCTCTTAAACATTATTGTTCTTGAGTTCAAGTAGGAATGAAAAATCAATTGTGGCTCATTACCTTTGTCGTTGGATGGGCGTCCTGACAAAGGCGTGTTATAGTTGAATCTTGGAAGTAGATGCATTTGAGACCATACGCACCAAGTCAAGGATTTTAGAGATGCGAAATTTACCATTAATAATAATGTTTTGCATGCCACTATAGCTAAACTTTCTTGTTCCTATCTTATTTAATTTTTTGTTTAATTATTAGTACAATTTGTTATTTACTAATAAGAATTAAGCATTCATACTTAAATAATTCCAACAATCTTAAAAGTAAATTTATATTATGTATGCTTCAATTTTTGTCGCCACTAAAATATTATCTGATACTATTAAAATTGATCCATTTGATGATAATAATTTTAAAAAATTTTGGTATTTGTGTAAGGTTTAAACATGGTTGAGGTTGGAAGGCGTTCAGCATCAAGGTTCAGCACACTAGGTGTGTGCCTCAGAACACAAGCAACCAAAAGGTGTGTGCACCTCAGCTCGAAGCTGAAAAATGTGTGCGCACTAGGTCAGGCCATGGCCCTCCTTTTCCCAGGCCGCGGCACCCAAAAGATGGAGTGCTGGAGGAGGAGCAGCGCTCCACCTCTCCCTTTCCTAGTCTACGGTGCCCAGAGAAGGATGAAGGTGTGCTCTGCCTTAGGTCACGGCGCCCCATGTTCAAGGCCGTGGCGCTAGGCACACTGAAGCAAGGTTGTTCAGCCTCTTGTTAGGTGCGTGGATGCAAGATCAAAATGCATAGGATCACTTAGACTTGATCAAAGGCTAAGGTTGATTAGTCCTCAAGATCTAGGGGTGAAGAATTACACTCAAGATTGTGAATGTAATGTGATAGAAACACAAGAGTGTGTGTGTGACAGAACATGTGAATGATAGAATTCTATGAGAGTGCAAAGACACAAACATACAAGAGGGACTCATTAGAGAGACTAGTTGTGTAGGTTGAGGTTTCAACCAAGAGAGGGGGTGAATTGGGTTTTTAAAACTTTTTGCGGAATTAATACAAGTTTATAAAAACGAATAAGCAGCAAACAATTAAGACAAGTAATGTGTTGTAAATAAAAAGTTTAAAGAGAAGAGGATTCAAACTCAGATTATAGTGGTTCGACAATATTAGATTCGTTCTGACCTTACATCCACTCTCTTCAAGGAACTCCTTGAAGTAATCCACTAAGTAACTTTCCCGGTGTTGTACAAACCTTACAATCCCTTCCTCTCGGAAGCTATCCCCTTCCTCTCAGAAGTAATCCCCTTCCTTTCGGAAGTAATCCCTTTACAAAAGATGATGTAAAGTAAATGGTAGAGAAACAACTAATGGAAGCTTATACAACTGAATAATGTCTCTCTTTCAAAGTAAAGCTTGAAGAATGGCTCAATAAGAATATTTCAAAGCTTTTTGAGTTTCAAGAGTATAATAACTTGATTGTGTGAGATCAACTCTTTTTGAATGTGTGCAGCTCTCTTTTGAAAGCTTAATAGAATGGGTTTATATAGCAATCAAATAATATGGCCGTTAGAACTTTAATTTGAAAAAGATTTGCTTTAAAACGTCCAGATTTGGAGTCCAACGATCATATTTTTGAACTACCAGTCAACTGAGTCGTGATACCAGTCGACTGGGTTCACTTCAAAAAATCTCATTTTTAAACCTTCTGGGTATCCAGTTGACTGGTATTTTTCATCTAGTCGACTGGAGACATACTATCTCATATACCAGTCGACTGGTATATGTACCCAGTCGATTGGGTTGTCTTCCAACCCAGTTTTTCTGTTTTAATTTTAAAACATTTGTTTTAAAACGATCAGTTTAGAAAACCTTTTTTGTTCAAGCCATTGAACAAGCTATTACAATGTATAAGTGAGACTTACATTGGTTCCAAAACCTTAGACCTATACTAGTTCTTCAGTCTTCACTTGATACTTTGATTCGGTTTGAGTTCTTTTGAGTTCTTTGCACCTTGATCCTTGGTTGAATGCTTTTGTTGCTTACTACACTTAGTTAGTATAATAACAGTTGTGTTTTATCATCATTAAAATATGGGTGAGGGTCAACAATCTCCCCATTTTTGATAATGACAAAACTAATAATGTGAAAACAGATAAAAAAGCTAAGTGTTTGGTTTTTACGAAAAATCGGACAGAGTCTCCTCTGTTTTTCGAATAAAACCACCCTGTAAACAGAAAAACGCAGTTCATATATATATTTCAACCAACCACAATTAACTCAATCAATCAAAGAATAAATTTTGGAGCAGTGCTTCCCCTAAATCTATGCATTAGTTTCTTTTTACTTAGTTTTCTCGTTTTTCTCATTTTTCTCCCCTGTTTTGACAACAACAATCAAAGGGGCTAGAAATAAAAAAATATAAGCTATTTATAACCATAGTCATCTAGATTATGATTAAACAAACCTGCATGCAAAAATTTGGCTTCATTCGGATTTCGAAAGCCTTCCCGAGAAGAACCGGAAGTTTTCATACAAGCATTATCAGTTTCATAGCATTTTCGTGAATAAAAGCAGTTTGAAACTATGCAAACATATCACAAATAATGTAAATAGATATATGAAATATGGCTAATGGAAACATAACATCATATAGAAAAAGTCGATACATGTACGGGCTTCATAGAGACAAAAATAAGACAAAAATACAGAATATGTCCGTGCTATGTGGTAAGTGCTGGAAAATCCTAAGTACATAATGAAGACATAGGCTCAAGGAGTGGGAGAGACCGAGCCATCACAAAGAAGTTCCTTAATCTTAGCTAGTGAACCCTCGGTGTGCTCTCGATGTAACTCGAAGTCGTCCCGTAAATGGTCGATGGAGGAGCTCAATCTCTGGTACTCCGACTGCATGGACTGGAATCCGGACTCCATCGTCATCTGAAGGCTTGAGATAGCCTGAAGTATATCATCATATCCAGTCTGACCAGTACTCGAGTCACCAATCAGAGGTGCTCGGGTGTCATATCAGCATAGGCAGCAGCCTCCTCCTCCTCATCATCATCATTCTTATCTCCTCGTATCCGTAAGCGCTTCCCGACTTTTGGATGGAGGAAGCCGTCTCAAACCGCACATCCCATCTTCTTCAGTGATAAGACATTAATGATGTCCGTCGATCAAATATCCTGAGCTTCAGAGGCTGATAGAGGCACCCGAAAGTGCTGGAGTATGAGCGTAATGAGCATCCCGTAAGGAAGACACCCGAAGTCGCTCACTTCGCCATTTATCATTTTGGTGAGCAGCAGAGGAAAAATATTGAAGTGGTGCCCAGATTTAAAGCACCAAATCAATACCGTATCTATCTTAGATAGATACCTTCGACTCCCGAGTCTAGGGTGGATGGTCCAACTCACTATCAACTGAAACAGCTTCGAGTCGAGGGGCATATCACTACATGTATGAAATGTAGTGGGTCTGTACACATACTTAGGGTCTCCCCTGACTATCTGACAGGCCACCTCAACGTCGAAGTTGTCTGGTCATCCATCCAAACTCTATTGGATCCCCCTTGCAGGGATCCTCAGTAAGCTCATGAGGAGGTCAGTGTTGACCTCAAACTCCACACCACTGACTCTGGTTCTGAATCTCAGAGCCAGAGGACTGGGTTTCACCAAGTTCGCGTATAACTGGTGAATCAATCTTGGGTAAAAATTTTCATGCACTTTGACCAGTAGGGTCAAGTGAATCGCCTCAAAGGCTGGCAAGATATCAAAATTTCCATGACGAATAGAGTCGAAGTCTACAACTCTACCCGTCATGATCTTTTTATAACGGATTATTGAATCATACCTCGCCTTTTTCGCAGGACTGAAAAACAAGGACTCATCAAGCTCTGTTCTAGGTGTTTTGCTTGATGATCCTGCTACACCCTTCCCCTGTGACTCCGATGCCGAGGGTTTTGTTGACCTTGGCCTTTTAGGCACATTTGGTCCACTGGTTGTGAATTTACCACGGATTTTATCGGACATTTTGGATAAATTTGAAGTTTTTGAATATAAAAGATTTTAGTGAAAATAAGAGATTTTAACCGTAGAAAGTTAAAAATCTCGTTATGGATGAGTAGATCGGTGTGTTTAGATGAAGTTTGGATGGTTTTTAGATCAAAAGGATGAATTTTTCTAGAGAGAGAAAGCAAGGGTGTTCGAAAATGGCGTAAAAAATCAGAAAAATGAACAGTCCCTTTTATAGAATCGCGATACCAGTCGACTGGGTCGAGTTACCAGTCGACTGGGTCCCTTTGAAAAGATAAACAGTTTTCATACCAGTCGACTGGGTTCATGAACCAGTCGACTGGGTGAACTGACAGTAAGATACCAATCGACTTGATTGAATTGACCAGTTGACTAGATGACAACTAATTTTTAAAAAATTGGCTCCAAACAAGGTCTTGGACAGGATTTACCAGTCGTCTGGAAGAAGAGACAGAGACTTACCAGTTGACTAGATCAATTTTACTAGTCGACTGGATTAAAGGGCAGTGACTTACCAGTCGTCTAGTATAGATTCACTAGTCAACTGGACCTTTATGAAAATTTCTAGTCTTGAAATATAGTACGAAATTTGTTTATCTATGACATCTTGAGTGAGGGAGATATTTAAACAAGAATTAATACTCTTTCACTAGATTTCAAACATGCATATGATGAATGAATGAGCAATCAGATATTCAGTTTATCATAATCCAACAATCCCATCAACATTCTAATTTTACAAAAACTAGCTTCACCTAGAGGTTTTGTAAGAATGTTAGCTATTTGATCTTCTGAAGGTATGAATTCTAGTCTTATGTCACCTTTTTGAGCATGGTCTCTTAAGAAATGATGTCTTATTTCTATGTGCTTTGTTCTAGAGTGTTGAATAGGGTTCTTGGTATATTGGGATGCTTTTGAGGTTCATGCCATAGTCTTCTAGTTGTTGTTTCATACATAATACTTGGGCACAACAACTTCCGGCTGCAACGTATTCCGCCTCGGCGGTTGATAGTGCAACGGAATTTTGTTTCTTGGAAAACCAATAGGTTAACATAGCTCCTAAGAACTGGCATGTACCGCTTGTGCTTTTTTTATCTAACCTACATCCAGCAAAATCAGCATCTGAATAACCTACAAGCTCAAAAGATGAATCTCTAGAATACCATAATCCTATGGTTTGGGTTCCTTGTAGATATCTAAGGATTCTTTTTACTACAACTACATGTGATTCCTTAGGATTAGCCTGAAATCTAGTACACATGCATACACTGAACATTATATCAGGTCTACTTACAGTCAAATAAAGTAAAGCACCTATCATGCTTCTATAATATTTAGAATCTACAGTTTTACCTCCTTCATCAAGATCAAGTTTAGTAGTTGTGCTCATTGGCGTTCCAAGTGGCTTTGAGCTTTCCATCCCGAACCTCTTTAAAAGATCTTTAATGTACTTCTGTTGATTGATGGAGATGCCTCCTTTTAGTTGCTTGATTTGAAGTCCAAGGAAGTAGGTAATTTCTCCCATCATACTCATTTCAAATTCACCTTGTATGCACTTTGCAAACTCTTAACACCTAGATTCATTAGTAGCACCAAATATAATATCATCAACATATATTTGGACTATCAAAGTGTCATTTTTGTGAGTTTTTATGAAGGAAGTTGTGTCTATTCTACCTTTTACAAAATCATTATCAATCAAAAATTTACTTAGTCTTTCATACCATGCTCTTGGAGCTTGCTTCAACCCATATAGAGCTTTAGAAAGCTTGTAGACATGATTTGGAAGACTAGGATTTTCAAATCCAAGAGGTTGCTCAACATAAACCTCTTTTTCTATAAAGCCATTTAAAAAGGCATTTTTCACATCCATTTGAAATAGCTTGAATTTATTAAAGCATGCAAAGGCTAATAACATTCGAATAGCTTCTAATCTAGCTACGGGAGCATAGGTTTCATCAAAGTCTATTCCTTTTTCTTGATTATATCCCTTAGTAACTAGTCTTGTCTTGTTTCTAGTTACTATTCTATTTTCATCCATCTTATTTCTATATACCCATTTAGTTCCAATTATTGAATGATCTTTAGGTCTTGGAACTAGTTTCCAAACATTGTTTCTCTCAAATTGATTTATTTCTTCCTGCATTGCAATTATCCAATCATTGTCTTTTTCAGCTTCTATAAATGTCTTAGGTTCTACTTGAGACAAATAAGCTACAAAGTTGCAAATATTTCTAATAGAAGAGCGAGTTCTTACTCTTGTGAAGGATCACCAATCACTTGATCAATTGGATGATAATTTACATACCTCCAATTTTTGGGTAGACTTTCCTCTTGTTAGCTCGAGGATGGTTGGTCCAAATTGGGAGTTTCCATCTCTTCATTTGCTTGAGGTGAACTCTCATTTGGGTCAACAATGGGAGTAGGAGTTTCCATTCTTGGAATAAAATCTGCATCATCTTTAAAGGAAACTTCTCTACTACTAATTGGGTTAGATTCGTCAATAGTTACATGTACAGATTCTTCTACCACCAAAGTTCTCTTATTGAAAACTCTATAAGCCTTACTAGATGTTGAATATCCTAAAAATATTCCTTCATCAGTCTTAGAATCAAATTTACCCAAGTTAGTTTTATTGTTATTTAAGATGAAGCATTTACTACCAAAAGCACGAAAATAGGAAATATTAGGCTTTTTCCCTTTCCATAGTTCATATGGAGTTTTATCAAGCAGAGGCCTTATCAAAATTCTATTTAAGATATAGCAAGAAGTATTCATGGCTTCAGCCCAAAAGTATTTTGGTAAACTATTTTCACAAAGCATAGTTCTTGAAAATTCTTCTAGAACTCTGTTTTTTCTTTCAACAACTCCATTTTGTTAAGGAGTTCTAGGAGCTGAAAAGTTGTGATTAATTCCATTTTCCTCACAAAATCTTGAAAAGCTTTGATTTTCAAATTCTTTTCCATGATCACTTTTTATGTTTGAAATACAAATTCCTTTTTTATTTTGTACCTTTTTGCAAAACTTTTTAAATCCTTTGAAAGCTTCATCCTTGTAAGCAATAAAAATAAAAAAAAAGGTATATCTTGAATAGTCATCAGCAATAACAAGAGCATATTGATGGCCACCTAGACTAATGGTACTAATTGGACCAAATAAGTCCATATGCAAAAGTTCCAAAGGTCTAGTAGTTGAGACTACATTTTTTGCTTTAAAAGAAATCCTAGTTTGTTTTCCCATTTGACAAGCATCGCATACTTTGTCTTTTTCAAAATTGATTTTAGGAAGTCCAATAACTAAATCTTTTCTTGAAACGATTTTTAGCAAGTTCATGTTTACATGACCAAGTCTTCTATGCCATAGCCATGGATTTTCACTAAAAGCAGGAAAACATTTTTCATTTTCAGAATGCAAGGATTTCAAATCAACTATGTAGACATTTTCATGTCTATGGCCAATAAATTTGATCTTGTTGCTCTTGATGTCTATAACTAGACAATGAGAGGTCTCAAATGTGACTTTGTATCCTTTGTCACATAATTGACTAATGCTAAGTAAATTTGGCTTAAGGCTTTGTACTAGCAATACATTATCTAAGGTTGAGAAATCATTACCGACTTTTCCATGCCCGATGATCTTTATTTTAGTATTGTCTCTAATGGTCACAAGTCCACCATCTCTTAGAGTTAGTTCGTTGAATACACTTTTATCATCGGTCATGTGCTTCAAGCATCCGCTATCAAGGTACCAACAGTTACCTTTCTCTTTGGTGTGGAGACATATCTACATCATACAAGGATATACGATAGCACTTTTAGGTACCCAAAATTTCTTGGGTCTTTCGGGGTTAGTCCTAGAAAACACAGTTCCTTTTAGAACCCATACTTTCTTAACAATATATGGTGATCTATGGACATATTGATGATGCACAATCCTAGGATGATAGTAATTAAAATTTCTAGGATATCTTACATGTGCATTCCTATAATCCTTAGGATAATAGTTCCTAGGATACATGTTTCTATGGTAAGGAGTATGAAAATGCATGTCATTTCCAGAAAATGAATGATGATGCATTCTAGGATACATGCTAGTATGTGCATGCAAATTATTTCTAGGATAACCATGATGGTAATTCCTAGGTTGAGCATGTGCAGAGTTCATATGTTGATTATGTACATGTTGGTTATTTCTAGGATGTGTATAAGCATTTCTAGAGTGTGCATACAAATAAGCATGTGTATTTCTAGGTTGCTTCATTTTTGCATGAACATTTGAATTCTTAGCATTTAATGAGGGAGTGCTTTTAATCTTGCTAGGGTTTCTTGAAGTAGAGGCTTCACTCACACATAAGGCTTTCATGAATAAGCTCTCTTTTGATTTTTGCTTTCCCAAATGAGAGTATCCTACACCAAAGTTTCCTCCACTTAATCTTTGGGAAGAAAACACTTCATCAAGTTTTTCTTTTCCAAGCATAAGTCTTGATATAGTGCTATTTAATTCAGAAATTTTATTTTTTAAACTCTCATTTTCATCTTTGAGAAAATCTTGAGAAGAATCATACAGTAAAGATGATAATTTTTCTTTTTCTTCTCTAAGACTTATCATCTCTTTAGAGAGAGATGATACATCTTTCTTGAGAACAAAATTTCTAGAATCAAATTTCTTCAATTCCTCATGCATTTCATTTATTACTTCTAGCAGTTCTTCACTACTACTCACAATATTATTCTTAGAAGAAGGAGAAGATGTTACCTCACTTTCATCGTCGATTGCCATCAAACAAAGATTAGCAATTTCCTCGTATCCAATTTCTTTGTCTGATGACTCATCTTCTTCGTCATCGCTCCAGGTAGTTGCTATCATGGCTTTCTTTTTTAAACTCTTGTATGGTTTTTTTCAAACTGGACAATCAGCTCTAATGTGACCGGGCTTCTTACAGCCATAGCACATAAGCGGTTCCTTTTTCAGAGTGGGATCCTTTGTGTAAGGTTTCTTGCTTTTCTTCAAGAACCTATGAAATCGTTTGGTGATCAATGCCACTTCACCATCTTCCTTGCTGCTCTCAGCTTCTTTTTATGATTCCATTTCTTTGCTGCTTGTAGAAGCTTTGAGAGCAATATTCTTTTTCTTCTTCTCATCATTATTGACGATGGGAGTCATTTCTTCCATCTCATACGTCAATAATGACCCAAGTAGTGTCTCAACATCCAGTTTGTCAAGATCTTTGGGCTCCTATATGGTTGTCTTCTTTTGTTTCCATTCTGGTGGCAGAGATCTTAAGATTTTTCTGGTTAGTTCAACCTCCTCAATATTCTTACCAAGCAGATTTAAACCATTTATAATAGTGGTGAACTGTGAGTGCATTTCAGAAATAGTTTCGTCAGGAGATATTTTAAAGGATTCATATTCAGAAATCAGCATGTAAATTTTTTACTTTTTTACCACTAGTTCCTTCATATGTGACTTGTAATTTGTCCCATATCTCTTTAGCCGAAACACATGCAGATATTTTATTATATTCAGAAATATCTAATGCACAATGTAACATACTTGTTGCTCTGCCATTGAGAGACATCATTCTATAATCCTCGTCAGTGTACTCAGTTTTGAGTTTAGGCATTGTATGATGAGTCTCTCCAATAACTATTTCTTTTGTGGGAATTCTAGGTCATTCTTCAATGATTCTCCATATATTGTAATCTTGTCATTCGACAAAGATTTTCATTATGTTTTTCTAATAGTTATAATTGGAACCATTGAACAAAGGTAGTCTAGTATAAGAGTGTCCCTCAGAGTAGCTATTTGCTGCCATTGGATCAACTCAAAGATTTTAAGCCTAAATATGAGAACAAAGTTCTGATAACAATTGTAGGTCGAGGTTTCAACCCAAGCGGGGTGAATTGGGTTTTTAAAACTTCTTGCGGAATTAATACAAGTTTATAAAAACGAATAGGTAGCAAACAATTAAGGCAAGTAATCTGCTGTAAATAAAGAGTTTAAAGAGAAGAGGATGCAAACTCAGATTATAGTAGTTCGGCAATATCGGATTCGTTCTGACCTTACGTCCACTCTCATTAAGGAACTCCTTGAAGTAATCCACTAAGTAACTTAGTCGTACAACTTTCCCAGTGTTGTACAAACCTTACAATCCCTTCCTCTCAGAAGCTATCCCTTCCTCTCAAAAGTAATCCCCTTCCTTTCGGAAGTAATCCCTTTACAAAAGATGATGTAAAGTAAATGGTATAGAAACAACTAATAGAAGCTTATAAAACTAAATAATGTCTCTCTTTCAAAGTAAAGCTTGAAGAATGGCTCAATAAGAATATTTCAAAGCTTTTTGAGTTTCAAGAGTATAATAACTTGATTGTGTGAGATCAACTCTTTTTGAATGTGTGCAGCTCTCTTTTGAAAGCTTAATAGAATGGGTTTATATAGCAATCAAATAATATGGCCGTTAGGAATTTAATTTGAAAAATATTTGCTTTAAAACATCCAGATTTGGAGTCCAACGGTCATATTTTTGAACTACCAGTCGACTGGGTCGTGATACCAGTCGACTGGGGTTCACTTCAAAAAATCTCATTTTTAGACCTTCTGGGTATCCAGTCGACTGGTATTTTTCATCCAGTCGACTAGGGACTTACTGTCTGTTTTACTAGTCGATTGGTATGAATGACCCAGTCGACTGGAGACATACTGTCTCATATACCAGTCGACTGGTATATGTACCCAGTCGACTGGGTTGTCTTCCAACCCAGTTTTTCTGTTTTAATGTTAAAACATTTGTTTTAAAACAACTGGTTTAGAAAACATTTTTTGTTTGAGCCATTGAACAAGCTATTACAATGTATAAGTGAGACTTACATTGGTTCTAAAACCTTAGACCTATACTAGTTCTTCAGTCTTCACTTGATACTTTGATTCGGTTTGAGTTCTTTTGAGTTCTTTGCACCTTGATCTTTGGTTGAATGCTTTTGTTGCTTACTACACTTAGTTAGTATAAAAACAGTTGTGTTTTGTCATCATTAAAATATGGGTGAGGGTCAACAAGTTGTAAAGAGAGAGATTAGTATAGAAAGGGGATTCAAGGGACTTGTAAGTGGAAATTCCTAGGGGGAAAGTTCCAGGGTAAGTCAAGACCTTATCACTTTCTTGTTCTCTTCTTTGTTTCTTCAATAACTTAGGCTTTTTGGAGAGGGGTTGTTGTGATTGTAAAAGAACCATTGATAAGATAGTGCAGAGAGTTCGGAGGAACTCACGGGAACGTAGGTATATTGCCGAACCTTGATAATAAATCGCTTGTCTTCTTTCTTTCTTTGCTTCGTTTGCTGTTTCTTTTCTTTACAAGTCATTCTAGACTTGGGTGTTTGGAAGACCATCACATGGGCATCATTGAGAGTTTTTTCCCAATAGTGGTATCAGAGCTTGCACAGCTGGGTAACGGAGCAATAACAGAAGGTATCGGAGCAAGACTCCAATGATCAACTTCTTGGGTGATTCAAGAACGGAGTTAAGATCTATATCTGATCGTGTTCTTGAGGCAAATCAAGGACGGTGTTAAGATCAATATCTGATCATGTTATTGAGGGTGATTCAAGAATGAAGTAAAGAATAAGATCTGATCATGTTCTTGAGGTTGATTCAATAACGGTATTGAGATCAATCTTTAATCTGTGTTCTTGAGATTTAGAAGAAGTTGGAGAGCAATTGTGGGTGCTGCACAAATCTGGGATCATCTCCGCAAGATGGCTTCAAATTTCGTAGTTGAGAAGTTTGATGGAAAGAGAGATTTTTCCCTATGGAAGCAAAAGATCAAGGCTATTCTTATACAACAGAAAGTGGACTTGGCTATTGGAGAAGATGATGCTTTTCCAGCAAGTACCATGGAGGTCCAGCGGATTAAGATGAATAAGATGACATACAGCACCATCTTCTTGCATATATCGGATAATGTCATAAGGGAGTGCGGAGACTCGAAAGATCCAGCTGTCATATAAAAGAAACTAGACGAGTTGTTTCTTGCCAAGACTCTCCCTAATAAGAGGTATATTCGTAAACAGATCTTTGCTTTTAAATTTGATCCTAATGAAGAGTTGCAAGATGATTTTGATGCCAAAATGAGGAGTACATCAAGTGGAGAGGGTTGTTCATTAGAAGAAAGCCAGTAACTTGGTATAGTAGCAACATCCATGCTACTACTGGGTCAGAGGTAGAGGAGAGAGCCATGGGAAAGTGCACAGCAACATCCATGGCTACTACTGGGTCAGAGGTAGAGGAGAGAGCCATGGGAGAGTGCACAGCAACATACATGGCTACTATCGGGACAGAGATAGGGGAAAGAGCCATGGGAGAGTGCACAGCAACATACATGGCTACTACCGGGATAGAGGTAGAGGAGAAAGCAATGGGAAAGCACATTTCAAACTAAGATTTGGGGGGAAGAGATGTTACTACTTCCACAAGGGGGGTCACTTCAAGAAAGATTGCAAGAAGATGAAAAGGGATGAGGAAAGAAGCCATACCAAGAATGGAAAGGCTTCGGCTGCCAAGATAGAACAACAAGATGATGAGGTTCTTGTTATGTACTCAAGTGTGAGCAAGGGGCGAGAAGGCACCGAGAAATAGATCTTGGATACCGGGTGCCCTCATCACATGTGCCCTCACCGGGATTGGTTCAAGAATTTAAGGAAACCAATGATGAAAGAGTTTTCTTGGGGAATGATATTTCTTGCCAAGTGGGGAGTGGTAACATCCAATTGAGGATGTTCGATGGAGTCACAAGGCTACTGCGGAATGTGAGGTATCTTCCAGATGTGAGGAGTAATTTGATCTCATTGGGGCAGCTAGATTCCATGGGCTACACATGCAAAGTAGAGCGAGGAAAGATCAAGGTAGCCAAGGGATCTTTGGTAGTGATCAAAGTAGCAATAAAGGATGGTCTCTATGAGATGATCGGAGACACGGACATCAAGGATCAAGCAGCAAGCTTGATGGCTGAGATGGAGAAGGCAGCCCTTTGGCACAATCACTTGGGACACATAAATGAAAAGGGCCTGCAAGTTCTTAGCAATGATAGGTTACTTGATGGTAACAAGGTAGAGAAACTCAATTTCTGCAAGAGTTGTGTTCTTGGGCAGCAACATCGGGTCAGTTTCAACACCAGAGTGCACAAGTCTAAGGGTATTCTTGACTACATTCATGCAGACATTTGGGGACCAACAAGGACACTAACACAGGGACGTAACATTTACTTTCTGTATTTAATTGATGATTATTCAAGAAAGGTTTGGGTTTATTTGGTTAAAAATAAATCGAATGCTTTGAATAAGTTAGTGGTGTGGAAAAAGCTAGTAGAGACTCAAAGGGGCAGGGTAGTTAAAGTATTAAGAACCGATAATGGCTCAGAAATTTTTTACCAAGTACTTGATCAATTTTATAGGTTAAATGACATTCTAAGACATAGAACAGTTGTGAAAACCTCTCAGCAAAGTGGAGTTTCTGAGAGGATAAATAAGACCCTTATGGAAAATGTTAGGTACATATTAATGGGATCCAGATTACCTAAATATTTTTGGGGGGAAGTGGTGTCTACTACTTCATATTTGGTTAATAAATCACCCTCTAGAGCTGTGTACCATAAGACTCCTGAAGAGATGTGGAGTGAAAAACCCCCTGAGTTGGACAACCTGAGGACCTTTGGGTATGCTGCGTTTGCACATCAAAAGGATGATGAACTTAGCCTAGGATCTAGAAAATGTGTGTTTCTAGGATATGGGGAAGGGGCTAAGGGGTATAGGTTGTGGTCCTTGGAGAAATAAGGATTAAGACTCATAATAAATAGGGATGTTATTTTTAATGAATTTTTATTTCCCTATTTGGAGAAAACTAACCTTGCAGGGGCTAGTAAGCAAACCAGTTCGGGATTTGTGGAGTATAGCATCAAGGAGATTTCGGTTCAGGTAGAACAAGGAAGGCAAGAGGTTTCAGACCAGGTAGATCCCATTAATGAATGCCAAGCTCAGGACACTAATGAGGAGGCTGAACTGAAATAGGATGATGCAGTAAGTCAGAAGGACTATTAGCTCACAAGAGACTGGAAAAGAAGGATGGTTAGACCACCTTCAAGATATGGGTTTGCGAATACTGCGGATGCAGCAACTCATTGGACAAAAGGAGAGATGAGTGAACAAGAGACTTACATTGATGCCATGGGATGTAAGGATTCGCCAAGATGGAAGCTAGCTATGGAAGAAGAAATAGATTCTTTGAAGAAGAACAACTTTTGGGAATTGGTGCACATTCTGGGAAAATAGAGAGTTGTGGATTGTAAGTGGACTTATAAGATCAAAGAAGGGTACCGTCCAGGAGATGAAGTCCGGAATAAGGCTAGGCTGGTGGCGAAGGGGTTCACGAGAAGAAAATGTATGAATTTCATAAAAACCTTCTCACCTGGACATAAGGTGGATGAAGTGGTGATTATCCTCATCTATGCCAATGATATGCTGTTGGTTCAGAACAGCAGGGAGAAAATGAAAAGGTTTACATCTCAACTCAGTGAGGAGTTCGAGAGGAAGGATCTCAGCGTTACATAAAATATCCTTGGTATGAGAAGAATTCAGGAAAGGGAGAGAAACAGGTTGAAGGTTTCTCGATCTTTTATGGAAGATAGTAAACCAGTGAAGGTTCCCCTTGCTGGTCATTTCAAGTTCTCTAGCGAACAATGTCCTGGAATGGATGAGGAGAAGAAGGAAATGGTAAAGGTCCTTTACTCTAGTGCGGTTGGACCAGTCATGTCCATGATGGTGAGCACTAGACTCGACATTTCTCAGACAATGGGTGTTCTCAGTAGATGTGTGAGTAATCTCGAAAAAGAGCTTTGGTTTGGGATGAAGTGGTTGCTGAGGTATTGGAAGGCTCGGTTGCAGCCAGTGGTAGCACTCTCAACAACGAAGACAGAATACATAGTGGCTTCGGAAGCTATAAAAGAGGCTTTGTGGTGCAAATGGTTGTTGGACGAGTGGATGGTCCTAAAAGAGCAGGTGGTGGTGTCTTCGGATATCCAAAGTTTGTGGCACTTGTGGAGAAATTTGGTGTTCCATGAGAGGACAAAGCATATGGATGTTTGGTATCATTACATTTCGAAAAATGGTACGAAAGGATGCATTCATGTTGACAAGAAGGCCACAGAAGAAAGTCCTATAGATTTAGGTACCAAGATTCTACCTCTAAGATGGTTCAATCATTGCCTTGAACTTCTTAGGAATGGATTCAGTTGATTGATGACTCGAGATGAGTTTGGATTCTAAAGTTCTCTGCACAATGGTTCGGGTTTAAACACTTAGACAAAGGTAGAGATTGTTGGTATTTGTCCAAGGTTTAAACATGGTTGAGGTTGGAAGGAGTTCAGCATCAAGGTTCAGCATACTAGGTGTGTGCCTCAGCACACAAGCAACCAAAAGGTGTGTGCGCCTTAGTTCGAAGCTGGAAAATGTGTGCGCACCAGTCAGGTCGTGGTCTTCCTCTTCCCAGACCGCGGTGCCCAGAAGATGTAGTGCTGGAGGAGGAGCAGCGCTGCACCTCTCCCTCTCCCAAGCCACGGTGCCCAGAGAAGGATGAAGGTGTGCTTTGCCTTAGGCCGCGGCACCCCTTGTTTAAGGCCGCGACGCTAGGCACACTGAACCAAGGTTGTTCAGCCTCTTGCTAGGTGCGTGGATGCAAGATCAAAATGTGCAGGATCACTTAGACTTGATCAAAGGCTAAGGTTCATTAGTCCTTAAGATCTAAGGGTGGAGAATGACACTCAAGATTGGACAAGAAGTTGGTACACTATATAAAGGGTCACCTAGCTTCATTGTGAGAGGAGATTATGAATGTAATGTGATAGAAACATAAGAGTGTGTGTGTGATAGAACATGTGAATGAGAGTGCAAAGACACAGACATACAAGAGGGATTCATTAGAGAGATTGGTTGTAAAGAGAGAGATTAATATAGAAAGGGGATTCAAAGGACTTGTAAGTGGAAATTCCAAGGGGGAAAGTTCTAAGGTACCTCAAGACCTTATCACTTTCTTATTCTCTTCTTTGTTTCTTCAAGAACTTAAGCTTCTTGGAGAAGGGTTGTTGTGATTGTAAAAGAACCATTGATAAGATAGTGCAGAGAGTTCAGAGGAACTCACGGGGACGTAGGCATATTGCAAAACCTCGATAACAAATCGCTTGTCTTCTTTCCTTCTTTGCTTCATTTACTGTTTCTTTTCTTTACAAGTCATTATAGACTTGGATGTTTGGAAGACCATCACCTAGGCATCACTGAGGGTGGTTTCCTAACAAAAAACGCAACTAAAAGTTTTGTTGTTTTGGATTTCAGTAAAATATCTTTTGTACAAACCAATCTTATACCCGATGAAGGAATTGAAATTATGAAGAATCTAAAAACAATGGGAGGTCGCGGATAAAATAGCTAGACACACTATTTTAAATTACTTGTCTAATGAATTATTTGATGTTTACTATCATTATGCTTACGCTAAAAATATTTGGGATAATTTACAAACTAAGTACGTGTTTAAAGATATGGATAGTAAAAGATTTTTATCCATTAAATTTTTTAAATTTCAAAATGACTGAAGAAAAGGATTTACTAAATCAAGTGCATGAATAACTCAACTTCATAAGTGATATGGCTAGTGAAAGAAAAAAATTACTAGATGAATATGCTAGTGATTATCTAATAAAAAAACCACCCGAATCTTGGAATGATTATAAAGACTAAATGAGGCATATAAGAAAGCAAATAAGTACACAAGAAATTATTGTTCATATTAGAGTTGAAGAAAACAATAAGAAATTTGTTCAAATTCATAAAGTTAAAGAAAGTGGTTTCTCAAGCTAATATTATTGATGCTAGTTACACTAAAACTTCACACACATTTAAAAGGCATGATAAATCTCATGGGAAAACTCATGGTAGCAACTATAGTAGTAATAAGAATCTTCATGAGAAATCTAATACACAAAGTAAGAAAAACAACTACTTTGTATGTGATAAAATAAGTCATTATGCAACCAATTGCTACTACCACAAAGAAAACAACAAGAAAAGAGGAATCAAGGTGAAAGCAAACTTGGTAGAAACAAAGAAGGAAATCTTTGCTATCATGGTGGTGTTTGAAGTAAATGTCGTGACTAATAGTAAGGATTGGACGATAGAGTCGGGAATATATTTATGGAAGCAAAGACGTCTACACAAGTTATGTACTAATTAAATAAGAAACTAAATTGGTCTATATTAGAGACTCACAGAAAGCACCTTTGGTTGGAAAATGAAAGGTAATGCTAAAGCTCATATCAGGTAAAATCCTTTCACTTAATGATGTTATGCATGTGCATACTATTAGGCACAATCTAGTCTCTGTAAAACTTATAGGAAAAGTTGGAATCAAATTAATATTTGATGGCGCCTTGGTCACATTAAGCAAGAATGATACCTTTATAGGCAAAACATACCTAGACAAGTCCCCCAATGTATTAAATGTTCAAGATGTGATCAATAATAATGTGTCATCCTATTCTGTTTACTTTGTTGACTTTCTTGATGTGTGACATAGTAGACTTGGGCATTTTAATTTGGGGTGCATGAAGAAAATGAAACAAATGGGATTAACACCAAGTCTAAACGATGAGAATCTTGAAAAGTGTGAAATATATACTGAAACGAAAACCACTGAAAAACCTTGGAAACCAATAACGAGGAAAACTGAATTGCTTGCTTTAATTCACAATGATCTGGGTGATCTAAAAAATACAATGACTATAGGTGGAAAAATATTTTAAATAATTTTTGTTGATGATCACTGTAGATATACAAAATTACATTTTCTAAGATCATAAGATGAAGTTGGTCAAATGTTTCTTAAATACAAAATAGAAGTAGATAATCAATTAGATAAAAAGATTGAACGACTAAGAATGGGTGGAGAAGGTGAATATGAGTCAAACCCATTTAATAAGTTTTGTGAACAAAATGGAATTATTCATGAAATAACACCACTTTACTCTTCTCAATCTAATGGTATAGCTGAAAGAAAAAATAAAAATCTTAAAAAATGATGAATACGATGCTTGTTAGTTCCAAGCAGCCTACCAACATTTAGGGGAAAGCCATTTTGGCAGCATGTCATATCCAAAGTTTGGTAAAACTTGTAATACCCGTACTTGTTAAGTAAGGGTAAAAAAAGTACTTTAATAAATATGACATAGAGTTAAAATAATATATATATATATATATTTAAATGTGAAAATTCAAAATTTTCTAAAACAATTAAAAAAAACACAAAAACATGGCAGTAGGTGGCAGCACTTGCTGCCAAGTTACTTGCATGCTACTAAGTGCAAAAATCAAGCCTTGCATGTGTTACAGCAAGGCATAACATGGAGTGTTTTGGGAGATTAGCATGTTGATGGTGGTGATGGTGCAAGAAACTTTTGAAGCTGCTGAAGATTTTTTCAAATCTTACTTATATATATACACCCTTAAATGTAAATATACTTATACTTACAAAATTTTGTTTATTTTCCTTCAAATCACTCTATTTTCTTAAACACATGGGACCAAAAGAAAGGTTGAAAGAGCAAAATTTTGAAGGGGTTTACGGGAGAATTTTATAGAGAGTCACGAGAAGCTATCAGAAAAACAAAAGGTAATAACGTAATGTTTATTTTTGAATTTTTAGCATACATGAAATTCTCGGAATTCAAAGTGGGAATTTTCAAAGGGTGTGATTTATGAAGAATTGAAGAATAAATTAGAAATTTAATACAAATATTATGTCAGGTGTTGACGATCAACAACCGGGAGAAATTGCTGAAAGAAACGGGAAAGGCAAGGAGGTGATCCACGGGTAGCTTTAAGTACTACGTAGTGAGTTAGATTTACTTTAAGGAATCTACATAAAAATCAAATATCTAGTGATAATATTAAAATAAATTATTAACTTATGCTTTGGTGGTCGATAAAAATTTGGTTGATAAGTATGATATTAATATTGGACATGTAGAAAATTATTATGTGAAAAGAAATATTATTAAAATAATGAGTTGATTTAATAATGATGGTGATAAATAAATTTTGATGAGTTATTGTTAATAAATGGATGTGATATCTGATGAGAAGAAATTAATGAAATTTATCAAGTAGAAATTCGAGGAAAGACAGAGTAGTTGAATTTAATATTTGAGTTCATATTGTTTTTGATATTATTAAGCATATTCATATTTCATATCATTTAATATTTGAATTCATATTGTTTTTTATAAGTAAGATATGATAGTAATTATTTAAATGTTAGACTATATGCTATTATCCAGTCATATGAGAGATAAATGATTAAATATATAAGACTATTTATACAAATTGAATACTTCTAGTAAATTTAATTCACAGAGCTTGTGAAGCTCATCCCTCATTGTACAATAATTTCGGGTAGCAGATGGGACAAATAATCTGGTAGGTTGACAGTAAGACGAATTTTTTTTTTGTAAGCCACGTACGTGTCAACATCCTCAGATAAATGAGATAATGAAATAAATATTTTATTTATAAATATTCATGCATTTTACGTTGTATATTATGTGTAAGTTAATATCAGATTGATGTACCTCCCCTGTTGAGGGTTGAAGATTAAAATAAAAATTTATGTTAGTATTTTTTTTATTGTTGCATATATGTATCGTACTAGGATTCTCAAAATGTGATGACACCGTCTTGGGGTGGCCAACCCGGGATGGGTCGTTACAATTTTGGTATCAGAGCATTAGGTTTTAAGATTCTATAAACTGCATGAAAACTTAAAAAGTGGAAGATCTAAATAAACTATATTCTTAAATGCAGATTCTGATGATGAAATGTGGTCATGGTAGAGCTAGAGGTAGAGTTCTGAATTAGAGGGGACGTGGTAGACCCCTAATTTTTAGGAGAACTGAAGCAG
This sequence comes from Bretschneidera sinensis, assembly GCA_023935145.1. Lineage (NCBI taxonomy): Eukaryota > Viridiplantae > Streptophyta > Magnoliopsida > Brassicales > Akaniaceae > Bretschneidera > Bretschneidera sinensis. The sequence continues at coordinate 126,257,596 of CM043698.1, read as the reverse complement.
AGTAGGAAGCTGAATCTGTGATTCCCACGAGGGAATATGTTGATAGTGCAACTGGTACTAGTAGAGCTGGGAGAGAATCTGAGGGTAGGAAGGATGAATTAAGAGAAGCTCTTAATCATACTATAGAGAGGATGAATGCAGCTGAAGAAACGGCTAATAATCTACAGAGAAGATTAGACGAAAGGGGTAAAAAAGAATCTGATATGGTGAGGCAAGAGGTTCATGAGGGAGGTGTGTTTGCACATGAGATGCAAGGTGATTGTTTTGTGAGATTTCTTAAGTTTAAACCCCAGTCTTTTAGAGGATCTATAAATCCTGTAGAAGCTGAGCAGTGGATCAGATATGTCAAAAAATATTTTGAGGTCTTACCAGTGTCAGATAGATAGAATGAAGCTTTTGCTTCATTTATACTGGAAGGTGAGGCTTCTCAATGGTGGGAGGATATTTTGCCCAGGGTAAGTACACGAGTAGAATAACCTTTAACTTGGAGTAAGTTTAAGGATGAGTTCTTTGCGAAGTATTTCCCAGATACTTTTCGGGCACAACAAGAAAGAGATTTTATTCATCTAAGGCAGGAAAATTTATCGATGGTTGAATATGATAGTAGATTTATAGCTCTGTCAAGATTTCTACTTGAATTAGTGAATACATATGAGAGAAAATATAAAAGATTTTTAGACGGATTACATTATGACATTCAGACTAAACTCTCCTATATGGGCATAGAAAATTATGTTGTACTTATGGATAAAGCATTACATATTGAGAAGGATTTGATAGAGTTTAGAGGTAGGAAAGATTAGCTAAAGAGGTCTAGGTTTGAGGACCTAAGGTGGTAGCAGTATGAGTGTACAAGGTAGGAGACCACCCAGAGGGAACGTTCCTTGTCACAAGGAACTGTAGTATAGAGTCAAAGGCAAGCAGGATCCGTTACTTCTGTAGCTCAGAGTAATACCGGTGGGACCCCTAGATTTAGGAGACAAACTATGGGAATTGGGAGTTATGGTAGAGGAGTAAGTATGCCACTAGGGGGAAGTGGTAACTTAATGTGTGATCGAGAGGCAAAGGCTTGCTTTAGATGTAATCAGATGGGGCATCTGGCTCAGAATTACCTTACACATATATGTTTTGTATGTGGTGGGGGATGACATGTTGTTGCAGATTGTTCAGCGGGGAAATATACTGACATAGGCATTGGAAGTGTTGGAATGAGATCGATGGAAAGAGGTGGTAGATCAGGGAGTGTATGGGGCAGAGGTCGAGGATCAGTAACAGAGTGAGGATGTGGCAACCAGTTTCAGTCCAGAGATAACAGAATCTATACATTGACCTAACAGGATGCACAAGCCACTCCTGATGTTGTTATGGGTATGATATCTATTCTTAGTAAGCCTGCTAGATTATTGATTGATCCTGGTGCAACCTATTCTTTTGCATATAGTAATTATATGAAATCTATTGATGCTAGTGTTAGTCCCTGATACATGCAATTATTGTTGAGGTTCCTACTGGAGATAGGGTTATTATCAGGACAATCTATCGAGGTTGTGTGATTAATATTGCTGATAGAGAATTTGAAGTTGATTTATTGCCTTTAGATATAATAGATTTTTATTTAATTCTGAGGATGAATTGGTTATCTGCATATCATGCTTGGGTAGACTGTTTTAGGAAAATGTGGTGCTCAAGATATCTATGAGTTTAATTTTCAATGAGAACGTAAGATACTTGCTAATTGTCTTATTTCTGCCTTAACTGCTAGTAAATGGTTGAAGAAGGGTTGTGAGGGGTATTTGGCATTTATGGTGGATTCTAGCAAAGAAAGTAGGAAGTTAGAAGAAATCTTGGTAGTGAAATATTTTTCTGACATATTTCCTGATGAGTTGTTTGGTTTGCCTCCCAATAGGGAAATTGAGTTTTCTATTGAGGTGATTCCAAGATCAGCACCCTATAGAATGACACCAGCTGAAATAAGAGAGTTGAAAGTTCAGTTTCTGGAGTTACTAGATAAACAGTTTATCCAACCTAGTATCTCACCCTAGGGAGCCCCTGTGTTATTTGTCAAAAAGAATGATAGGACATTGAGGTTGTGTATTGATTATAAACAGTTGAATAAGATCACCATCAAGAATAGATATCCTTTGCCCAGGACAGATGATTTATTCTAGTAGTTACAAGGAGCTAGAGTGTTTTCTAAGATAGACCTGAGATCGGGTTATCATCAATTGAGGATAAAGGAGGGGGACGTGCTTAAAACTGCTTTTAGGACACGTTATGGCCATCATGAGTTCTTGGTGATGCCTTTTGGGTTGACCAATGCTCCTGTAGCATTTATGGACCTTATGAATCAAATGTTTAAACCATTCTTAGACAAATTTGTGATTGTGTTTATTGATGATATTTTGATATATTCCAAGAATGAAGAGGAGTATATGCAACATTTGGAGATAGTGTTGGAGATTTTGAGGATAGAGAAATTATATGCGAAGTTCTGTAAGTGTGAGTTTTGGTTGAGCGAAATATCTTTCTTGGGGCATGTTGTGTCAGGAGAGGGGATAATAGTTGACCCACAAAAAGTAGAAGTAGTGTTGAATTGGGAAAGACCCACAAGTGTAACTGAAATTAGAAGTTTTTTGGGGTTGGCTGGTTATTAAAAGAGATTTATCCAAAAATTTCTATGATTACTGGACCATTGACTAAATTGACTAGGAAAGATGTGAAGTTTAGGTGGTTAAAGGAATGTGAGAAAAGTTTCCATCTGTTGAAAGAAAAAACTGACTATTGCCCCGGTATTAGTGCTTCATTCTGGTGATGAAGGATTTGTGGTATATAGTAATGCGTCACATCAGGGGTTGGGATGTGTGTTGATGCAACATGAGAGAATTATAGCTTATACATCTAGGCAACTGAAGAACCATGAGATGAATTACCCGACCCATTGATTTAGAATTGGCTGCCATAGTTTTTGCTTTGAAGATTTGGAGACACCATTTATATGGAGCCAATTGTGAAATTTTTACTGATCATAAAAGCTTGATGCATTTACCAACCAAGAATGAGTTAAATTTGAGGAAAATGAGGTGGATGGAATTAATTTGTGATTATGACTGTACAATTCGTTATCATCCATGAAAGGTTAATGTAGTAGCTGACATATTGAGTAGAAAGTCTACCGGTAGATTAACTGCTATTGGGAGTCATAATACTAGCCTGATGATAGAATTAAGAAGAATGAGGATGCAGTTGAGTGTCAATGATAGAGGAGTATTAATGGCAAATATGGTGACACAATCTTCTATTATTGATCGTTTATTACAGATGTAGGGTAGAGATGAAGAGATAAAGAAGATCAGGTGGGAAGTGTTAAGTGGGAAGCTAACCAAGTTTAGAATTAAAGAAGATACTATGGTAGTATTGGGGCATAGAATTTGTGTTCCCAATTATGTGGAGATGAGAAACAAGATACTAAGGGATACTCATGATTCTGTATATTCCATGCACCCAGGTAATAATAAGATGTACAAGGGGTTGAGACAGAATTATTGGTGGTCAGGGATGAAGAAGGATGTAGCAGAATATGTTTCTAGATGTTTGACTTGTCAATAGGTGAAGGCTGGGAATAGACATCCAACAGGTTTATTACAACCTCTTCCAGTACCTGAGTGGCCATGGAAAAATGTGAGTATGGATTTTGTCTCTGGTTTTCCCCGTAACCAGAGGGGACATGATGCTGTGTAGGTTATAGTGGATAGACTTTCTAAGTCTTCACATTTTCTTCCTACTAAAACTACCTGGAGTCTAGAAAATTTGGCTGAATTGTATATAGTGGAGATAGTAAAATTACACGGAATACTCTTGAGCATTATTTCAGATAGAGATTATAGATTTACCTCTAGGTTTTGGAAGGGTTTCCAAGAAGCTATGGGTATGCAATTACAGTTTAGTACAACTTTTCATCCACAAATTGTTGGGCAGACGGAGAGAATCATCAGAATACTAGAAGATATGTTGAGGGTAAGTGTATTGAGTTTCTCAGTGAGCTGGGATGCTTATTTATCTTTGATTGAGTTTGCATACAATAATCAGTACCAAACTAGTATTGGGATGGCACCCTTCGAGGATTTATATAGTAGAAGGTGTAGAACTCCAGTATGCTGTGAAGAAGTTGGAGAGAGAAAAATATATGGCCCAGAAATGATAGATTTGACTACTGAGAGGATCAAACTGGTTAGGGAGAACTTCAGAGCAGCCCAGAACAGACAGAAATGATATGTTGATAAAAGAAGACGACCTCTCGAGTTCCAAGTTGGTGATTGGGTATTTTTGAAGATATCTCCATGGAAGGGTGTGGTGAGGTTTAAAAAGAAGGGAAAGTTAAGCCCTAGATTTGTGGGGCCATATGAGGTGATCGACCAGTAGTGTATCGTTTGGATTTGCCCCCAGAATTAAAGCAATTACATAATGTGCTTCATGTGTCATTGTTGAGAAAGTACCTACATGATGAATCCCATAGTATCTCGAATCAGGCGATAGAATTTTAAGAAGATGTTACTTTTATGCAAGTACTAGTCAGAATCCTAGACAGAAAGGAACAAGTCTTGCGCAATAAAGTCATTCCTTTGATTCAAGTATTATGGCGGAACAAAGATGTCGAAGAAGCCACGTAGGAGCATGAAGTAAGAATGAGGAAGGAATACTCCCAACTTTTTTCTTGAATTAGGTAAAGAAATTTCGAAGACAAATTTTTTTTAAGGTGGGTAGAATTGTAATACCCGTATTTGTAAAATAAGGGTAAAAAATACTTTAATAAATATAATATAGAGTTAAAATAATATATATATATATATATATATTTCAATGTGAAAAGTCAAATTTTTATAAAGCAATTAAAAAAAATTTGGGACGTCTAGCAAAAAGAAAGAAAGAAAAAAATAACACAAAAACGTGGCAACACCTGCTGCCAAGTGCAAAATTCAAGCCTTACATGTGTTACAACAAGGCATAACGTGGAGTATTTTGGGAGATTAGCATGCTGATGGCGCAAGAAACTTTTGAAGCTACTAAAGATTTTTTTTCAAATCTTACTTATATATATATATATACACCCTTATATGTAAACATACCTATACTTACCAAATTTCGTTTATTTTCCTTCAAATCACTTTATTTCCTTAAACACTTGGGGACCGAAAGAAAGGTTGAAAGAGCAAAATTTTAAAGGGATTTACGGGAGAATTTTATAGAGAGTCATGAGAAGCTTTCAGAAAAACAGAAGATAATAATATAATGTTTATTTTTGAATTTTTAGCATACATGAAATTCCCGGAATTCAAAGTGAGATTTTTCAAAGGGTGTGATTTATGAAGAATTGAAGAATAAATTAGAAATTTAATACAAATATTATGTCAGGTGTTGACAATCAACAACCAGAAGAAATTACTGAGAGGAACGGGAAAGGCAAGGAGGTGATCCACGAGCAGCTTTAAGTGCTACGTGACGAGTTAGATTTACTTTTAGTAATCTAAATAAAAATAAAATATCTAGTGATAATATTAAAATAAATTATTAGCTTATACTTTGGTTATAGATAAAAAAAAAATTGGTTGAAAAGTATGATATTAATATTAGACATGTAGAAAATTATTATGTGAAAAAGAAATATTATTAGAATAATGAGTTGATTTAATAAAGATGGTGATAAATAAATTCTTGATGAATTATGGTTAATAAATGGATGTGATATATGAGGAGAAGAAATTAATGAAATTTATCAAGTAGAAATTCGAGAAAAGATAGAGTAGCTGAATTTAATATTTGAATTCATGTTGTTTTTGATATTATTGTGCATATGCATTTTTCATATCATTGTTCATCTGCATGTGTAATAAATAAAGAAATAACCAGGGGGTTGGTCTAATTGAAAAACCATGACAGCCAGCATATGCTGGAAATAAATACCGTGATAGTCGGTATATGCTGGAAAGAAAAGAGTCGGGAGGGGGCCGGTCTAAGATAATAAAAAACTTGTCGACATGTGGGAAGACATTCCCTAATAATAATTCATGCATTGCATCTGTTTTATATGTTGATTTTATTACTGAAATGTTATGGATATTATGTATTTATTTTATTTATAGATAAATGAGTCTCACAGAGAGACGGTTACAGTGAGAAAAGACATAAAAGTATGATGTGATAGTAATTATTTAAATGTTATACTATATGCTATTATCCAGTCATATGAGAGATAAATGATTAAATATAAAAGGCTATTTATACAAATTGAATACATCTAGTAAATTTAATTCACTGAGCTTGTGAAGCTCATCTCTCATTGTACAATGATTTCAGGTAGCAGACGGGACAAATAATCTGGTGGGTTGAGAGTCAGACGAAATCTTTTTTCTGTAAGCCACGTACGTGTCAACATCCTCAGACAAATGAGAGAATGAAATAAATATTTTATTTATAAATATTCATGCATTTTATGTTGTATATTATGTGTAAGTTAATATCAAATTGATGTACCTCCCATGTTGAGTGTTGAGGATTAAAATAAAAATTTCTATTAGTATTATTTTATTGTTGCATATATGTGTCGTACTGGGATACTCGAAATGTGATGACACTGTCTCGGAGGTGGCCAACCCGGGATGGGTCGTTACAAGACTCCTTATGAACTTTGGCATAGTATGCTCTTAATTTAAAATACTTCAGAGTATATGGGTGTTTAGCTAAAATAACGTTAGCATAACCTAAAATGAGAAAAACTAGCTCTAGAACTAGCGATTGTGTATTCATAGGTTATGCTCATTATAGTATCATGCAAACATTCCATTTTTTAAAAAGTGATGTGCTGGATGCAAACACTATTGTGGAATCTAAGAATGCTAAATTCTTTGAAAATATATTTTGTTCTAAATCAAAAGAAAGCATCATAACACATTAATGGCTCAATGGGTATAAAGAACCCAATAATGAACATGAACTTAGAAGGAGTAAAAAACAAAGAAAAGAATATAGCTTTGGTGATGACTTTTATGTTAATAATATGAATAATGAACTAACAACTTATCAAGAAGCCATAACTTACATTTATGCACCTTTTTGGAATGAATCTATAAATAATGAAATTGAATCTATCATGTATAGCCACACTTAGGAACTTGTTGATTTACCACCTATATCAAAACCAATTAGGTGTAAATAGATCTTTAGAAAGAAAGTGAAACTAAATGTCTCAATTGATAAATTCAAATCTCGTTTGGTTGCTAAAGGTTATAAACTTACTCCTTGGTTATCAAAACTACTTTTGTTAGAATTTAGTTTGCTATTTCTTCTATTTATAAACTTGTTGTGCACCAAATGGATGTTAAAATCGTCTTTCTTAATGGAGACATTGAAGAAGAAGTTTACATTGAGCAACCCGAGGGATGTATGGTACATGGAAAAGAACACAAAGTATGTGAATTAGTAAAGTCCTTGTATGGATTAAAAAAAGCTCCTAAATAATGGAATAAAAAATTTGACAAAGCAATGTTGTCTGATAGGTATATGATATGATGAAGCTGATAAATGCATATACAGTAAATTTACTGATCATACTATTGCTATTGTTTACCTGTATGTTGATGACTTGCTAATCTTTGGCACTTGCATGAATGTTGTGGTTGCTACTAAGAATTTTTTTGTGTTTACTTTGGCAGATGGTACAGTCTTTTGGAAATCTTCCAAACAAACTATCATTGCAAGATCCACCATGGAATATGAATTTATTGGCTTGGAGAAGGCTGTATCTGAAGTTGAATGGCTTAAATAAATGTTAGTAGGTATTCCATTATGGGAAAGACCAGTCTCACATGTGTTTATGCAGTGTGATGCCAAGCTCTAATAACTCATGCTATGAACAAAATATACAATGGCAAGAATAAACACATAAGATTGAGACATAATATTTTTGAGACAACTTTTTAAGAATTGAGTTGTGCCCATAGACTTTCTAAGGTTATAAGTTAATCTTGCATATCCTTTTATCAATCCACTAGCAAGAGAACTAGTTAATAAACATCGAAGGGGATTCAACGGTTGCCCACCAATGAGACTATGTGATTAATAACTAACCTTTGTGATTGAAGATCCTATGAAAAAGGTTCAACAAGTCAAATGAAAGTCATTAAAGTCTTGTGAGGCACTGTCACTATCTTTACACATTTCATATAAGATGATTGGTAAGATTTATTTCCTATAGTGTGTGACAGTGAAACTACGATATGTAAGAGAATGAGCTTATAGCTCTTAATGGATCCATAGTCCAAATTTGGATGGAGTGTTCCACCTATGAGTGTGGGAGTGAAGTCGCTCTTTATGTGACTTGAGCAAATCATTATAGCACTCAAGAATATCCAGGTAGGCGCATAACCGTAATAGTACTAACTTGTCAGAACTATAACTATTCAAGAACATTATGCGGGATACTAACTTGTTGAATCACATTTAAAGAACTTAGTTAAATGAACTTAGCTCCACCTCATTTTCACTGAGCTAGGTTGGTTGCCTTAGGTGAAGTTCAAACCTAAAAAGGTATTATCTCCAATTACATAATTTTGTCCCTTTTTACTAGTAGCAACGTGTTTTTAAATATGTGGGAGATTATTAGCTATATAGCCATGAAAGCCAATTTTGTTTCAAACCACTTCCACTTCATCATATATTGTGTTTGTGAACATTGAAGTTCCTATACTAGCCGTTGCAATTCCTTGTGAAAATTGTGTAACTATTTATAGCTGTTACCATTGCTGCACCTGTTATATAAACCCAACTCCTCTTCCATTTCAAATGGCAATTCATGCTCTTTACTACTCTCTCACTTACTCAAAATATCTCTCAAAGATTGTTGTTCTTGAGTTTAGGTAGCAAGGGAAAATTAGTGTGGTTCTTTTCCTTTTTTGTTGAATGCACGTCCTAACAAAGGTGTGCTATATTTGATTTCTAGAGGATTGATGCATTGAGACCATACACACCAAGTCAAAGACTTCGGGATACGAAATCTATCTTTAAGGATAACACTTTCGCGCGCCTCTATAACTAAGCTTTCTTGTTCCATCTTCTTTATTTTTTGTGTTTAATTGTTAGTATAATTCATTCTTTAATGATAAGAATTTTGCATTCATACTTGATAATTCTAATAGGGTGATAGTTTCATAGATGATCAATATGTGGAGTGAGAGCGAGCGTGTGAAAGCATCGTCTTTTAAAATTTTATAACTCGAGAGCACCAATATTATATTAATAGTTTATCATTTTATTTTTATTCAGTTATAGTTAAAACATATATAATTAGTTTTTATTATCATATGACAAAATAAGATTGTTGCTTGATTCAAAATCATTGTATCTTTTTTTTCTTAATTCTTACTTCTCTTTTAATTTTTTTAATGTAAAACGTATATGATTTTAGCATATGAGAGTTCCTTAAACTCTAAAGGAATATTCTTTAGGGTTTTGTACTTCCATTTGTGCAGGCACATGCAAATGACCTTAGATTTTCAGCATCAACAAAGTGATTGATTCTTGATAAATGAAGTGATCAAGGTCAAATAATTGTTACTTGGTTACATATACGTAGGTGCATGTATACATATACAATTAGGTTTGGTTGATATTATTATTATCGCAAATATTTATGCAACTTAGAAAGGCGAAAATATATAGTGGTGTGAATTTTTCACATTGGACTGTTTCATGTCATTAATTTGTTGCATTTGTGTGATTTTTTTTTTGTTAATTGAGCATAAACTTTCATGTACTTGTTCATTCACTCTCAATTAGATGATATTAGCATTTTAACACATGTTACATGCATGCTGATACATTTTTTTATTGGGTTCTTCTATCGGATTAAAAAACCTAGCATCTCAATATGAGTTATGCATATTGATTTGCTTTTCTATGAAATTAAAAATAAAATCAAATGACAAAAAAAAAACTACGAATTAGTCAAATTCTCTCTTGTTAGATATAACATCTTTATCAAATTCTCTCTTACGTAACTGTTGATGTCGAAAATCTGCCTCACGGATCCTTGCGCACATGAGAGATACGTAAACTGGAAGGTCTTCCGAGGAGGGTTATGTCTCAAGGGGATTCTCCGATGCCTAAGTTAGTACAGGGCTTAAGGAGATAAACTGGAGAATACTTAATGTCAGTTGTGAATCCATACCTTTGATGGTGAGAGCCCCCTTATATAGTGTCTTGGAGCAGAGTCCAGTGATTTTAGTGTTGTGATAGGAATAACATTCATCTTAGATAAGACTGGAGTTATCCACAGGTTGGATTTGAATAGCAGTTTATCAATATATGTAGTAGTACTGAGACATTAGCGTGAAATTACCACAACGCTCTTCAGTGTAAAATTACCGTAATGTCCCTTACCAAATGTGGAGATTTGATTGGTTGACCTATCTAGATTGTGGAAGGCAACCATGTGTTGTAATATTATTGAAGATGAAATTTTTCCCTACATCAGAAACGCTTGTTGAGATGCTAGATTACATAACTAAACACTTTATTTCTAATCCAAATAGATATTTAGAAACAAGAATTTATGAAATATTTTTTTTGTATAAACAGAAGTTAAGTCAAACACTTTTTAAAAAATATATATGAAATGGTTTCACATTCTAAAAAGCTAAATTCATGTCAAGAAACTCTTACTATTTTACTATAGATTTTTTCAAAAATCATTTTACAAATTATAATTTTTTTCTCAATAAAAAATATAAAAATTTTAACACTAAGACTTCATATTTGGATTTAAATTAAATCCAATTTTAAATTGAACTTATTTTTTAAAATTTGATAAAAATTTAGTTAAATAAAAAATTTATCAAAAAAATGACTAATGACATGTTTGGGTAACAGTTTTCGGTTTTCAATTTTCGAAAACTGTTTTCGAAAATGAAAACTAAAAACAGTTTTATAATATTTTCTGATGAAAATATGTTTAGATAACTGTAATTCGAAAACTGTTTACAAAACAGATTACAGTGAAATGTTGTTTGAATAATCTTATTTTGAAAACTGTTTTGATACACCTTGTAATTATTTTTAGTTTTGAGTTTAAATTTAAAATTTATATTAATTTTATTTCTCATATCGACTAAATACTTAAAAATAATTAATATTATTTTATTTTTAAAATTTTAATATTTTTTATATACCATAGAGTAAGAATGAAACAGTGAAATGAACACTAATTTTTTAAGGATATTTTTCAAAAATTATATTAGAAAACATCAATTTGGAGTTTTCAGAAAATAATTTTTAAAAACTGTTTTAGAAAATTACTTTTAAAAAGAAAATGTTTTTCAAAACCCTATCTAAACATCCCTTAATTTTTTATAATTTTTAAAAAATAAACTAACCTAAAGATGACGCGCACCAAACATATCTTTGAACTCTGCGCGATCTTTATGAAAAGAGAAAAACTCGGTTCGTCTCTCAATTCCAGATCCTCTCGCTTCTACCAAGTCTCCATCGTCGTTTCTAAAGTTTTTATGCACTAATGGCATTCAGCTCTTCATTCCCTTTCTCATTTCCATAACCATTCTTGCATCCAGGTGGAAAAGGAGCCTAGTTCGTGGACTGATAAAACAGATTCGCGGATTTCTAGGAAACCGCGGATTAGATTCTCGTCCGCCCCTTGAGGGGCAGCTTAGGGCACGTAGGTTTCACTCTCGCATATACTAATCTCCACTACTCTCGCATACGCGTGGAATCCGTGTATAGATACACATATTGCCCTAAATTATCAATTCGATTAATTTGAATTGAATTGATCGAGCTCTTATTATTGTTTTTATTGTTATTGTTTTAAATTCAGAGATTGATTATTGAAATGGCGAGTGGGCAAGTGGAGAAGCGAGTCAAATACAAGACCTCAGTGAAGGATTCAGGGACTCCTGGTTTTCTTAGAATGGTAATTGATTTTACACATTCTAGCTAAGTTTAGTGATTACGAACTTGACTAGCGTCTCGAAAAATTAAGAGAAAAATGTTATGCATGCTGTTTAATTTTCAATTTTATTGTTCAGTTTTGTTTGTATATTAGTTTTTATGTGGAATGTTATGAGCTGAAAAGTGAAGTAATGAGTTACGGTCATAAAAGTGATGTTTGGATAAAAATGAGATGAAAAGTTTATGCATTTTAGAGTTAACAGAGGTGTGATTAGAGCATGGATATGATATTTAATGAAGCCGTCAGATTGCACAATAGTAATTTGCATCCAGACAATTTCTTTTTATAATAATAGATTTAAATTCGAGGTCTGAGAACAGTATTATATTGCAGTGCTATAGCCAATGCGTTAAGTATATTGTCTAGGGAGTACCTTCTTAAGAATGAAAGGAAATGATATTTGGTACACTTAATGCATACTATTGTACATGTGCTAGTTATGTCACAATTGTAAGAGCTAATTGAAATTTTAGGTTTTTATATGAGAATATTAAACTCTCTGGATGGTGATGTTTTAACCAATTCATTTGAAATTTATGAGTTTTTCTTATGGCTGAGAAACATGCAAATAAATGCATTTGTGAGGTAAAACTTTTTGGTTAAGCAAACGATTGTACTCTCTACAGAGGGAGGAGATGTTTTTATTTGTTCCCAATGATCCCAAGTCAACTGCAAAGCTCAAAGTGCAGTTTCACACCATCAAAGGTACATCTTATATTTATGATATAAACTAGTGTCTGGAATATTTCTGTCTGTTCACATTAGAGGCACTCAGAAGTGCTCATGCGAGTACGTTTTATTCCATTTTCATATTTTTGGTAGTTATTGGTGAATCATTGAGGAATGAACATGAGAATGTATAAATTTTATAACCTGCAGTTCCCTTTGCTGCTATAAACGCAATAATATATTGACGTATTTTCTTCTTCTCTATGATAAACATGCAGCTCAAAAACACACCAAGGAGGAATCAAAGAAGCCACCATGGCTTAATCTCACCAATAAGCAGGTTTTACCATAGAAATTGCTTTACATACTTCACATAGGATAATGGATAGTCACGCATGAATTCTGTCTAAGTTTATCATTTCATTTATCCATATTATTCTTGATGTCTCCCCCCTGTTCAATGGATGAAACATGCAAGTATTTATTCTGTGTTGTTTCAGGGTGGAAGTTACATTTTTGAGTTTGAAAGTTATTTTGATCTCCAAGTTTGCCGAGATTTTGTGGGTAAGTCTCAATCGCAGTCACATTGCTGTTAATTGGTTTACAAGGTTTTCTTTTATGTCTGTCTTGGGTCACTAAGATTGGTGCATGGACTTTAAATTTTTATGGATTCATTGGGTGGAGGTTTCTCTTCGAGTTTGGCATCTCCTTTTTGGCACTGATTACCTTCTTAGCTGTTATCTGGTTGCATGCATCTTTACAAGTATAAATTTGTTCTTGGTTTCTGTGAATTTAAGGTTTAAGTTGCACCATAATTTATGCCCACTATCGTTTTCCCTACTTAGAAGTTGTGAGGAAAGAAACAATAGCTAGAATAGCCGTAACTTGATTGTATGGGTTGCACCCCGTTGGTGCTTTTTTAATATACTTTTATAAAAAAAAAAGAATACCATAACTTGAAATTCTATGGTAAGTGTGTTTAATTTTCTTTTGGTTCTTGCCACATCTTGTTGTCAAACATGACAACAAGGTGCAATCCTATCTTCTTGAGAATTTAGCATGGATGAACCTTAGTGGTTCTCTAGGGAAAAATCATTACTTCATGAGCAATAACTCAAGCTAGAGCAAAGCTTGAAAACCTTGACTCGAGCTTGGTTCGTAGTCATTTTGCCGAGCTTGAGCTTGAGCTTGATTCGGACTCAAGCTCAGACTAGCCCAAGCTTGAGCCAAATGAGTTGGCGGGGAAAGGGGTCTCTTTTGGAGCGAGTTGGCGGCAATAAGAAGTTAGTGACATTTCCCATGGGTGGTAGGGGTGATTTTAATGCGGTTCTTTATCCCTATGAGAGAGCGGGGAGCACTCAAGAGAGCAATTCAACGAGAAATTTTTTGGACTTTGTGCGGTGCCATGATCTTATGGATTTGTCGTTATCAGGTGGCTCCTTCACTTGGTCAAGTTTTAGAGAGAATCCTTCTTTCTCTAGGATTAATCGATTTCTTATCACCAGTTGTTGGGAAGCTATGTTCCCTTGTTTGATTTAGAAGCTTTTACCTTGTCCCACCTCAGACCATCATCCTATAGTTCTTGAAATGGAGGGCATACATTGGGGGCGGACACCGTTCTGGTTCGAGAATATGTGGTTAAAGGTGGATGGCTTTCATGATCTTGTTAAAGGTTGGTTGGAGGGTTGCAATGTGGAATACTTCACTAGTTTTGTGGTGGCCTCCAAACTTAAAGCACTAAAAGAGGAATCGAAAAGATGGAACAAAAAGACACTCGAGAATGTGAACTCCTCTTTAAATGCTATGTTGGGTGAGATTAGTGGGCTCAATGAGAAAGAGATTGTTGTTGGGCTCTCAGAAGTGGATAAAGTAAGGAGGGTGTGGCTTAAGAAAGAACTTGCGAACCTCATCTTCGTGGAATATAACTCGTGGCATAAGAAATCTAGAGAAATTTGGCTACAGGAAGGTGATAGGAATACTAAGTTCTTTCATCGTATGGCTAATGCCCATCTGAGGTACAACTTTCTTAGCTCCATTGAGATTGATGGCGTGTTGTTTGAGGATGAGGGGAGTATAAATGGGGCAATTTGCGACTTCTACAAGAACCTTTCTGAGGAAACGTGTGATAACAGGCCGAACTTGGATGAGTTAGATTTTTCCATGATCGATGATGAGGAAGCAATTTGGCTCGAATGACCTATTGTTGAAGATGAGATTTTTGAAGTGATTTGGGAACGTAATGGTGATAAAACTCTGGGACCCAATGGTTTTAGCTTGGCTTTCGTACCTCATCATTGGGATGTGATAAAGGGGGATATCCTTAGATTTTTTGCGTAATTCCATTCTTCGGGAGAGTTTGTGAGTAGTCTTAATTCTACTTTCATGGTCCTCATCCCAAAGAAGATTGGAGCGCCCAATATCAAAGACTTTTGGCCTATTAGCCTTGTGGGGTGTATTTATAAAATCTTATCGATGGTCCTCACTTCAAGATTGAAGAAAGTAATGCGGGAGGTGGTGAGGCCTCAACAAAATGATTTTGTTGAAGGTAGGCAAATATTAGATGTCGCCTTGATTGCTAATAAAGTGACGGATGTCCATTTAAATGATGGGAGGAGGGGTGATTTGTAAACTTGATGTGGAGAAGGCTTTTGATCATGTTTGTTGGGACTTTGTGATCTACTTGTTGAAAAGAATGGGCTTTGGGGGCAAGTGGTGCAAGTGGATCTTCAAGTGTATTTCTTTGGCTACTTTCTCTATCCTTAACGGTTGTCCTTCGGGCTTCTTCAATGCTTTGAAGGGCCTTAGACAAGGGGATTCTTTGTCCCCTTTCTTGTTCACTTTGGTTATGGAGGCATTTAATAAGATGTTGGTGAAGGCAGTTGATGGGCGGCTCTTGAATGATTTCAAATTGGAAAGAAATGGTGATAGTGTGAGTGTATCCCACCTTCTTGTCGCCAATGATACTATTTTTATTACTGCAAGGCGGAAGCCACTTAAATTTTGCACCTTAGATGTATTCTTCTTTGTTTTGAGACTGTGTTAGGGCTTAAAGTTAACCTTGGTAAGAGTGACTTATTCCCTCTTGGTGAGAATACCAATGGCCACTTTCTTGCAAGCTTATTGGGTTGTAATGTGAGGCCACTTCTTATTACTTATCTCGGTCTTCCTTTGGGGGCTAAATTCAAAGAGAAAAGTGTTTGAAATTCTATTGTGGAGTGGTTTGAGAAGCGGTTAGCCAGGTGGAAACATCACTATTATTCAAAAGAGGGAAGACTTACTCTTATCAAAACCATTCTCTCTAGCCTCACTCTTTACTTTATGCCCCTCTTTTCTATTTCTAGTTTGGTAGTTAATCGATTGGAGAGTATTAAAGAAGATTTATTTGGGGTAATACGGGGGAGGAGTTCAAATATCACTTAGTGAGGTGGGGAGTGGTTAAACAGCCTTTGGAAAAAGATGGGCTTGGTATTAAATCTCTTGCGTTATTTAGTAAAGCTCTTCTCGGAAAATGGTTATGGAGATTTTTTGAAGAGAGGGATCATCTTTGGAGGAGAGTGATAGTAGCTAAGTTTGGGATGAATCCTAACAGTTGGATGTCTAAGAAGCCTAGGGGGCCTATGGTGTGGGGTATGAAAATGAATAAGGCAAGAGGGAGAATTTCCTCCCTTGTGTTTCGACTTTGGCATGACACTTGGTTTGGGAATACTCCTTTAAAAGACCAATTTCCGAATATCTATGATATTGTGAGAGAGAAAGATGCACTAATTAGTTCCTGTGTTTCCTTGTCTAATGATGGAGTTGCTTGGAATGCCTTTTATCCGTAATGTTCATGATTGGGAGGTGGAGTTGATCCAAAGTTTCTTGGAAACTTTATTTAGTGCTTGGTTGGATTTGTATAGAGAGGATGTGATTAGATGGAAGCCTAATCCGGACAAAGCTTTTATAGTGAAATCTCTTTATAAATTTTTTCTTGACAAGAATTCCTCGGAAGGTTCTATTAATTTTCCTTGGAAAGCCATTTGGAGCTCTCGTTCCCCCTTGAAAGTTAGTTTTTTTGCGTGGGAGGCCTCTTGCGAGAAAATTCTTATTATTGATAACTTACAAAAAAGGGGAAGATGATTGTGAATAGATGTTACATTTGCAAAAGTTGCGTCGAGTCCGTGTTTCATCTTTTGGTGGAGTGCTCGTTGGCTAGAAGCTTGTGGGAGATGGCTTATAAGATCTTGAGTGTCTCTTGGGTGGTTGCTGACTCCGTGAAAGATGAAGTGTGGGCTTTGAGCGGTTTGAGGGCTTCTAATGATATCAGGAAGGCTTACACATTGATCTTACTATCGATTTTTTGATAGTATGGAATGAGATGAATCGTAGAGCTTTCGATGGCATTGAGAGGCATTTTGAAGTTATTAGAGATAGATGGCTAAACACTCTTAATTTTTGGTTCAAAGGAATTTTTTTTGTAAATGTTTCGGACATACTAGATTTTGTGGATATTCTTTCTTGTAATTAGTCTTGGCTTTATGTTGCACCTTCTTGGTGCCCTTAATAAAATTTTGCTTATCAAACAAAAAAGATATAAAATTAACAAAACTAAACGTAATATAAAATAACAAATGTAAACTTTCTGTTTCCTACCTCATTTCCCACCAAAATATAACTATTAAACACAAGTACACAACATATAATTCATCAAAGGAAATCCTAATGTTAACATACTCAAAAAGAGGCTCTCTTGACTGTGGATCCATACCAACTTCTTATGATATTAGCACAGTGTTTCTTGTAAACCATTCCACAAAACCTGCCGCTAGCAATCTGATCACTGCTCCGACTTTCTGTCCACCACTACTCCAGGAACAGAGCCTTGTTGCTTTGTTCCTTCATTCATATTTGTGAGGGGAGAGAGACAGAGGGATTCACTACACCCTTGAGCAACATTATATTTTTATTTATAAAATAATAAAAGAATAAATAAAATATCTACTCAAGCCGGCTCATGAGCCAAACAAGCCTGGCTTGAAAACATAGTTATCAAACGCACAAGGTGCATTAAGGCACAAAGGGTTTCTGGAGCGTAGGCGCGCTTGACTAAGGCAAGGCCACATTTACTGAAAAATGTGTGTAAAATGCTTATAATTCTTATGAAACAAATTATATTAAGAAATATCATGGATTTTCAGTATGTAAACAACTCATCACTATTAATTTAATGCAAACACATTAAAAATTCAATATGAGACTAAGAATACCACAATGAAAATGTCAACCACAAGTACCAAGCATGGTTCAAATCAAAACAAACAAGCACACCGGACACTACTCAGTTATGTTGTTATGAAATCAATACATATATCGACTGTGTATATGATTGTTACAGTCTTGCAGCTAGCCAGCTTAAAATTTAAAAAGAAGGATATGCATACGTGGTACTTTTGTGGCTAAATGCTAATTGTGCAATTTAAAACAAATTTAATTCAGCAATTTAATTAGGTACATAATATTTGCAGCCCACTGCACATGATTTTTTTTTTAAAAAAAAAAAGAGAGAACAAAAACAGAGATAGGGAGAGGGACCGACAGAATAAAAAAAGAGAGGGCAGATTATAGAGAAGTGAGGAGTGAGGAGTGAAATTCCAGTACTTGTTTCTTTACTTTGTAGTATTTTTTTAACTAAAATTGACCCTTGGGTAACCATATACAATGAATAGAATTGTTTCCATGAAACACCCACACCATTAATCACACACTGTTAAATAATCAAAGGCTGAATGCAGATCATGCAAGAAAAATAAATAAAGGCCTTAACATGCCCCAAACTTGCTTTTTATGGGACTTGTGCCTTGGCTAAAGTTGCACGCCCTGGTGCCTAGGCCCTCGCCCTGCCTGAGGTACGTCGAGGTGCTGAGCTTGGAGTCTGGTTGCGCCTAGGTGCGCTTTTGATAACTATGCTTGAGACTCAAACTCAATTCGTGGCTCGATAATATCGGGTCGAGTTGAGCCACCCACCCCTATCCTTTTGTCAGTGTCTGTTTAATCGATTGACCTTATTTTTCCCTGCTGCTCCATGTTTCCCTATTACATTTGCATTATTTCAATTTGTCATGTTTATTACATGTCAGCAGTTTATATTCTTTTTAATTATTTCTTCTGAAGCTCTGATGCCTGCTTCCTCATGAACAGGCAAAGTCCTTGCGAATTGTGAAGAGACTTCTGAAAAATCTGCTGTCACATCACCTGCTGAACAACTGAGTGCAGCAGAGATTGAGCTTCGCATCAAGCTGTTACGAGAAAATATGTAAATTTGCTTTCTTATTTTCACTCGTGTACTTTGAAAGCAGTCATAGGCATTATCGCTTTGGTGTTTCACCAGTTTCTTTAAATTTATTAGTTATCTTGATTTCTCTCTTCGGATTTAACTACTAATTTTTATCTTGCATTTGTTAAAATGAAAATTATGCTTTACTTTGGTTTGAATTGCTGTAGTACATCCTTGGAATAAGAGAGGAAAAAAGGAAACAACTTGCTAAGACAAGCATTGATTAAACTCCTATGTACTTTTTTCCAATGAAGAGTGCAGCCATGACTTTTCCACCATTTAAAAATCCTTGTGGGCATGTTTTCATCAAGTTTCTTTAGTTATATACTTTTGTATATTAATTCAAGACTTTGCATTGTCCCATGTAAGGAATACAATTTTAGATAGGATGTAAGAATGAGGGTATCGTGTGAAATTGGTAAGTTGTAAACGGTGCCCATGGTGAGCCTTTTGTCGTTGTAAAGAAATTATGGCTTTGTTGGTGATACTTTCAGTTCCATCAACTTTAGGGTTTTCTTCTCTAGCTAACATTTGCTAGTCCAAAAGTGTTATATCAGCATGAATGAGATCATAAATATCGAGTTTTGGGAATGCACTGTAGTACTAAGGTGTACAAACACTCCTTAGCTATAATATAATAAATCTTTTTGCAGCCGGTAATATGCTATCATTTTGTGAGCGGTTTATCGGTATTCAAAAATGTTGGTCAGTGACACCATGATGTGTCCTTGAAGGAAATCAAGAAGACAACAGAGTGACAAACTGACAAATTCTGATAGGATAAAGCCTACAAAGTAGTTTCACTTGAAGAAATTGCCTTAACTTGGGTTAAGAGAAATATAGGTTTCAATTCAGTTAATACTTGATATTCTTTTGGCATTACACACGCAGCCAGGTTTCAATGGGATATCAATCATCAATGTCTGTAGCAGGGGACTAAAAATGACAGCAAACTTTTATGGTAGCCTTTTGTCTGATGTGAGACACAATTTCCTTACTGATATCGTCTGCTTTACCTGAGTCTCTAAATATGGGTTTAGGCGTTGTACCAAAAATCAAGATCGGGTTGGGTTGGGTTCTGTCCGGACAAAAAGTGTAATCCATCCTGTTGTCTGAATAATTCTTACCAGAATTCTTTTTCACCACCTTCATGTTATATATATATACCCTCATGAGATGGTTCTGCTATGGTTTTCTGGATGAGATGGTTTTTACGTGTACAAGAGGCTCTGCAATGGACCCTTATGAAAGTGGGGAGAGAAATCATAAAGAAGGACAAAAGAGTTAGAACATGAGAAGAGTTACATAGAGTACTATGCTTTTTCTTATTATTTTATTACTCTCATTTTCTTGTCATTTGTTTGACTTCTTAATGTTGTAATTTTTAACTCCTTTTATGAGCTTACTGAAGGTCTTGTTTAAAGTTTAAATAAAAGGACTCAATTTTTCAGGACCAAATAGTTGATCTGACGCACAATGAACAGTAAAAATGTCCTATTTAAGAGCTTATGTTTCTCTGTTCGTGTCTGTGCCTATGCTTTGCTGACTGTTGACATCTGTTTTCATAGGTGGATAATCTGACTATAATGGATCATTGAGAACAGTTTTACATTCAAAAGAGAATATCGGTTAAATATTCATTATGAGATGTAGAAGTTTCTCAAAAGCTTTGTAGCAGAGGGAAATAGAATATTTTGATTAGCATGTCTCTTGCCACTGCAGGTTATATGATCATTTAATAGAATGCTGAGTGATAATTTAACTCACTAAAAATGCCATTTTTCTGACTTTTCCCTCTCAGTTCATCTGATGTTACAAAATTTTCCCCTTACAGTGAGTTGCAGAAACTGCATGAGCAGTTTGTGATCAGTGGTGTCTTGACAGAAGCAGAATTTTGGGCAACAAGGAAGGTTAATTTTCTTTTTGTGAACACTGGCTGCTTTTGGATTTCTTTAGCATCTTTATTGATTTATGCTTTATCTGTTTTCTTCAATTGAGGACCTGGAAGCAGTTATTTCAATGTAATTAGAATTTTTTTGCTGCTTGATTCTAATTGCAGAAGTTGCTGGGTGGAGACTCCAGCAGAAAGCCAAAGCAACCAGTTGGTCTTAAAAGTGTCATGGTTTCTGACATCAGACCATCTACCGATGGACGGGTATAATACAAAACTCTCTCTCTCTCTCTTTGTGTTTGTGTTTGTGCATGCGTGCATGTTTTGGAGGTGGGAAGTGAGAGTTCATGGGATTCAATCTTCTATTTTCTTGTACTATTTCCTAGTACTTTTATCACATGGAGATTTTTTGTTTTTTTATAAGTTATCACATGAGACTAAATAATAGTTGCATTGTTGTATTCACAGACAAACAGGGTCACATTTAATTTGACACCAGAGATAATTTTTCAGGTATGAGTTGTTAGGGTAATTATTGTTTTGATTATACTTGGCACTTGCTACTCAAATGCTAACACTTTTGGAAGTCATTTGCCAACATAATGGGGTCAAGTTGGTATAAAAGCATGGTTTTCAAAACATTCATTAGTGCATTGGAGGTGGTTGAGTATGTGATTTACAATGTATGTTGTGACAAGAATATACATACATACATACATACACACACATATACGTGTGTGTATGCGCTATGTGCATTGGAGTCTTTCTCTAACTTTTTGCTGTCCTAGCTATAAACATATAGTCAATTGCGGGGTACTGAGAATTTATTATTGGTAAGTAATAAAATGGATATTTAACTATAAGGGTTCTAAATATTTTGTCCATGATTTATTCATCCCAAATTGTTGCAGTTTATTCAACTATTTTCTGAGATAATTTCTAGTGGATGCCAACTATACATATTATATTAGCATGCTTCACCGGTAGTCTGGAAAAATAGTTGGATATTTTACTCTTTTACACTCCCTATTTTTTCTCTACATATGTTTTCTCTGTATTAAAACTTGAATTGTCTTTCAGATTTTTGCTGAGAAACCAGCTGTTCGCCAGGCATTCCTAAATTTTGTTCCGAAGAAAAAGGTAACAAGGACATTGGGACTATGGTTACCCTTATTTATCATCAGATGATCATCTAAATTTGAGGTGATATTCATATCTTATCAATATACTGAACTACTGCTCTGGTATTTATTATTATTATTATTATTTTGAGTTTTAGACGACAGAAAAGGACTTCTGGACCAAATATTTTAGAGCAGAATACCTCCATAGTACGAAAAATGCTGTTGCGGCAGCAGCAGAAGCTGCTGAAGATGAGGAGCTTGCTGTTTTTTTGAAGCCTGATGAGATATTGACCAGTGAAACTTGGCATAAGGTGTGCTTTCCTGGAAACTTGAATAATTATTTTTCTTAAATTTAATTTTCAACTGATAGAAAGATTTTTCTGCATTACACTTCCCTTATAATTTGAGCTGTTATTTTAATTTCTCATATAATGTATTGTTTGCATATTAGACGGGTTGATCCAACCCTTAACATGGAAGCGGACCAGGGGGATGATTACACACACCTTATGGTAAACCTCAATTTGATTTATCAAATACTAAGCATGGGCATTGAAAAATTCAATTGATAACTTGCAAAGAAGGGGGAGAGTAATTGTTAATAGGTGTTTTATTTGCAAGAGATGCAATGAGTTCGTTTTTCATCTTTTAGTGCATTGCCCATTGGTGAGAAGCTTGAGGGAGATGGCCTATAAAATTTTGGGGATATCATGGGTGGTAGTGGGATTTGTGAAAGAGGAAGTTTGGGCTTGGAGTGGGTTGAACGAAAGAAATTGTAGAGCTTTCGATGGAAGTGAGAGAAGTTTTGATACTATTAGAGATAGATGGCTAAACACACCTAACTTTTGGATTAAAGGAAATTTCTTTGTAAATAATTTTGATCTTTTGGATTTTGTGGATTTCCTCTCTTGTAATTAGCCTTTTGTCTTAGAGTTGCACCCTCTTGGTGCTTCTTTATTAATAACATTTCTTTGCTTATAAAAAAAACAAAAGTTCTATATGCCCTGTTATATTTATATCTAGTTTTTTTCACTTGATAGCGCAAAATTCTTTTATTCATGAGGGTACAGTAGGTAATACCACCTTTTTCACTTCTAATCATGTAACCAGTTTTGAACTATATTTGTATTGGAAATTGCTATGGTTGCTTCTTTGGGCCCAATATTTGAATTTGCATGAATTAGTTCCATGAATTAGGTAATACCACATTTTAACATGCAGGGTCATGGGTTCTTTCGTGGCATTAGCAAGGAAATAACTGAACCACAGGATTAGCTATACAGAAGGACTCTGTCACAAGACCTTAACCGTCATGCTGCAGTAGTTCTTGAAGGGAGAGCTGTTGGTAAGGCTCTCCCTTAAACTTTATTCTAAATTTTACATTTATTTGTTCATGTAGGCAGTAACTATGATGAGTTGCCTGTTTCTTCTCAAATTGCCAAGCCATACTTTAAACATAGATGTGTCATCCAGATTTGTTACTTTCGTTTTACAACATAAATGCAGATATTTAATTTCTGTTTCAATCTTGAATATAGATATCATTTCAGAAGACACAAGGATTGTAGCAGAGGCTCTTGGACAGGCAAAACATGGTTAGCATTTTCTCTTCGTTTTTTTCTTTCTTCGGGTTGATACTATTTGAACCCAGATCCTACCATATATGTTCGTGGTTTATGCTTCCTTTTCTTCTCCTGTACCTTATATTGTTTCCAAACTGCACTTATGTTTTATTGTTTTCTTGCAGTAAATAAGGTTAATGATGAAACTGATGGAAATGCAAACCAGAATAGATTGGATAGAATATCTCGGATGACAGAGATTGAGGACCTCCAGGCACCACATGATTTTCCTTTAGCACCACTTTGCATCAAGGTTTGACTTTATCACCTTCATGTGCTGCTTATAGATTGCTTTCATATAGATATTTTATGTTTTGTTGTCCAAACCAGGATCCTCGAGACTACTTTGATTCTCAACAAGCTAATGCTCTTAAAACTTCCAAAGATACACCTGGTGGAACTGAACCAATGAAAAACTTGAACACCCCGGAAGCATTTGGTTCTCTGAAACATTCCATTTCTCAGATTAAAGCCATGGGGTTGAGTGATCCCATTGTTAAACCTGAAGTTGCTTTTAAGGTGATAGCATCTTTTGTTGGTTGTTATAGAAATCTTGCATGCCAATGGAAAGGAATGGTGACATAATGTTTTCAATGCAAGAGTATAACTGCACAAATTTATGATTCAGGTTTTCGATGGTTTAACGCATAATATTACAAGTGCTAAGCATCTTGGAAAGAATACTCATGCAAGTGTCCTTGACAGGTTGCCAGACTCAACAAAAGAGGAACTTTTACATGTGAGTTTACCTCAGTTTTCCTTTGGAGAAAATACAAATTACACTGCTTCTTTCTTCTTCAGTGGATAATGAAGTGTGATATGTTTTGAATTGGTGTAATTGGTTGGCACCCCCTTTGTGCCTTATATGTAACATTTTACTTGCACAGAAAAAAAAGGGCATGTTCTGAATTGAGACTGCATATTGAATCTTATTTGTATTTTTTTAACTTATTTTTCTTATTGTTGTACTTTGTGATGTTATGTTTATATGAAAGTTTCCTACTTTGCAGCACTGGACATCTATTCAAGAATTAGTGAGGCATTTCTGGTCATCATATCCAATTACTACTTCCTATCTTTGTACTAAGGTAAATGCTTTGATTTTTTTCTTTACTTTTCAGAATAATGTTTCTTTATGATAATATGATTTTGAATTGAAGGCTGTTGGAGTCTCCTAAACATGTCTAGGTTTTTTCTGAGATATGTAGGCGTTGTTTGGGATCCTCTTAAAGCATGGTTTAAGCAAGTTTGTTTAAATGGTTCAGGGTAAACTTGCTTAAATCATGCTTTAAGAGGATCCCAAACACGCCGTAGAAGCCTAAGTTATGTAGAACACAGATGCTATGATATCAGTTGATGTAGAACAAAGGTGCTTTGATGCCATTTGGTGTAGAAAAAATGTGCTCTAATACCAATTGATGTAGGACAAGTAATCAAAGAACAAGAAATAGAGGAATAAAGAGAAGGGAGACAACTAGAAGAAATCAGAGGGAAGAATAACCGAGAGGAGGGAAATAGGGGGCAAAGATGAAGAATTAGGGCAAGAGAAAAGGGAAGAACAAAAAAGCAGAGGGATAAAGAGACGAGATAATCAAGACTAAATAGTTTTATTCCTAGTCATAGTCTAATTAAAACCCGAATAGACCACTACTAACTAAATAAGGAAACAAAATCAAACCTTAAATGAAATCCTTACTTTTCTAAACTCAAGTCCTAGAATATTAGTAATTAATTCCCAAGAATAGCATAATTACAAGATAATCCCACAAATCTTAAATATTTTCTTTCCCATTTTGCATCACTAACCTTTTCAATGTTAATGGTACTTTTTTATTTGGGGTTTTGAAGTTTATTCCGATAATAGCAAGGATCATCCAACTTGATGTTATGGGCCTGCAAATTCCGAAGCATACCAGAGTTTTATAAATTTACTAGAAGAATGAACCGCAAACCATTCTCTTCTTGACGTAGTTATGAAATATTTTCCTATGCAACTGAACAAAAGTGAGATTGAAAAATGCATAGCATTCAAACATGGTCTTGTTGAGAATTCTTATACGGTATTTTTCGTTTATGGACACCATTATTTTGATTTATTCGATTTGCTTTTCTTTTTTCTGTGTCCATTTATTGGTAAGTCCAGGTTGAAAGACTGAAGAATGCCATGTCTAATATTTATCCACAGCTAGAGGTACAGTACTGACTTCTATACCAACATAAGCTCCTATGGTTGTTACCTGTAATTCCTGCTAGTAAAACAAGCAGCTCGATGGTTTTGACTGAGTTTGGGGGCTCATGGCTCTCTGATTTGCATCAGTTTTGGCTTCTTTGCTGTGATGGTTCAAACACTCGTCTTGTTTTCTGTTACTTAAAATAAAAATGCTGAAATAGTATTGCTAAGTTATAGCGAAATATTTTATAGAAAAAAAAAATAATTGTAAAATGTCTACAGGATTAGTTGTTGCTTTCCAAATATTAACACTCCGTTTGGAACCAAATGAAAATGGAATTCATTTCATTTTCAAATGAATTGAAAATAGAATTCATTTAGAAATGAATTGAAGTGAATTTTTATGCTTGGCTTTCTTATGTTAATTTGTAGAATTCAATTGAATTCTTATGTTTAAAATGTTTAGAATAAATGAAGAATTCAAAAGTGGAGGGAGAGGGAGGCAAGGGGGAGGAAGAGAGAGGGAAAGAGAGAGAATTCCATAGTTTTATTTGTTCCAAACATAACAAATAAAGAAATACAACTGAATTCCATAAAATTTATAGAATACATTTCTTCCAAACACACTCTTAAGTTACAGCATTTCATATTATTTATCAAATTCCAGAAGCTGAAGGAATCTGTGCAGTCAGATCTTCGGCATCACGTTTCTCTCCTTGTTCGTCCAATGCAGCAGGTCAGGACCTCTCTTTTATTCTTATTCTACTGCAAGGTTTTTGTGCATCTTTTCATGAACTTTCCAGTAGAGACTTGCAATATTTTATGGTGGTTTTAGGTTTGGAAATATTTAAAAAGTGACAAGCAATCCTGTCTGTGGATGGTGTCACTAACATATATGGTTGGAATTAGGTTTGCTCAGAAAACACTTGTATCTTTAAATTAAAGAGAGGGGGAAAGGATTTTCCATTAGCCTGTGGCTGATTTAAGTTTCACTGAGTGGCCAGTGAGATATCCAATCCTATGCCTGGCTGTGAGCATGGCTTTGTGAAATTTTTGTGCAATCATGGGTTTGAGCTGACGTCCCCCATCCCCCTCTTTCTCATTCCTTTTTTCTTTTGATAAGTAAAGTTGTATATATAAAAGGTACCAAGGGGGTGCTAACCCATTTTACTAAATCTATACGACAAAGATCAATAAACTCTTAGAGCTCAACATCAATTACACAAAAACACCCATCATTTCCCTTTTTCTCTTCAAGCAAGTGGCTTGTAGTTTTGGAAATAGGTTATACCATTTGCTAATCTTTCTTATTGGCATCTGTCTTGTGCTGCTGTTTGGCATAATTGTTATCCGCAAACTACACCTCTTTTCTCTTTTCTGTTTTGGGGGGTTGGTAAACAGATTAATAAGGATTGTAGGATGAAAACAATTATTTGCAAATCTTGGTGTTTGCTGGAACTCATGGGCAAATACTACTTGGGTGCAGGCTCTGGACGCTGCAATTCAACATTATGAAGCAGACTTGCAGAGAAGATCATCAAAGAGCGGAGAGAGACCAAACGGTTATGTTTAGGGGAGTTTCATCCCCAATTACTCTTACAATCATTTTACATCTGCCTCCATATTTGTATCACTTACATACAATTGTACATCAAATTGATTTTGCTGCGAGCTAATGTTAACTAATAGGAATTTTCTTTTTTCTTTGTCTGTCCTTCCTTGATCAATTGATGTAAAATTGTACTTCAATGTTCTATACTTGGGGAAGCAAGCGGTGCATGAAGAAATGATCAAATAGAGCCATATTGAAAGTTTTGATAGAATTTCATTGATTTGTCAATTTTGTCCGTTGAAGCTAATAAGCTATTGCTAATTGTGATTGTCTGATCTCTTATTGGTCGAACAGTCCAATGCTTTCTGTTTTTTGGTTCAAGTACGGATTTATAAAAATACAAATTGAGCCTTGATTATATAGCTGGTCCATAAGCAGGCTGAAAAAAACATGCCAACGTTCATACACCCTTTTTTCTTAAGAAAAGTTTATATTGACACCGTACTGATTTGTTTAAAAGCGAGTCCAAATTAGCCATCTTGGTCTCATGGAATTGTGAAAATCTATTAATATTCATAAAAAAATTAAATTGTAATTATATTGAAAAAAATTTAATATTAAATTATTATTTAATTTTTTTAATTATTGGTAGATTTTTTTTATTCCGGTAATTTTTCCTGATCTAGTTCCATGTACGCTCCTCATTTACTCAATGCAACACATAAATCCAAGAAAAAAAAACAAAGAATTGTGAGGTTTTCCTTTTTTATCTCGATCTTTGGGGGATGCAAACAAAAACCATCACGTTCAAATGCAGCGTTTGTTCGATTTCTTGGTAAATGGTCGTCACATGCCATTGAATCAAGACCATAGAAACAACTCTGCTTTGTGCAGCATGAGCCTACCTTCAACCAGTTTTTGGGGATATAGGCATGAGATACTTAAGAAAATAGATCACCACATGATGTTTCGAATTATTGTCCTGTTTATATTGAATGAGAAATAAATTGAATAATTAAGAAACTGAAAGAAATTTTTATTATAATAAACGAATTAATTAATCTAAACTTCAACGACCATAATTCATTTATTTCTTCAAAATATACACAGAAAAACGCATCACAAAATAAACAAACTTAAAATACATTAAAATAAATAAATCCAACATAGATCCAAGAAACAATACGAAATTCTAAAATGCAAGCACCCAGTGCCTAAACAAATTTATAAACAGAAAAAAGAAACCCCTAAGAATTTTTTATTTAAAAATTCATAGAATGAGAGAATCCCTAAAAGGGAGAAGGGGAAGGTGCGTAACCCAAGAAGGGTCTTCCACAGAAATTCCCCTTAACGGTTGGATCACAGTCATGTATTGCATCCTTGAGCTTGTGAAACCCATCCTTGAAAACCCCAAATCCAAACAACAAACTGATCAAGATCACCACCAGTATCAGGCATGTGCACAGCATGCACATTTTACCCCCAAAGCACATCTTGGCCCTTTCTTTCTCTTGCTTTTGCTGCTGCTGCTTTTGTTTGTGAAGAATCTTCTTTCTTTTACGAGTTCTTTTTTGGATCTTCAAATTCTCTGTATCGGGGGAGAATAATGAGATATATATATATATATATATATAGGGATTTGACAGAGAGATTCTGTTGGTTGGAATTTCAGGGAAAAACGTGTAGAGAAGAAGATGTGAAGAGAGAAAATATTGTGGGGTTCAATACAGCTTGTGTGGACGTTATGGGTATTGTTCGCTTAAAAGGAAAGCAACGAAAAGAGTAACAGATTCATTCTTACTCTTTTAAGCTCATCCATAGGGCGGAATTGGGAATTTTTTTATGTAGATTTGAAATATATGATGGATCATGAATTTTTTTTATTTGCTCAGTAATTATTATAAATATATAAAGTATATAAATTTTTTATCACATAATATGAAATTTATATATACCATCAATACAATATTACACAACACAAATTAAAATAAATAATAATTAAAACAATATGTTTTAAAGAATTATTAAAAATAGTATAGATGTTGCACAAAGATAATGATGTAATAAAACTCATACCAAGAGTACATAAACTCCAATAAAAAAAACTAACTTCACAATTAAGGTGTAATACTTCGTTTACATCATAAAACTAAGATAAAAATATCTATTTTTATTGAAAAATATAAAACTAAAAAAATACAATAATAAATTCCATATAAAATAAGCTTGGTGAATCTCACTCTCATCTTCACTTGTCCAAAGTTGATATGTCAAAAGTTTAATGTATGTCATTTGAATTTCAACTTTTTTTCATTTGATGATCTCATTGTCAAGCAGCATGAAGAATAATTGTCAAAATTTAATACATTAACCATATTTATTATAATAGAATAAGACGTGGATAGAGATTTCAACAAAGGATTTTAAGAAATTTAAACAATTTCAAAATCAGATCATATCATCAAACGTGAACCAAATTATAACTATAAAAAATTAATTGTTTTAACAATTATGAAAAATTCAATAAAATAAATCACAAACATGAAGCTTTTTTTAATCAATTCTTTTTCAGCAATCAATACTGTGACATAAAATGGTAGAATAAAAGACCAAAGCCATACGATAAGTGGGGCTATGTTTAGAAACTGTTTTCAGTTTTTGAAAACTCTTTTTTATGTTTGGCAAACAGTTTTCAAAAGTAATTTTCTAAAACTGTTTTCAAAAACTGTTTTATGAAAACTCCAAATTGGTGTTTTCTTACATAATTTTCGAAAAATTACCCTAAAATCAATGTTCATTTCTCTGTTTCATTCTTCCTTCATGGTATATAAAAATATTAAAATTTTGAAAATAAAATAATAGTAATTATTTTAAAATATTTAATAAATATGAGAAATAAAATTAATATAGATTTTAAATTTAAACTCAAAAATAAAACTAATTAGAAGGTGTATCAAAACAGTTTTCAAAATAAGATTATCCAAACAACATTTCATTATTTTCTGTTTTGGAAACAGTTTTCGAGTTACAGATATCCAAACATATTTTCTTCAGAATTTCAGTTTTCATTTTCGAAGCAGTTTTCGAAAATTGAAAACAGAAAACTGTTACCCAAACATGCCCTGTAATTTTTACATGATTTTTATTACTCTTTTACTTATTAAAATTGTTAATTTTCTTTTATTTCTTTTGATTTTAATTTATTTGCTTGTACCGCACTTTTTTTATTTTTTTTATTTTGTGTTATATTTCATTTTAGTTACTTTCCTATTTCATATTATCATTGTAATAGAAGTATTTCCCATTTCAGTGTCTTTCTTTTTCCTAGGCTGCATTTTTTCCTATTTTGTATTATATTTCTTTTTAGTTACTTTCCTATTTCATGTTTTCCTAATAGTAGAAGTATTTCTCATTTCAGCGTCTTTCTTTTTCCTAGAAGAAGTAGTATTATTGTACTTTCCTTTTCTTTTCTAGGAGTTTGCCTATATAAGGCCGGCTGCCTTTGCGTTGAGAACACAACAAATTTTTCCTAGACAAGAGAATAAAGAGACAAGAGAAGGAGAGCGGCTGCCAAGTCTTAATAAAGAGAGATGTTCAACAATCTTGAATGCTCCATCAACTTAATTCAAGAAAAAGAGTTTTATTTTTTTCTCTCTAGTTTTCTTTTGATACATTCCAATAAGAACATGGTTGATTTTAGGTTTGTTAATAACTAATTTTTTTTCTAGGGTTTTGATATAGTCTAGCTTTGAACACACAATTTAAATTCCAAGTTATTTTATTTCAATTTGTTTATGTTAAGTGTTTATCCTTGATCTTATTGCTTACAATTTTCTAGTAAATTATTGTTTGATTTATTGAATCATAATGAAATCGATAGGTAATTTGTGATTATAAGGTTTTAATATTAAACATCATTAGTAGAGCGAAAGATAGATATACTTTACCGCGACTAGTGTGATTTTAGATTAAGAAAAATCCAAAGAACTTAATGAATCTTCAAATAATTTAATTTACATAGAGATATAATGAATTATTAGGTCGAGATATTTCTAATGTTATTCGAGAGAAAATATTGAATAATTAAGGATTTATTTTTCATCAATTTGAAAAATTAGAATTTAAAACAAAGAATAATAAATTGTGTGGGATTAGCTAGGTGAAATCAAAAGTTCTAGATTTATTTTTTTATCTCTACAACCTTAAGTTTTATTCTCTTTTCTTTTAATTTATTTTTGTCAAACACTTTAGTTTAATTTAGATGATAAAGTAAATAAAATTTTGGTTTTATTTTTAAATAGTATATAATTTGATAAATTTCAATACTCAATAGCATAATTAGTCATCGTGGGTTCGACACTTTTTTCACTTGAAGATTTTATAAATAAATATGAGTTGGAATTTGGTGGAGCAACAATCTACCGAGAGACATCGGAGTTGGATTGAGACTTGAGAGGTTGGATTCAGACTGGATTTGAGATTGGACTGAACTCTATACTAACAGATATTTAAAAAAAAAAGAAAAAAAATTGAGCTCGGGCTTAAGCCCGAACCCATCCGAAGTGTAGCTCTGTCACTGTTCATAAGGGGAAATGGTTTCTTTATTTTCAAAAAATAGTACTAAGTCAAACATTAGTTAAAAATAAAAAATTGAAAAGCAATTTTTTAAAATTTAAGTTTGTGTTAGAAATTGATGGACTTAATGGGTAGAGTTTATAAAATAAATTTTTTTATTTTCAAAAAATAAAAATTGGATAAAATTTTTTAAAAAAAAGTTTCTGAAAATAGTCAAAAATTGATTTTTTTTAAAAAAAAATATTTGAATTTATGTTAAAATATTTATTTTAATAAACGCATAATAAATTTTAACTTGGTAATTGTTTTATCAAAAGTTGTTATAAAGTCTGCTACCGTACTTTGACAGTTAGTCAGCCAAAGCTACTGTTAGGCCAAAACGGAATCTTGGATTGGTGGGCAAAACTTGACCGTTCTTCGAATGGAGTGGGGTCTTAGGTTGTTATGCCGTTTTAGAAGCTGTTGGGTTGGGCTCAAACATAGACAGCCCATGTGGTGAACCCATTCACATGCTCTAGCCTACAGAGCCTAACATTGGCAAACGTAAGTAGACCCAAAGAAAAGAAAACACATAAGTCAAGGCTCAGCTTCCTGCATCATCTTTCATTTTTTTATTCTATTTGACCCCAAAAAGAAAAAAAAAGTTCACACTTCTTTTTAGAGAAGAAAAAAATAATCATACTTCTTCTTTTGTCTTTTAGGGAAAAAAAGCATACCCATCGTTATGGTATAATGTGATATACGGATAAATTGAGAGGTGAAATCACGAATTCAATTTTATAGGTTTTACGGTTGAATTGAGAAAGTTTAGTAGTAATTATAATATTTAAATTTTTTGAAATAATTATTATTCAATTTTTCAATGATTATTAATGAATTTTCTTAATTCTATCGGATTACCATTCGAGATACATAGCCAAATAATTAAGTTAATAATGGACAAATCAAATAAAAACTCAATTAAATTTAAGCTTTTCACCCTTTTAAAAAAAATCAAACTTTTTTCTTTTTGCTTTTTCCTTTTGAATACTATTCTTCTCTACCAGAGTAAGTAACTCCTTTAATCACTTTTTTTGGTTAACCATTCCTTTTAATCAGTTAAGTGGCATGTTTGTTTTTGCTAAGATCATATGACATATTTTAATCCACTGAAAATACTTAAATTGTTACATTATATATCATATTTCAATTAATGGGTTAAATTATCTATTTATATATCTAATCTTATAGTAATATGTAAAAAACGAGAAAAAACAAACCATACAATTCATGTCAATATCTAAAAATAAAAAATAAAACAATTCATGTCGATGTTATCCATAATCTTCATTTAGGAAATTTTTTTTTATCTTGAATCTCTAACTTCAATTATAAAATCAAACATTTCAAATTTTGAGATGTATTTTAAAACTCGAAGATTTTTAAATTATTATTATTATTTAGTTAAATTATAATTTAACAGATAGTTTAAAGAATGATCTCTTGTCAAAATCTTTCCATCCTATGTAAAAGTATTATATGTTGGCTTTGTTTTAATTTGACATATTTTCCAATAAAAAATCAATCTATCTAAAAATAAAAGAATAGATGTAAAACCAAATAATTTGTTTTCACTTGAGGAAAAAAAAATCAAGAGGCCAAAACAGTAATAATAAATAAGTATTAGGGGAGAAAATGAAATTTCCAAAACCTCAAATTGCAATTTCCATAATTCTCCCCCAAATTATATTTATCAATATTTCTCTCATTCATTTCACCCCACTTCCTTCTGAAATTGGTCTTCACCTCTTCACTTTCAAGTCATCTTTCATCAACTTCAGCAAGAATATAAAAAGTTTTTCATCATCACTCTCTCTCTCTTCCTGCGGGTTTGCAGCTTCCCAGTTTCTCTTCAGATCCGCGTCTAATTCCTCTTTCTCTCTCTCTAAATCGTAACATATACGTACACATATCACTGTATCTATATATTGACCCAACCCCTCACCCTAGATCTCAAAAGCAGCAAAATCCCAAATCTATTCTGTATACATTTCCATGGCTTCTTCACCTGGAAACCCAAATCCACAACAAAACCTACCATTTGACGTGCACAAATTCTTCAAACCCACAGCAAACCCACCACCACCAACGCAACCCCCTTCCTCTTATCCTCCACCCACTGGCCCTTTCTTTCACAACCAGTACCAACATCTTTACATGCCCCCTTTTAACAACAACAGTAACAACAATATTAACAATACACAGCAACAACAACAAGAGCCTATCTCTAACTTGCAACACCAGAGATCACTCCCTTATCCTACACCCCCTCTCAACCTCCCCTCCCCTCTAAGCAATAACAACGCGAATGCTGGTACCCAAATCCTCGCTCTCATCAACAACAACCAACCCAGTACGACCAATCAAGATTTGCCTCATCAGCACCCTATACAGTTGCCGGTGATACACCCACCTGAATTCTCCGGGGCGTTCCCTGGCGGGGCGGGCCCCATCCGGGTGCCCAGCTGCAAGCTGCCCAAGGGTAGACGTTTGGCGGGTGATCATGTGGTGTATGATGTGGACGTGAGGTTGCAAGGAGAGGTACAGCCCCAGCTAGAGGTGACTCCGATAACCAAATACGGATCGGACCCTCAGCTTGTTGTGGGGCGCCAAATCGCGGTCAATAAGGTGTACATTTGCTATGGGTTGAAAGGAGGAAACATTCGGATTCTTAATATAAACACCGCGTTGAGGTCTTTGTTTCGCGGCCATATTAAGGTTTAACTTTGAACTTTAGCTTTGTTTAGATGTTTTTTTATAAGTAGCTTTTGTTTAGATGTTAATGTTGCTTTGCGAATTGGTTATTTTGTTTTATAATTTAGTTTGGTGCATTTTGTTGGTTTTATAGTTGCAAAGCTGAAGTTGCAATAGATACATTATCATACTACATGTATAAAATAAATAGGAGTGGTACTTCATTTTGTTTAGGGACAAGTTAAATGACTTACTGTTTTGCATTACTTAAATTCACTTAATGTGGGTCCTAGAGTTTGTGTTTGATTTTTGTATGAACCGATACTTGGTGTTCCTTTAACAGTAATATTGGAAATGTTGGTGGAGTTTGTGGCATTGTGGTTCAGAACTGTGGTTATATTAATAAGAGAGTATGTGATGTGATTTTCCGGACAGATTATGTAATCGAGCTGTGCATCTAGATTGTTACGTTGAATTGGTGGGGAGTAATCACAATGAATTAGTGATTGTGAAGACAATTTTGTGTTAATTATGACTATTTAATTAGAGATCTTTGAGAGGTTAGACTAGGACTAGCTACAATTGCGTAGGAAATTAAGCAACAAATAGTGAGATGTGGCTAATAGGATAAGAAATATAAAGTGTTGTAAAGAATGCAAATCAGAAATCTACCATTGATCATAATGTATGATGTATAATCTGGATTTGTTGTAACAATAAGTTTGTAATGGTTTTGTTCGCCAAGTTCAAATTATCATTTCCAGATTATACTACAGATCGGATTAATCTTTGAATGACACTTTGCTTTCCCCTCTACACCTGCTACATATGACCATCTGTGTAATTGATTTAGTTTATCTATGTAATCAATTTATGTCTTTCTATATGCATGGCATATTCTTCTATGGAACAGAAGGTTCTATATTATTCCTTTAGATCTTACTCTCATTCATTGCATTTATTGTCATTAATTGGCTCTTGGACATGGGAACTTTTATCTAGTTTTTTGTCTTCTTCAACCACTCTCCTTATCAGCCAATTTCTTGTGTTGTTTGGTGTTACTTTTTAGCTTTTCTTTTCTTCATGATGGGTATATGTGTGGCATAGTTGGCTTGATCACTTTTCTTATTATCACCACACTTTTAAGTTTTGATGATTTTAACTAGCATCATACTAAATTATG
This sequence comes from Bretschneidera sinensis, assembly GCA_023935145.1. NCBI lineage: Eukaryota > Viridiplantae > Streptophyta > Magnoliopsida > Brassicales > Akaniaceae > Bretschneidera > Bretschneidera sinensis. The sequence continues at coordinate 126,221,748 of CM043698.1, read as the reverse complement.
TCTTATGATATTTTATCCACTGAATGCAATTATTCTAAAGGAAGAAAATAACTAGGTGATTTTGTTTATGTTTTAGTTATCTTATTCCTATGTTAATCTAAGCAATATCTTGTTCTCTCAGAGGATCACTGACATGGCGTTCTTCGCTGAGGATCTTCACCTTTTGGCTAGGTAGTTTCTACCTGTTATTGACAAGTTCTAGCTTTTTGTTTGCCTTATACTTATTCTGTGCTGTTTTGCAGTGTGAGTGTAGAGGGGCGAATTTTTGTATGGAAAATTTCCGAAGGTTCAGAGGAAGAAGATAAGCCTCAAATAACAGGAAAGATAGTTATTGCTGTTCAGATATTAGGAGAGGGGGAAGCAGTGCATCCTCGTGTTTGTTGGCACAATCACAAACTGGTAATACAATTTTTTTATGCTCATTCTTGATGGAAGAGTTGCTTTCTTCTATTAATGCTTACAACCTATTGTTTAGTCTGTATATTTTCCTTGGCTGCAAAGTTACTGATTATTCTGTTTTTTTGACTGTGACAAACACTTCTTTGCAGGAAATTTGTGTTGTTGGCATTGGAAAATGTGTTCTGAGAATTGATACTACAAAAGTTGGGAAAGGTGCAGTATTTTCAGCAGATGCACCTCTTCAGTGTCCCGTTGATAAGCTGATTGATGGGATCCAGCTTGTTGGTAAACACGATGGAGAAGTGACTGATTTGTCAATGTGCCAGTGGATGACAACTCGCTTAGTTTCTGCTTCTGTGGATGGCACGGTTTGTATTTGTCCTTACCATTTTGTTGTATTTGATACTTGAAATTTCTTTTCTGCATCTTTCTTTTCAGAAACCTTTTTTTTGTAATGGTTACTCTAGTCAAAATCAGTGACTTTTTTGTGCATCCTCTTCATCTTTTGTAGTTGGAGTCTTGAAACTTAAAATTTGTATTTTTTTTGTCTTGTGGCTGAAACATCATAATTCATATGAGAAGAATGAAGTTATTTTAGCAATGCTTACCTCATGATATCTTATGTATTTCTCTTTCAAAAACGAAGAGAGAGAGAGAGAGAGAGAGAGAGAGAGAGAGAGCTATTTACAATGCAAAAGCTCAACAAAATCTAAAAGATCATCGTTATTTACAAAAGAATTTCCTTGAACCCAAAAATGAGTGAGAGAGAAGATGATGTTGGGTAGTGGAAATTCTTGGCTAAAGTTATGAGTAGATAAGATGGTTCAAATGCCCTATCCTAATAGAAGTATCTAACCAGGATAAGAATCAGAGATGGACTATATTTGCTGAGACTTTATGGGTGATATGGTGGTCTGGTGTTAGCCTTTCTTCAATGTAAGGTGGTTCAAATGACCTCTCCTAATTTATTGTTTTGACAACAGATAAAGATATGGGACGATCGCAAGGCACAGCCACTTGTGGTATTGAGACCACATGATGGCCATCCTGTTAATTCAGCCACATTCTTGACTGCTCCCCACCGACCAGATCACATTATACTTATCACAGCGGTATGTGTTCATTGAGTTTTTCATTTTGATTGTTAAGGTATTTTAATCATGCATGCAATGTCTAATTTTTAAACTCCTGAGTCATTGTAGTGATGCTGTTTATCATTACTTTTAAGTTTAACAAATTCTACTGTTAATTGTCTAAATTTTAATTCTTAATATGCTTTTCACTTGAACTTACTTTTTCACAATGATGAACCTTCATTTATTTCATTTGCATTTATAAACCTATTGACAGGGTCCTCTGAATAGAGAAGTGAAGATTTGGGCCTCAGCAACTGAAGAAGGCTGGCTGCTACCCAGTGATGCTGAGTCATGGAGGTGCACCCAGATATTGGAGTTGAAGAGTTCAGCTGAACCTCGAGCTGAGGAGGCCTTTTTCAATCAAGTTGTAGCATTGTCTCAAGCAGGCCTTCTCGTGCTTGCAAATGCAAAGAGGAATGCTATATATGCTATACACTTGGAATATGGTCCTTGTCCAGCAGCAACATGCATGGATTATATAGCAGAATTTACTGTTACTATGCCCATTTTGAGTTTTACTGGGACGAATGATCCTCCTGATGAATCTATTGTCAAGGTTTATTGTGTTCAAACACAGGCTATTCAGCAGTATACTTTAGACTTATGCCAGTGCTTTCCACAAGCGCTGGAGAATGTCGGTTTAGAGAACTCAGATTTTAGTGTTTCACGTGATGTGACTAATGCTGAAGGATTTTCTGCTTTTGACCTATCTGGAAGTAAACCTACTGAGTTGCCCTTAGCTGGTTCAGCACCCAAACCATCTATTCAACTAAGTAGCTCTGAGAGTGCAAATGCTATGAGGTATCCTGTAAGTTCTGCTTCTATGGAGGAAGCAACTTCACAAGAATTTACCACTTTGAATAGTGAATCTAAAACTTCTGCCTTGGCATCAGCAACTAGTGATGTTGAGGCTATTTGTGCTCCATCACCACCTCTTCCTTTAAGTCCTAGGTTGTCCAAAAAGCTTTCTAGTTTTAGAACTCCAACAAATAGTTTTGAGCCATCTCCGCCCCTCAGTGACCATGGTGGAAACCAACCAGTTATTGACTATTCAGTTGACAGGCAAATGGATACCATTCGAGCAAATTTGTCAGATGTGCCTTCCTTAGATCATGGCTATAGAAATGATGAGAAGAAAGTAGTACCTGATGATGTTTCTGGCATGCGCAACCCTCTCATGATGTTCAAACACCCAACTCATCTAATAACTCCTTCGGAGATCTTGATGGCTGTTTCGTCATCTGAAACTACTAATATTATTGAGGGAAAGAATGATGGGGATGCAAATATTCAAGATGTTGTCAACAATGATGTGGGCAATGCGGAGGTGGAGGTTAAAGTAGTGGGGGAAGCAGGATATACTCAGAATGATGAATTTGGCTTCCGTGCGGAATCTCAAAACCTTGTTTCAGAAAATAGGGAAAAAGTCTTTTGCTCTCAGGCATCAGATCTCGGTGTTGAGATGGCCAGAGAGTGTTGTTCAGTATCAGAGGAAAGTTCTGTTGTAGATGAGGGTCGTCAAGTTGATGGTGTCTGTGAAACAGAGCCACGTGCCCAACCTTCTCATGCTGGTAAGGAAGAAGGCCATGACTCAAGAAAAGATGCGTCTGCAAAGGTTCCTGAGTCAGCTACACCTAGTACATTCCCACAGTCACCAGCACCAAGTACAAAAGGGAAAAAGCAGAAGGGGAAAAATTCACAAGGGTCTGGACTGTCTTCTCCATCTTCAAGTGTTTTCAATTCGGCAGATTCATACAATGAACTGGGTAGGAGTTCAGGTCTTCCTTCTGCAGATTCTGCTCTTCCTCAAATCTTGGCAATGCAGGAGATGCTAAATCAGGTGACTTCTTAGCATTGAGACACAATTATACCTGTATTAATTTTATCCATTATCCAATGTGCAACTTACCAGTGCAAGTGGTTAAATGACTTTTCTGCCAATACAAGTTAACTTCCCTGCAAATTACCAGTGGAATTTCTGGAACGATTTAGGGGTACCCAGAGAGGGTACAGATAGCACTATTTTTTTTCCATAACAATACTCAAGGCTCAATATGCTCAGGAGAGTGTTATACTATAGTACTTGACACCAGAGTATGGTTTAAAAAGTTTAATAAATTGTAGATACTTTTTACTTGGTTTATTGCTAAAATAAATTATATGTATAACCTTTAGATAGAGTAGCTTTATTGATGATGGTATTCTGGTTTTAGTGAGGTTGTCATTCCTCCCCTCTCAGCCCAAACAAAAAAAGAGAGATTTAGTTCTGATGTGACTGTTGACAATACCTTTATTTTTTATGCAACCGGACATTGGAGTTTGACCTGTTAGTTCGACTCTTTCCTGAATAATTCTCAAAATTCCTTTTTGTGGTGTAAGTGTCACTAACATTCTGAAAATATGCTCAAATCTTGGTGATGTGAGAGATGCTAATCAGGTAAGTTCGTAGAGGTGAAACATACTCAAATCCGAGTAAGGAGAAAATTGACTTATGGCTGTTGACAAAAACAGTGTCTTTTGTGCAATTGGGGATGCTGGAGTTTGATCTGTTAACATGGGTCTTTCCTGAAAACTCTCTAATGTCTTAGTTCAATTACTGTTACTAAATCCTCTAAGGTCATGGGCTACGCTGTTATTCTTACAATTCTTGGCTGAGAATTATGGATGGAACACTTTGCCATTTTTTTCCTTGTCTTAGTGTATTTGCTAACAAATGAACACTTAAGGTTTTACGTTTCATATGGTAGTCTATAATAACTGTTCAATGTAGTTGTAACATTGTCCTGTCTACCCATTGGTCTTTGACTTTTACTTTTTTTATCATTCTTGTAGCTAATGACCAATCAAAAGGAGATGCAGAAGCAGATGTCAAGTATAGTTAATCTCCCCATCACGAAAGAAGGTCGAAGACTAGAGGCAGCTCTAGGCCGTGGCTTTGAGAAAGCTGTCAAGGCCAATACCGATGCTTTGTTGGCTCGATTTCAAGAAGAAAATGTGAAGAATGAAAAGTTATTGCGAGACCGGACACAGCAAATAACAGGCTTGATCACAAACTTAATGAACAAGGACTTGACCGCCATGTTTGAGAAAGCAGTGAAGAAGGAATTTGCTGCAATTGGACAAGCTGTAGTTCGCACCATCACCCCAGCCATTGAGAAAACAATATCTTCAACTATTGCAGAGTCCTTCCAGGTTAGAATTCTGAAGATCTGACCTCTCATAGGGAAGTTGTATTACTGAGATCTAATTGGTGCTTTGTGCTGCAGAGAGGAGTTGGTGATAAGGCAGTGAATCAACTGGAGAAATCTGTTAATTCAAAACTTGAAGCTACTGTTGCAAGGCAAATTCAAGCACAGTTTCAAACTTCTGGCAGGCAAGCCCTTCAGGTATATACAAGTTCAACTTAGGCTGATTGAACGGTTGAAGAGAATTTAAGTTAAGCCAATAAATCTCACGTGATATATTTATATATATAGAATATATCCTTTGAAATGAACATAGAGAACTTCTGATCTTATCAATCTTTTGTGCAGGATGCTCTTAAGTCGGGTTTGGAAGCTTCTGTGGTCCCTGCCTTTGAGATGTCATGCAAAGCTATGTTTGAGCAAGTAGATGCTACATTTCAGAAAGGGATGGTCGAACATACAAATGCAGCTCAACAACACTTCGAGTCTACACATTCTCCGTTGGCTCTTTCTCTAAGGGTGTGTATTCTCATGTGGCTTTAACATTCTTCAGAGTGGTCTCTCCTCTCCTCCCCCCTTAAAAAAAACACATATGTCCTCCTTTGTTTCCAGATAAATTAGAATTCCGAAGTCGAGTAATTATACCAAGAAAGACGTAATGGAATCTGCTCTTGTTGGATCAATAAAATGTGTTACAGCAGCCTGAATGATGACAATATGACATAAGCATTTCTAGTTTATGGAAGATACAGTGTTCATTTCACTGGCATTCCTTCTCAAAATTATTTTCTGAAAAATATTTCCGTGAGATGAATTGAAATTGTTAGGCAAGCTAATTTCTAGATGTTTGGTGGGATTCGCTACTGTAGGCCCTTAGTTATGTATAAATTGAAATTGTTAGGCAAGCTAAATTAGGTATGTCAGTTTTGTTGTCTACAATATCAACATGCCTCCTTTGTAATGACTTTGTGCTTTTGGTGCTGTTTGCAGGATGCCATTAATTCTGCATCATCAGTGGCTCAAACTTTAACTGGAGAATTGGCTGATGGTCAACGAAAATTGTTGGCTCTTGCAGCTGCTGGAGCAAACTCAGGGGCAGTGAATCCCTTGGCTACTCAATTGAGCAATGGACCTTTAGGTGGTCTCCGTGAGAAGGTTTGTCTTGACACAAGAAGTCAATGAAAGTTATAATGTGGTGTCAAATATGAAATATCATTTGTTTTCATGAAGGTTAATTAGTTTTGGGTATTGTAAGTCAAGGATTTTGCATGTATGCTTCAGGTTGAGGTTCCTTTGGATCCAACCATAGAGCTATCGAGGTTGATATCTGAACGCAAATATGAGGAGGCTTTCACCACTGTATTACAGAGAAGTGATGTATCTATGGTGTCCTGGTTATGTTCGCAGGTATGATTTAGATGCACAGCAGTCAAAAGAAAAAACCTAACTAATATGCTATATGGATGTTTTATTGGGTTTATATAACTCTGAAGCTATCTTTTCTGTTATTTTTGTAAATTTTCTGGAGTTCATTACTTTGTCGAAATTGTTTGATGTTTGGACTTCAGCTGAAGTTTGTATCTCCTTACTTTTTCTTGTGTGCCTGTGTTTCGAGGCTGTTGAATATTTGGGTGAAATATGATGTCTTGAATTTGATGTATTGCTTTGTATTAAAATTGATATGAACATCTTTGTTTTATGTCGAGTTTTATGCACTCCAGTTGTGCACTCAATTCTGATGTCTAATAACTTCAGTAAGTCACACTATGGTGATTCTACTTGCTCATTTTCCTTCCCTTTCTGTCTTTTTTGGATTCTGCTTGTCCCTTATTATATGCTGCTGTTTATCATCCCATTGTTGTTAAATCTCTGCCTCTTAATGATTTTGGCAGCTCGATCTGCATGGGATTTTGGCAATGGTTCCTCTTCCTTTGAGCCATGGAGTGTTGCTCTCTCTTTTGCAGCAGCTGGCCTGTGACATCAACAACGATACAACTCGAAAGCTAGCATGGATGACAGATGTGGCTGCTGCCATAAACCCAGCAGACCAGATGATTGCAGTCCATGTGCGGCCGATATTTGAGCAAGTCTATCAGATACTGCACCATCAACGGAGCTCACCTTCAAATACTGGTGCTGACCTGTCAAGTATCCGTCTTCTCATGCATGTGATCAATTCCATGCTTATGAGCTGTAAATGATACGACCGTTTCAGCCATTGTGCAAACTATGACATGGGCTTTCAGTTAATATAGTCAGAAGATTGTACAAAATTCTAGTGATTTTTGTTGCAGGCAGACTCCTAGGTTTTTTCTTTCTAGTATGTTTTTTCAATCTACTTGGGTAATTAGGCAAAGGAAAAGTGTCCTAGTTTTAATTTTGTAGGGTCTGTGGTCATCGAGACGGTGATGTAAAGTACTAAAATAGTTAGGTTTGAAGCATTTGTACTCTCTTTCGTAGTTGTAGTCATCAAGATTTGCGACTTACCTTTTATAAAAAAAAAAATGAAAAAAAGATTTTAGACTTCTCTTTCATACCCGTTACTTGCATGCTTAGAGCAGATGAGATATTAGTAGGAAAGTTAGTGTAGTTATTGGTGTAATACCACATGCATAAAATAGCATATTTAAATTATAAATCGGTTTTATTTATGAAAGCAAAAATCTCGGTTTGGGAAAATTTTGAACACTGAATTGAACCGGTTAATCGATGATTTGGATTGGAATCTATCAATTAATCATTCATAACAGAATGTTCTTAATTTATATGAAAACCCTTACCCGTTGAAGAATCAAGATCAGCAACGCCCAACAAAATTTCATCAATCTAATTTTGTGACCCTAAATGCCACCAACTCGGATTTTCCACAAGCTAATATGCCTTTATCACTAGGCCACATCCACATCAATAGGTGGTATAAAACAAAGTTAGCTGACCCTACAATTATAAAGCATACCCAATAATCTAAAACCATAAGATTGAATCCAGAAATGAAACTAAAATTGTTTTCTGTTTTGTTTAAAAACAGTTTAATGTTTTGTAAAACATTAATGAAAGCAGTTTTCTTATGAAGCTTTCAACTAACAGAAATCATTTCATCAACTGTCCCAAACCATTTCATCAAAAAAGCTGGCTACCGTATTTACTCATTTTCTGGGGAAAAACAATGGGTGAAGAATTTACACAATTTCCACTGCATTGCCACATCAAGTGACATGCGTACATGTACCTACAATTTCTCAATTTCCGAAAAAAAAAACGGAAAAGAAAAACAAGACTCTGTGGTCTCCTACCAGCACTGATCCGTTTCCCATCTCCGGGTCGTGTAAACCCTAGATCGCCCCCCAACATAAGGCCGTCTCATGTGGGTCCCTAACGACAAATCGTAGATCGCCCTGGCAGCCGGATCCGACAGCGTTGCGTACGCGTTGTGGATCTCGATGAAATCTCTGCCGTCCGATTCCGATGCGTCGGGATGGTACATCTTCGCCAGGTTCCGGTACGCCGTCTTTATCTCCGGCAACGACGCCGTTTCCTTCACCCTCAGCACTTCGTACAGGCTCGAGGGCTTTTGTCGTCTCGTCGCCACGGCTTGCTCGGCGGGGAACGTCTGGACCGCAGCCCTGCACAACGGAGCTTTGCCTGGAAATTGGATGGTTTTACGGTGGGATCTGGTGGTTTTAGTAAGAAAATCGGAGCGATTACCCGTCGAGAAACGGAAAGGATTCCCGGCGGAGAGAGTTAGGGTTCCGTTCATTTGGGAAACGAGGGTTGTAAGGGCAAAAAGGGAAAGTTAGGAATTTGATTGTGTATTTGAGCTCAAAAGATGAGAATGGAGTACAGGGAGGGAGAGAGTGGTGTAAGAGAATATATAAGATCCTTTGTATCAGATGTTTAGGGGCGCAAATAAATAAATGTCGATGAAAAAAACCATGGGTTGTGTTTCTCGGTTCAGAGAAGAATACAGGGGATGGGACCAGACATGTGAGCTAACGTGGCGAACAATTGTTTTTTTAAAACTTTTCAGTTGGCTTTCTAGAAGATCTAATTCTATCCGGCTCAACTAGCCAGGACCCATGAGTTGGCTTGGCGGAACTGTGTTAGTGTTTGGGTGCAGCTGGATTTACCAATTTTACTGTGGTCTCTTGCGTTAGAGCTGATCATCAGTCCGATTTGCCTGCTACACCCGTTTGTTTCGGTCCGTAGTTTTGTAGGTTTAGACGGAAGATTGATTGATGAATCAAATTTGGGCAAAAATTCAAACTCGATTAAAAAATTTATCCGATTTAAAAATTTTAAAAATAAATTGAATCGATTGGACTCATTCTGTTTACATGGAGTATATATTTGATAATATATTTTTTAAATAATGTGATGATGTATTAAGATTTTTTTACTGTATTTTGAAAATAGAGGAAAATACAATTATATAGAGTAAAAAAATTATTTTTTATTTTTTGAACTTAATATTATATTTTTTTGACTAACTTAAAGTAAGAAAATAAATGAAAACTTCGGGTTTGGGTTTGACTTAACTTATTACAAACGGACCAAAACTTAGCCTAATTTATTATAAACAGAGTTAGGTTAATTTAGCTTAACCTAATTTATTAGAGATAGGCTTAAACAAAAATTGAGGTTCGAATTTTGTAGATTGAGTTTGATCAGATCATATCTATCAAACTTAAAATTAATATGAATCTGATTCAAATTTTCAATATTAAAATTTTTTTTTATGTTAAAAAATACCGTAGAAATAAATTTATCGTCAATGAAAAAATAATAATCTAATCCAAAACATTTGACTTTTATGTATAACTCAAAAAAAAAAATATTATCACAATATTATAAAAGATATCTGACAAAAAGATTCATTTAGTAATTAAATTGCACGGTAGCCAAAAAAGAATTTCTTGTTACTCAAGGGTGGATTTTATTATTGGTCCATTCATCTGATGACACGTGTCTTATATCTGATGCTCCACACGTTAAAGATAAATTTAAGTATCAACATTTCTTAAACCAAGCGGCTTATAATTAAGTCTAGAAGCTTGAAGGCTTACTTGCAGCCGACACAAAAAGAATATGTGCTCAATTAATTTATTTATCCTCAGTACCGATAATTCCGTTGATAAATTAAAATTGGCAAACTGGAATTAACTTACCCACGATAAAGGCCCAAAACATCGCTGCAAGGTTTCTAGAAGACAAGGAGCTACTTGTATCTAGTACATTACGTCTTCATTGAGACTATGAACATGTGCCACTTGATTCAGTAAAAAAACAAAAACCCTCACATCAAATCAAGGAATCTGAAGGTGGATGATAGTCAAGGAAATTGACCACCCATCCCTTTTTTTTCCATGGAAAGTGAAATTGGGTGTTTTGCAACCACTTAGTTTCGTACGTACAAGGGCTTCTAGAAGCACTTGTCTCTTTTACCTTTTCTACCACTATAATTTAGTTAGTGATTTAGCATTGTCCTAGGGATAGGCATTTGGCACGTGATAATTTCTTCTAGAAGACATTCCTTTAAACGAGAGTTTATTATATTAAAGAATGAGACCATACCTTTTATAATCGGATTGGATCCGTTCGATCATAAATCGTAGATCAGATCGATCTGATTATTAAAAAAAATCGAGTTCAATTATTTAGTGAGTCGGTCAGTTTATTTATTTATTTATTTTTTTAATCGGATATTTGGTTTTAAAAATTCACTTAAATTCATCTTTTAATAAAAAAAAATTAAATGATAGAAGATCAAATCGATCCAATTATTTTTAAAAAAATCAAATAAGATGTTCGGTTATTTAGTGAATCAGTCAGTTTTTTTTATTTTTTTATTTTTATGAATTGGGTACTTGTTTTTAGAAATTGATTTAAATTCATCTTTAGTAAAAATAAAAAGAACTAAATGACCAAAGATCAGATCGATTCGATTTTTAAAAAAATCAAATAAGATATTCAGTTATTTAGTGAATCAGTTAGCTTTTTAGTGAATCATGTACTTATTTTAGAAATTGACTTAAATTCATCTTTTAGTTTAGAAAAGAACTAAATTGTAACTTGAATCTTGATTGGTTTGGTGAAAGTGTTAACACATAACCATCAAGCTAATTATCTTTTTGTGAAACTAATGTCATATTTAATATTTAACCTTTAACTCATACAAAAATATAAATTATATGTTATTATTTTATATATAATGCTTTGAAGACATTTTTAATTAAGATGTTTAATTTTTATGAATAATTATTTGTTAATTAATCATGATTAATACTTGATTTATTAGTTATTTTTATCAAACCTGAGCTTATATTCAGTGATAATTTATATATTTTATACTTTTATAAGTAATTATATAATATGATAAATATTATTATAACTATTATATTTTTTTTTATTAATCAAAAAATCAACCATTCGATTTTTAATTCATTGGTTAAATTAGTGACTCGATAACTTTGTATTTCAATCGATTCGTTGATCGATTCGATTCTGATCACTACCTAAACCACAAACCAATTGAAGTCATACTCACAAACCTAAACCTCGAGCACAAAAATATTAGAATAATGTGACTCGAACCTAATCTGATTCAAACCTAAGTTTTCTGAAATCCAAAATGATTCAAATATAAAATGACCCGAACTTAACTCGACCCAAACTAGAAACTTGAAACGATCCGAAACAACTTGGATATGAAACAACCCAGATTTGATACCAATATCCTTAATTTTATTTTTATTAAATAATAATAACTAATTAATATTTCATATAATTAACTTTAAATGTGATTAGTTCATATGTAGAACAAATATGTAAATGTATAATTGCTTATCATTTTTTTAAAACAATTTTTTTCTTAGTTATATGCTTATACTATAATATTATATGCATAGCATGTTTTAAGGTTATAGAGAATTACATGATATACATGAACAAATAATTACATATATGTGTTTGGTTATCAATTGATATCTAGTGTAATAAATTAATAGTATTAATGTATCTTACACACTATATAATTTATTGCATATTTTTTATTTTACAAAAAAAAATCATAAGATTTAATATTATATTCATATAGATCATGCATGTCAACCTTCGCCATCATCATATATGCTAAAGAAATAATTTATTTTACTATCTTTTATTAATTATTAAATTACCAAATTCTATATAATTATATTATTTTCATATATAATTTTGATTTGCATTTAATCAAACCAAAATTAGTTAAATATATTAAAATGAGGAAAATAGTATATTAAGTTGTTACTAACATATTTTTGTGAATTTAATTACATTAAAACATAAAAAAATGGTAATATAAATTTAAAGCAGAATTCAAATGATTTTCCTAAAAAATTAGAGGAAAAGAAAATAAAAAATAGAACAAATCTAATGGGTTATATCAAGCTTGCTCGAAAGCCCAAAAAGACCTGAACCGAAACAACCCTAACCCAAAACGACCTGACCCGAAATGGCTCGACTTGAAATGGCTCGACCCAAATGACCTGAGATCTGATGTAACTCGAGACTGATAAGTCCCGAACCTGACCTGACCCAACCTGAGATGATCTGAGACTCGACACGACTCGAGATCGATATGATGCGAACCCAACCCGTTCCAACTTGAGTTGACCCATAACCCAAAGTGACCCACAGGCCGAAATGACCCAAGCCTGAATGACTTGACCTGATCCAATTGCCACTTCTAATCTAAACAACTCTAATTAGATTAATCCTATACTAGAGTCAACATCTCACTGTTCTTTGTATCACAACACATGACTATTTTAAAAATTATCATCATTGTTTTTCCTTAAAAAAGGCTTAAGTGGCAAAAAATGTTGTTTCTATTAAGAGTTTGCTGAACATTTTTATAAATAAATCAAACACAAACATTGAATCATATACGATAAACAAACAGGGTTTCATTTCAATACAGCGAAAGATTCAAATCTAAGCACTTTATTGATGAGAGTGAGCTTCAATCACCACTCCTTTAAAATTGCTATTACTAAAATTTCAATTCTCATCTAGAGTCAGTTCCTCTTTTCAATATCACAAAAGATTTTTTTTTTTTTATGGAATACAATATCACAAAAGATAAAGGACTAGTATTATCAAGCTTTAAATCCCTCTTTCCCAAAATATCTATCATATGTATATGATTATTGATGCTTTCTTTGTCTTTTCTTTTTGTCTACCTTAGGCATTGCATCATTTGGGGCACCAAACAGTAATAATTTGGGATTCACAAAAACTTTAATTAAATATAAATAGGGTAAACGACATATTTGGTCTCTCATATATACCTCGGGTTTCAAATCGATCCCTCATATATCAATTTTGGCAATTAAGCCATCTATCTATGCAAACAAGTGCAATTAGGACCCAAAACAGAATGACGGTATCCATGGTTAACTTTAAGATCTCATGATATACAAAGGACATGTATCACTCATCCGTTGGTCTCCAGCCTAAATCCGTAGGCATGCCACTCACATGCGCGTAATATGAAGACTTAGGCACGAAATTAATAGATTCTTCGATTTTCTCCGTCAATTTTCTTCGAAATTTTTTTGCCTTCCTCGATTCATCATCTACTCTTCCAAAATCATATCAGTCTGTCGTTAAAATGTTCATAATCCTCTATTCCCTTATGCTTCTTCTTTTCCATTTTCCTTTTATTTCTTGTGATAAGTGTAGCCCTAACGTAGACATTGACCCTAATCTACGAATAAGTATGAATGAGTAATGGTTGTTGATTTTTTTTAGTTTTTTTTTGCATGCACTATATATTTATTGTTAGTTATTTTCGAATTTTAAACAAGTGGTCCCTGAGTTTGTCTATTTTTTATATTAAAAATGGTAGTGGTCCCTGGGTTTGTTGAATGGCAAATTGTTGTGTTCAATAGAAAATCTAGTTGAAAAGTAGTCTCAACTTTTTTTTAATGAGAATGGGTTTTGTTTATGATTCACAGACATCGAGGCAAAAAACATGATATACTCTTTGTTTTTTGAATTATAGTGGATACTTTCTCTAAAGACCTCCTAAGAGATACACTGGTGGAAAGCTTGCAACTTTTTACAATTGCGACTATAACAGAATGTCTATGATTGAGGTAATTCATTTACTTAATCAAGTAAGTGAAGATATGCACATGTATTTCTATTATGTTATACATGGTAAGATTTCCAAACTAGTGGGAGAACCATTTATCATTCTTGTTTCATGCTCTTGCCAGAAACATCTAGTCAACCTTTGCGAAGGTTGCCGAAAAAATTACTGTATTTATTAGTTTAAGGTTTTGGTTTTCCTTTTTCCTGGAGAATACCATTCAGTATCCTATACTGGAATAAAGTAAGGGAATTCTTTCAGTATAAATGAGGGTTGAATGTGCCTATGGTAACGTTTGTTGAATGGATCTAGGTTCAAGTCTCTTAGGGAGCTTGATCACCATATTTTTTTTATTATTGTTTATTTCCAATAGTAGCTTGTTTTGCTACCATATGGATTTCCTTTTCGCCAGAACCACAGTTTGAATTATGGAAAACCTTATTTTTAAGTGCAATTTTTTGGAATTTTGGGTTCATATGTGTTATAACGTTGTACATGTAGACCCACTATCTAATGAAGGACCCAATTAAGTGATATTAATTGTATGAGTTTCCAAAATATCAAGGTTAATCATTATGGGCCACCTTATATGTAGAAGCCCGATGTGGTATGGGTCTTTGTTAATGGGCCGAAGACCCAATGCACATGAGTGAGGTAACTTAAGGGGTTATGGTCCCTAAGACACATGGAAATAAAAGGACATCAGGAGAGAGAGTTATAACGTACGTTTAATTTATTTTGAATAGACAGTTTTTCTCCCTCGCTCTTACGTTCAGTTTATTGATTCCCATACCAAAAGTGGTTCTCCCTATAGTCTTAGAAGATCAACCTAAATAGGCATGCTTGCAATGAATTCAGGTTGGTGTTTCTAACTCATCTTCTCAATCTATATATGAATCTTGATATGTTTAACATGAGATCTTGGTTGTATCATGATGTTTGTTTTTGAATATGAAATACTATGATTGTGTAAATTAGTATGTTTAAAGTTATATGGAATGAACATTGATAATTTGTGTATTAGAAACAAGATTTCTAATAAGTGGTATCAGGGCCTTTCATGTTAGATTGTTGAGATTCATATGAAAATTGAGTTTATTGAATTTTCTTCCAAAAAACATGTTTAGGGTAGAAATTTGTTTTAAAAAAAATTCTTAGCCTTCAGCCTTTGTGATTGCAGAGGGTTGGCGCTGCAGTACTGGTCAAGGTAAAGGGCAAAATATTTTTTTTAAGGATTTTGTTTCGAATTTTATGTTTAATGTTTTGAGATGAATGAATTGAAGTATTATGTTGCCAAAGTAACCTCTAATATGTAAATTTATTTATTTTAAGACATGTAAACATGCTATTAAAATGTGAAAATAATCAGCCCAAAGGAAAGTTATTTTTGCATTGTTAATAGATTAAAATAGTTGTGAATATGTGACAAATAAATGTTGCCATGCGAATAATATGTCGGTCCAAAGAAAGACACATTATTTGGCAGGTTGGGTTGTCAATATTCATGAACTATATTTGAGATACCACTTACAAGTTGATATTTTTGTCCAAAGACTAAGTATTAATGTTGTGCTATGTATCTTGTTATGGGCTCACATGCATGTGTGTATGTATACAGCTTTGTTTTGATTCATATATACATGAGTTGTTACTAATTGTGAGTTTTTGTTCTTGTTTATAGCAGCGTCGATTTCTGCTAACATCAACAGCATTCTCGTGCTTAACGACATGAATTTTAAGAAATAGCGAGATCATGTTATGATCGTGCTAGGGTGCGTGGAATTAGACTATGCATTGAGGGTTGATCACCCCGTACCTTTGACCAGTAATAGTACTGCTGAGCAAAAGGCTATATATGAAAAGTGGGAGTGATCGAACCGCATGAGTCTAATGATTATGAAGTACTCGATTCCGGATACCATCAGGGGTTCTATTCCTGATGAAAATGATGTTAAGAAATTCCTCTTCCAAATATTTGACCGATTCGCCGCAAACAAAAAGGTCGAGACAAGCTTGTCTCAATGCGGTACAAGGGGAAGAGGAATATAAGAGAGTACATCATGGAGATGTCAAACCTTGTGACAAGACTAAAGGCATTCAAGCTGGAATTGCCAGAAGACATTCCAATGCACTTAGTCTTGATCTCTCTTCCTACATAATTCAGCTCTTTCAAAATTAGTTACAATACTCAAAAATAAAAATGGACTTTGAATGAGCTGATTGCTCAATATGTATAAGAGGAAGAGAGACTTAGTCATGAAAAAGTTAAAAGTGCTCATTTAGCTTCAACTTCTTAGGACCCCAGTTCCAGCAAGAAAAGAAAGAGGAAAAATAAAGGGAAAGAAACTGCAGAGTCTGGAAATTCACACCACAAGGGACAAAGAAACAAGATTGCAGCTCGAGGTTTCAACCCAAGAGGGGGGGGGGGGGGTGAATTGGGTTTTTAAAAACTTTTGCGGAATTTATACAAGTTTATAAAAACTGATAAGCAACAAATAATTAATACAAGTAATAAGCTGTAAATAAAGAGTTTAAGGAAAGAGGATGCAAACACAGTAATAGTGGTTCGGCAATATCGGATTCGTTCCGACCCTACGTCCACTCTCTTCAAGGAACTCCTTGAAGTAATCCACTAAGAAAACTTAGTCGCACAACTTAGCCGGGTGTTGTACAAACCGTACACAAGCAATTTACAGGAATTGCTTAAACCGAAGTTTCCCCTTCCTTTCGGAAGTTTCCCCTTCCTCTCGGAAGTAATCCCTTTACAAAGATGGTATAAAGTAAAAGGTAGAAAGACAGCAAGTTAAAGCTTATTACAACAGAAATGTCTCTCTTTCAAAGTAAAGCTTGAAGAAATGGCTCAACAAGATTATTTCAAAGCTTTTTGTGTTTCAAGAGTATAAAAACTTGATTGTGTGAGATCAACTCTTTTTGAATATATGCTGCTTTCTTTTGAATGCTTAATTGAATGGGTTTATATAGCAATCAATTAATATGGTCGTTTAGGACTTTAATTTGAAAAAGATTACTTTAAAATGTTCAGATTTGGAGTCCAACGGTCATATTTTTGAACTATCAGTCGACTGGGTCGAGATACCAGTCGACTGGGTTCACTTGAAAAATACTCGTTTTCAGATCTTCTGAGTATCCAGTCGACTGGTATATATCACCCAGTCGACTGGGGACTTTCTGTCCATTTTACCAGTCGACTGGGTTGATTCATCCAGTCGACTGGAAAGTTACTAGTCAAAGTACCAGTCGACTGGGTTAATTCATCCAGTCGACTGGGTACCTTCTGACCCATATACCAGTCGACTGGTATATGTACCCAGTCGACTGGGTTGTCTTCCAACCCAGTTTTTCTTCTGTTTTTCATCAAAAACATTTAAAAATAATGGTTTTAGAAAAACTTTTTGTGTTTGAGCCATTGAACAAGCTAATACAATGTATGAGTGAGACTTACATTGGTTCTAAACCTTAAGACCTATTCTAGATCTTCAGTCTTCACTTGATACTTAATTTGGTTCGAGTTTTTGCACTTTGTTCCTTGGTTGAATGTGTTTGATCCTTAATACAACTTAGTTTAAACATGTTAGTTAAATAACAGTTGTGTTTTGCCATCATTAAAATACGGGCGAGGGTCAACAATCTCCCCCTTTTTGATGATGACAAAGCTAACAATGTAAAAACAGTTTTAAAAAATAAGTGATAGGATTTTTCAAAAATTTGGACAGTCTCCTCTGTTTTTCTAGTAAAACCACCCTGTAAACAAGCAAACACAGTTTATATTTCTTTCAACCAATCCAGAATCAAACTCAACCAATCAATAAACATTTTAACAAAGTTATGGAGCAATGCTCCCCCTAAATCTGTGCATTGATTGCGTTTTACTTAGATTTTCTCGTTTTCTCATTTTTCTCCCCCGTTTTGACAACAGCAACCAAATGGGGCATAACATAAAAAATAAGCTACTTAGCCAATACAGTCAAATAGATTATAAGAATACAAAGTTGTACGCGAAGATTTGGCTTCATTCGAATTTCAAAAGCCTTCCCGGGAAGAACCAGAAGTTTTCAAGCGTATAAGCATTTTATAGTAGTTTTAGTGACCAAACAGAGTTTTAAAACAGTGCTAACATATTACAAATAGCGTAAATAAATGCAATAAATATGGCTAATAATAAAACATCATCATAGAGAAAAAGTCACTACAGGCAGGGCTTCACAGAGCCATAACTAAGAAAACATACATGAGATGTCCGTGCTATGTGATAAAAACTGGAAAAGCGCTAAGTACAGATAAAAGATAGAGACTCATGGTGCGGGAGAGTCCGAGCTGTCATGAAGAAGTTCCCTAATCTCAGCTAGGGAACCCTCGGTGTGCTCTCGATGTAACTCGAAGTCGTCCCGTAGGTGGTCTATGGAGGAGCTCAGCCTCTGGTAATCAGACTGCATGGACTGAAAACAGGACTCCATCGTCATCTGAAGACTCGTGATAGCCCGTAGGATGTCACCATAACCAGTCTGACCGGTACTCGAGTCACCAACGGGAGGTGCTCGGGTATCCGTCTCCATCTCAGCAGCCGTATCAGCATCCTCATCACTGTCACTCGTATCCTCTCGGATCCTTAGGCACTTTTCGGCCTTCGGATAGAGGAACCCTTCACGAACAGTACATCCCATCTTTTTCAGAGATGAGATGTTGATGATGTCCGTTAATCCGATATCCTGAGCCTCGGAGGCAGGCAAAGATACTCGGAAGTGCTAGAGGATGAGAGTAATGAGCATCCCATAAGGAAGACACCCGGAGTCGTTTGCTTCACCGTTTATCATGTTGGCGAGCAGCAGAGGATATATATTGAAGTGGTGCCCAGATTTTAGGCACCAAATCAATACCGTATCTATTTTAGATAAATACCCTCGACTCCCGAGTCTTGGGTGGATGGTCCAACTGACAATCAACTGAAACAACTTTGAGTCGAGGGGCAAGTCACTACATGTGTGAAATGTAGTGGGTCTGTACACATAGTTAGGGTCGCCCCTGACTATCCAACAGGCCTCCTCAACTTCAAAGTTGTCTGGCCATCCATCCAGATTCCATTGAACCCCCCTTATAGGGATTCTCAGAATGCTCATCAAGAGGTCAGTGTTGACCTCAAACTCCACACCGCTAACTCTGGTTCTGAATCTCAGAGCCAGAGGACTGGGTTTCACCAAGTTCGCATAGAACTGGTGAACCAGTCACGGGTAATACTTTTCATGAACTCTGATCAGTGGAGTCAGATTTATTGCCTCAAAGGCTGGTAGAATATCGAAATTACCATGGCGAATAGAGTCGAAATCAACGACTATACCCGTCATGATTTTCTTGTGACGGATTATTGAATTATACCTCTTATGAGCCGCTAGGCTGTAAAACAGAGTCTGCTCCAGCTCTGTTCTGGGCTCCTTGCTGGATGATCCTGCTGCACCCTTCCCTTTCGACTCCGAAGCCAAAGGTTTTGAAGGCCTTGGCTTTTTAGGCGCATTAGGTCAACTTGTTGTGAGTTTAATACGGATTTTGTCACTCATTTTGGAGAAATCTGGAGTTTTAAAAAAAAAAGGATTTTGGTAAAAATGAGAGATTTTAACCGTAGAAAGTTAAAAATCTCTTTAGGAATGTGTAGATCGGTGTGTTTAGAAGGGATTTGGATGGTTTTTGGATCAAAATGATGAATTTTTCTAGAGAGAGAAAGCTTGGGCCCTTTGAAAATGGCGTAAAAATGGCGAAAATGAACAGTCCCTTTTATAGAATCGCGATACCAGTCGACTGGGGTCGATATACCAGTCGACTGGGTCCCTTTGAAAAGATGAACAATTTTTTTACTAGTCGACTGATAAACGTACCAGTCGACTGGGTAAACTGACAGTGAGTTACCAGTCGATTAGGCTATCTTTACCAGTCGACTGGAGGACAAAGGGTATTCAAAAAATTGGCTCCAAACAGGATTTGATCTTATAGACGATTGGAGAAGACTTACCAATCGTCTGGAAGTTTTGACAGAGAGTTACCAGTCGACTGGGTCAAAATTACCAGTCGACTGGAAGATCAGGCAGAGACTTACCAGTCGACTGGAGCACATTTACCAGTCGACTGGATCCTGAGTAAAATTTCCAGTCCTGAATTTTTTAGCACGATTTTGTTTATCTATGACATTTTTGAGTGAAGGGAATAATTAAACATGGATTAATACTCTATCACTCAATGTCAAACATGCAAATGATGAAATGAGATGCAATCAAATATTCATTTTATCAAAATCAAGCAATCCCATCAACATTCTAATCTTACAAAAACTAGCTTCACTTAAGGGTTTTGTAAGAATATCAGCTATTTGATCTTCTGAAGGTATAAATTCTAATCTTATATCACATTTTTGAGCATGATCTCTTAGGAAATGATGTCTAATCTCTATATGCTTGGTTCTAGAGTGCTGAATAGGATTTTTGGTTAGGTTGATGGCACTAGTATTATCACAGAATATAGGAATATTTTTGAGACTCATGCCATAGTCTTCTAGTTGTTGTTTCATCCATAATACTTGGGCACAACAACTGCCAGCTGCTACATATTCCGCCTCAGCGGTTGATAGTGCAACTGAATTCTGTTTCTTGGAGAACCAAGAAGTTAACATAGCACCTAAGAATTGGCATGATCCACTTGTGCTTTTTCTATCTAACCTACATCCAGCAAAATCAGCATCCGAATATCCTACTAGCTCAAAAGATGATTCTCTAGAATACCATAATCCTATGGTCTGGGTCCCTTGTAGATATCTAAGGATTCTTTTTACTGCAACTACATGTGATTCCTTAGGATTAGATTGAAATCTAGCACACATGCATACGCTGAACATTATATCAGGTCTACTTGCAGTCATGTACAGTAAAACACCTATCATGCTTCTATAATATTTAGAATATACAGTTTTACCTCCTTCATCAAGATCAAGTTTGGTGGTTGTGCTCATAGGCGTTCCAATTGGCTTTGAGCTTTCCATCCCAAACCTCTTTAGTAGATCTTTGATGTACTTTTGTTGATTGATGAAGATACCTCCTTTTAGTTGCTTGATTTGCAGTCCAAGGAAGTAGGTAAGTTCTCCCATCATGCTCATTTCAAATTCACCTTGCATACACTTTGCAAACTCTTGACACATAGATTCATTAGTAGCACCAAATATAATATCATCAACATATATTTGAACTATCAAAGTGTCATTTTTATGAGTTTTTGTGAAGAGAGTTGTATCTATTCTACCTCTTACAAAATCATTATCAATAAAAAATTTACTTAGTCTTTCATACCATGCCCTTGGAGCTTGCTTCAACCCATATAGAGCTTTAGAAAGTTTATAGGCATGATTTGGAAGACTTGGATTTTCAAATCCAAGAGGTTGTTCAACATAAACCTCTTCTTCTATAAAGCCATTTAAAAAGGCACTTTTCACATCCATTTGAAATAGCTTGAATTTATTAAAGCATGAAAAGTCTAATAACATTCGAATAGCTTCTAATCTAGCTACGGGAGCATAGGTTTCATCAAAATCTATTCCTTCCTCTTTGTTATATCCCTTAGCAACTAGTCTAGCCTTATTTCTAGTTACTATACCATTTTCATCCATTTTATTTCTATATACCCATTTAGATCCAATAATTGAATGATCTTTAGGTCTTGGAACTAGTTCCCAAACATTGTTTCTCTCAAATTGATTTATCTCTTCCTGCATTGCAATTATCCAATCATTATCTTTTTCAGCTTCTATAAATGTCTTAGGTTCTACTTGAGACAAATAAGCTACAAAATTGCAAATATTTCTAATGGAAGAGCGAGTTCTTACCCCTTGTGAAGGATCACCAATTACTTGATCAATCGGATGATGATTTACATACCTCCAATCCTTGGGTAGATTTTCCTCTTGTTGACTTGAGGATGGTTGGTCCAAATTTGGAGTTGCCATCCCTTCATTTGTTTGAGAAGAACTCACTTTTGGGTCAACAATGGGAGTAGGAGTTTCCATTCTTGGAATAAAATCTGCATCATCTTTACAGGAAACTTCTCCACTACTCATTGGGTTAGATTCATCAATAGTTACATGCACAGATTCTTCTACTACTAGAGTTCTCTTATTGAAAACTCTATAAGCCTTACTAGTAGTTGAATATCCTAAAAATATCCCTTCATCGGTCTTGGAATCAAATTTACCCAAGTTAGTTTTATTGTTATTTAAGATGAAGCACTTACTACCAAAGGCACGAAAATAGGAAATACTGGGCTTTCTCCCTTTCCATAGTTCATATGGTGTTTTATCAAGCAAGGGCCTTATCAAAATTCTATTTAAAATATAGCAAGAAGTATTCACGGCTTCAGCCCAAAAATATTTTGGTAAATTATTTTCACAAAGCATTGTTCTTGAAAATTCTTCTAGAACTCTATTTTTCCTCTCAACAACTCCATTTTGTTGAGGAGTTCTAGGAGCTGAAAAGTTGTGATTAATTCCATTTTCATCACAAAATTTTGAAAAGCTTTGATTTTCAAATTCTTTGCCATGATCACTTCTTATGCTTGAAATACAAATTCCTTTTTCATTTTGTACCTTTTTGCAAAACTTTTCAAATCCTTTGAAAGCTTCATCCTTATAAGAAATAAAAATAACAAAGGTATATCTTGAATAGTCATCAACAAGAACAAGAGCATATTGATAGCCATCTAGACTAATGGTACTAATTGGACCAAATAAGTCCATATGCAAAAGTTCCAAAGGTCTAGTAGTTGAGACTACATTTTTTGCTTTAAAAGATATCCTAGATTGTTTTCCCATTTGACAAGCATTGCAAATTTTGTCTTTCTCAAAATTGATTTTAGGAAGTCCAATAACTAAATCTTTTCTTGAAACAATTTTTAGCAAATTCATGTTTACATGATCAAGCCTTCTATGCCGTAGCCATTGATTTTCACTAAAAGCAGGAAAACATTTTTCATTAACGGAATGCAAAGATTTCAAATCAACTATATAGACATTTTCATGTCTATGGTCAATGAATTTGATCTTGTTGCTCTTGATGTCTATAACTAGACAATGAGAGGTCTCAAATGTGACTTTATATCCTTTGTCACATAATTGACTAATGCTAAGTAAATTTGGCTTAAGGCCTTGTACTAGCAATACATTATCTAAGGTTGAAAAATCATTACCAACTTTTCCATGCCCGATGATCTTTATTTTAGTATTGTCTCCAATGGTCACAAGTCCACCATCTCTTAGATTTAGCTCCTTGAATACGCTTTTATCACCGGTCATATGCTTCGAGCAACCGCTATCAAGGTACCAACAGTTACCTTTCTCCTTGGTGTGAAGACAAATCTCACTTTCATCATCGATTGCCATCAAACAAAGGTTGACAATTTCTTCGTATCCGATTTCTTTGTCTGATGACTCATCTTCTTCGTCATCGCTCCAGGTAGTTGCTACCATAGCTTTCTTCTTGAAGCCCTTGTATGGTTTGCTTGAAACCGGACAGTCAGCTTTTATATGTCCTGGCTTCTTGCAGCCATAGCACATAAGTGGTTCCCTTTTTGAGGTGGGATCCTTTGAGTAAGGTTTCTTGCTTTTCTTTAAGAACCTATGGAATCGTCTGATGATTAAAGCCATTTCACCATCCTCTTCACTGCTCTCTGCTTCTTGTTCTAATTCCTTTTCTTTGTTTCTCGTAGAAGCTTTGAGAGCAATTTTCTTTTTCTTCTTCTCATCATCATTGACGATGGGAGTCATTTCTTCCATCTCGTATGTCAATAATGACCCAAGCAGCGTCTCAACATCAAGTTTGTCAAGATTTTTGGCCTCCTGAATGGCTGTCCTCTTTGGTTTCCATTCTGGTGGCAGAGATATTAAGATTTTTCTGGTTAGTTCAACTTCCTCAATATTCTTGCCAAGCAATTTTAAACCATTTATAATAGTAGTGAATCGTGAGTGCATTTCGGAAATTGTTTCGTTAGGAGACATCTTAAAAGATTCATACTCAGAAATTAGCATGTAAATTTTAAACTTTTTTACTTCACTTGTTCCTTCATATGTGACTTGCAATTTGTCCCATGTTTCTTTAGCAGAAACGCATGCAGATATTTTGTTATATTCAGAAATATCTAATGCACAATGTAGCATGCTTGTTGCTCTGCTATTGAGAGACATCGTTCTACAATCCTCGTCAGTAAACTCAGTTTTGAGTTTAGGCATTGTATGAAGAGTCTCTCCAATAACTATTTCTTTTGAAGGAATTTTAGGTCATTCTTCTATAATTCTCCATATATTGTAATCTTGTCCTTCGACGAAGATTTTCATTCTATTTTTCCAATAGTTATAATTTGAGCCATTGAACAATGGTGGTCTAGTATAAGAGTGTCCCTCAGAGTAGCTATTTGCTGCCATTGGATCAACTCTAGGATTTTAAGCCTAATAAAGAGAACGAGGCTCTGATACCAATTGTAGCTCGAGGTTTCAACCCAAGAGGGGGGGTGAATTGGGTTTTTAAAAACTTTTGCGGAATTTATACAAGTTTATAAAAACTGATAAGCAACAAATAATTAATACAAGTAATAAGCTGTAAATAAAGAGTTTAAGGAAAGAGGATGCAAACACAGTTATAGTGGTTCGGCAATATCGGATTCGTTCCGACCCTACGTCCACTCTCTTCAAGGAACTCCTTGAAGTAATCCACTAAGAAAACTTAGTCGCACAACTTAGCCGGGTGTTGTACAAACCGTACACAAGCAATTTACAGGAATTGCTTAAACCGAAAAATCCCCTTCCTTTCGGAAGTAATCCCTTTACAAAGATGGTATAAAGTAAAAGGTAGAGAGACAGCAAGTTAAAGCTTATTACAACAGAAATGTCTCTCTTTCAAAGTAAAGCTTGAAGAAATGGCTCAACAAGATTATTTCAAAGCTTTTTGTGTTTCAAGAGTATAAAAACTTGATTGTGTGAGATCAACTCTTTTTGAATATGTACTGCTTTCTTTTGAATGCTTAACTGAATGGGTTTATATAGCAATCAATTAATATGGCCGTTTAGGACTTTAATTTGAAAAAGATTTACTTTAAAACGTTCAGATTTGGAGTCCAACGATCATATTTTTGAACTACCAGTCGACTGGGTCGAGATACCAATCGACTGGGTTCACTTGAAAAATACTCGTTTTCAGACCTTCTGGGTATCCAGTCGACTGGTATATCTCACCTAGTCGACTGGGGACTTTCTGTCCATTTTACCAGTTGACTGGGTTGATTCATCCAGTCGACTGAGAAATTACTGGTCAAAGTACCAATCGACTGGGTTAATTCATCCAGTCGACTGGGTACCTTCTGACCCATATACCAGTCGACTGGTATATGTACCCAGTCGACTGGGTTGTCTTCCAACCCAGTTTTTTTTTTTTTTTCATCAAAAACATTTAAAAATAATGGTTTTAGAAAAATCTTTTGTGTTTGAGCCATTGAACAAGCTAATACAATGTATGAGTGAGACTTACATTGGTTCTAAACCTTAAGACCTATTCTAGATCTTCAGTCTTCACTTGATACTTGATTTGGTTCGAGTTTTTGCACTTTGTTCCTTGGTTGAATGTGTTTGATCCTTAATACAACTTAGTTTAAACATGTTAGTTAAATAACAGTTGTGTTTTGCCATCATTAAAATACGGACGAGGGTCAACAAAGATAAAGATATAACTTGTTTCTTTTTCCACAAAGCTGGTCATGTGAAGAAAGATTGCACAAAATTCACTAAGTATGTGACTTGGCGTGAGAAGAAGAGTAAACTTCTAAACTTTGTTTGTTCAGAAGTTAATTTGGCTTTAGTACCTAAGAATACTTAGTGGATAGATACTAGTGCAACTACTCACATAAGTGTTTCTATGCAGGGGTGCATTAGGAGCCGGACGCCAACTGCTGTTGAAAGATTCATCTATGCGGGAAATGACGAAAGAGCTTCTATGGAGGCAATTTGTTTATTTAGATTACAATTGAAATCTGGTTGTAATTTGGATTTGGACGAGACATTTTATGTACTGTCTTTTAGACGGAATTTGGTTTCTATTTCATGTTTGGACAAATAAGGTTTTTCCTGTTCATTTGGAAATAGAAAGTTTAGTCGTTTTCAGAATTCAAATTTGACTGGTAACGGTTCTTTAATTGATAATTTATATAAACTGGATATGATTGCCTCCAAAGAAAACGAATCCTTGTATACAACTAATTTTGGTATTAAGTGCAGATTAACAAATGAGAATTTGTCAATGTTATGGCACAAACGTTTAGGACATATTTCTAAACAAAGGAATCAAAGATTTGTGTTAGAAGGAATTCTTGATCCCTTAGATTTGTCAGATTTTGAAGTCTGCATTGAGCGCATTAAGGGAAAACAAAAAAATGTTAAAAATAAAGGTGTTAATAAGAGTAAAAACGTCTTGGAATTAATACATATGAATATTTGTGGTCCATTCCTTACGGCTTCTTAGAATGGACAACAATATTTTATCACTTTCATAGATGTCCACTATAGGTATGGCTATCTTTATTTAATTTATAAGAAGTCTTACTCAATAGACATGTTCAAGAATTTCAAAACCGAAGTTGAAAATCAATTAAGCAAGAAAATTAAGGCCGTTAAATCTGACCGTGGAGGTGAATACTACGGTAGATATGATGGATCAGGTGAATAACATCCTGGACCCTTCGCCAAATTTTTGATGAAATATGGGATCGTTCCTCAATACATCATGCTAGGGACTCCTAGTCAAAATGGTGTAGCTAAGAGACGAAATTGAACCTTAAAGGATATGGTAAGAAGTATGATTAGTCATTTTTCTTTGCCAAAATCGCTTTGGGGTGAAGCTATCAAGACTGCAGTTTACATCCTGAACAGAGTTCTAAGTAAAGCAGTATCTAAAACCCCATATGAGTTATGGATAATAAAAAAGCCTAGCATTAGGCATTTGCATGTTTGGGGATGTCCAGCTGAGGCTTGGCCTTATAAACCAAATGAGAAGAAGCTGGACTTAAGGACCATTAGCTATTATTTTGTTGGATACTCTGAAAGATCAAGGGGTTTCAAATTTATGATTCCTCTAATAGATTCTTTTTCGAAATAAGCAATGCCAAGTTCATTGAGGATGTTGAGTTAAGTGGGAGAGACCAACTCAGGCAAGTCAATTTTGAGGAGGAATGTGTTTACATTCCTGTTGTTGCAACTGAAAATGTTAAGGTATCCATACCTGACATTATTCAAAATGCAAATCTGGAGATCCAACGCATTGATGATGAACCTGAATTGCCACCCACTCAAAATCAAGAACCGCCTGAGGTTTATGAAGAGGTACCTCAACGACCTCAAGTGGAAGTGCCATTAAGAAGATCCACTTGAGAAATGAGAAACGCGATTTTGACTGATTATGTCGTGTATCTCCAAGAACATGAGTTTGATATGGGTCTGAAAGATGATCTGATTTCTTTTAGTCAAGTTAACAAATGTCCTAATTCTGAAAAGTGGATTGAAGCCATGAAGGATGAGATGAAATCAATGGATGATAACGGTGTTTGGGACTTAGTAGAGTTGCCCAAAGGTGCGAAACCGATTGGTTGCAAATGGATATTTAAAATTAAACGGGATTCTAAAGGCAACATTGAAAGGTATAAGGCCTGTCTAGTCGCCAAAGGTTTCACTTAAAAGGAAGGCATTGATTATAAAGAGACTTTTTCGCTAGTTTCGACGAAAGATTCTTTTAGAATCATTATAGCACTTATAGCTCACTATGATTTGGAGCTACATCAAATGGACGTTAAAACTACGTTTCTCAATGGAAATATTGAAGAAACAATATACGTGGTGTAACCGGAGAACTTTGAGTCCAAAGATTCAAAGCACCTTGTATGCAAGCTTAAGAAGTCCATTTATGGCTTAAAATAGGCATTTCGGCAATGGTATCGAAAATTTGATCAGGTGATTACATCCTTTGGATTTAAGGAAAACACCGTTGATCAGTGCATATATCTCAAGTTCAGTGGGAGCAAATTTATTATCCTAGTGCTATATGTAGATGACATTCTACTAGCAAGCAGTGATATAGGCCTATTGCATAAAACCAAGAGATTTCTATGAAGTAAATTTGAAATTAAAGATCTTGGTAATGCATCCTTTGTTTTGGGTATACAAATCCATAGAGATCGTTCCAGAGGCATTCTTGGACTGTCACAGAAAGCTTATATTGATAAAGTGCTAAGTAGATTTAGCATGAGTGGTTGTGCACCAGGAAACACACCTGTGGCAAAAGGTGATAAGTTCAGTTTGCTCCAATTTCTGAAAAATGAACTTGAGAAGAAAGAAATGGATAAATACCCCTATGCTTCGGTTGTTGGGAGTCTCATGTATGAACAAGTGTGTACATGACCGGGCATTGCATACATTGTAGGAATGCTGGGTAGATATTTGAGTAACCCGGGTATGGATCATTGGAAAGCAGTTAAACAGGTTATGAGATATCTACAGAGAACGAAGGATTATATGCTCACATATCGGAGATTGGATCTTTTGGAGATCGTTGGGTATTCAGACTCCGATTTTTCTGGGTGTATCGATAGTAGGAAATCCACTTCTGGCTATGTCTTTATGTTAGTTGGAGCAGTTATATCATGGAAGAGTGTGAAATAGTCACTAATAACTACTTCCACCATGGAGGCAGAGTTCATAGCTTGCTATAAGGCATCAAATCAGGGAATATGGCTGCGAAATTTTATCACTAGGCTGCACACTGTTGATGGTATTGAAAGACCATTAACAATTTACTGCGATAATAAGGCTGCTGAGTTGTATTCCAAGAACAACCGAAGCTCATCGAGGTCAAAAGATATTAACATCAAGTTTCTGGTTGTCAAAGAGAGAGTTCAGAGTTCTCAAGTGTCAATTGAGCATATCAGTACAAACTCGATGATTGTGGATCCGCTTACTAAGGGTTTGCCACCCATAGTGCTTCATGAGCATGTTGCTCACATGGGTGTTGTTCTTTTGGACCATATGCGCGTATAGTGGGAGTTTGTATTTGGCTTTTACTTTTTCTTAATTGACATGTTTATGTTGTTCTGTACAGACTTTGGATTATGTATTTTGATTACTTTAAAATATATATGATGACTTTCATTACAGTTTTGCATTTAATGTTTGAAAGTATTTCATATGATTCTTTTTAGTCATATAGAGGACCAGTTGAAAATTGACATGTTTAAGATCATGTTTCATGTAATTTCCATGCTACACATCCATACTAGATCTATGTCATTAATTGTGTTAATGTTGTGACCATTGATGGGTCTTGTTATGATAAATGTGATAAAGACCGCTTTGATCCTACATTGATATAGTTAATGGACCAGATTGTTGTTGGATATTTTGGTTTAGATAGCACAAATGAGCTCAATTAAGGTTACCTTCATGTACAATATAAATGATAACATATGTAACCCAAGTGGGAGATTGTTGGAATTTTGGGTTCACATGTGTTATAACGTTGTACATGTAGACCCGCTATCTAATAAAAGACCCAATTAAGTGATATTAATTGTATGGGTCTCCAAAGTATCAAGGTTAATCAGTATGGGCCACCTTATGTGTAGAAGCCCGATGTGGTATGGGTCTTTGTTAATGGGTCGAAGACCCAATGCACATGTGTGAAGTAACTTAAAGGGTTATGGTCCCTAAGACACGTAGAAATAAAAGGACATCAGGAGAGGGAGTTATGACGTACATTTAATTTATTTTGAACAGATAGTTCTTCTCCATCCCTCTTACATTCAGTTTATTGGTTCCCATACCAAAGATAGTTCTCCCTGTAGTCTTAGAAGATCTACCCAATGAGGCTTGCTTGCAATGGATTCCGGTTGGTGTTTCTAACTCATCTTCTCAATCTATATATGAATTCTTGATATGTTTAACATGAGATCTTGGTTGTATTATGATGTTTGTTCTTGAATATGAAATACCATGATTGTGTAAATTGGTATGTATAAAGTTATATGGAATGAACATTGATGATTTGTGTATTAGAAACAAGATTTCTAATACAATTTTCATGAATTTGATAAATATTTTTAGATTCTCAATAGTTGGGGTGGGGGGAGGCGACAAACAGTGATTGGTGGATGCCATAGTATGCCTTTCAAACATATTATTTGAGTTGTCATTCTTTGACAAGCTTCAGATGCCTATTCAGGCATGACTAGTTTGATCAATCTTTCAATTAGATGTTTGGGATTGATATTTACTTTGGCTTTCTTGTATAATTAAATGCTTTGAAGAAGCCAGCTAGGTTTCTGTTAAATTCTTTAGGTCGCCTAACTTGGGATATCCAAAGAAACCTTCCTTAATCATTTTTTTTACTCTTTCTATGAATCAATTTGAAATGCTTGCGTGTTTATATATATATATATATATATATATACACACACACATGTTTGTGTTCTAAGACTATTCCCACTTCATAGGACTTAAATGTGGTGAATGATGAGTATGCTGCACATCCTGAAACTAAATGTAGTTCCACTATGTTTGGATGTTTAATGGGAGAGGAAAGGAGAGGGTACGGATGGAAGTAGAGGGGAATGAGAGGATTTTGATGATTATTCTTTTCTTTTCTCTTTTTTGGATGTTTTATATAAAGGAAAAGAGAGGAAATGAAAGTTTATGTATATTTTTTTTATTTGGAGGAATTGATAAAGAGGGTTTGAAGGGATTTGAAGGGTTAAGCGTAGTCCTCCAAATCCTATCCCCTCATTTAAAAGAAACTCGCACAATGGAAGTGGTTCACACCCCACCTCTTATCCTCTACTCTTCTCTAATTTTCCATCATTGAAAGTTATCTGAAATGTAT
Source organism: Bretschneidera sinensis (assembly GCA_023935145.1). Lineage (NCBI taxonomy): Eukaryota > Viridiplantae > Streptophyta > Magnoliopsida > Brassicales > Akaniaceae > Bretschneidera > Bretschneidera sinensis. The sequence goes on along the minus strand of CM043698.1, from coordinate 126,190,946 downwards.
GAGCATCTAACTTTTATTTTTGTGGATACCTTAATTTATTGTAGAATTCATGCAATATGCACATTATGGAGCCCATGCAAGTTATTGTTTGGTTGGACCATGTGGCATGTAGAGTCTTGTAGAAAAACATGATGGAAAAGAACATATTCATATGAAGTAGCTATGAAGTAGCTATTACACTTATTTAATTCTAATTATCGTTGAATTAGGCTTATAACCTTCTCTTGAAATTAAAAAAACAAAAGCCCTCACATCAAATCACGGAATCTGACGGTGGATGATAGTCAAGGAAATTGACCACCCATCTTTAACAGTGGGCCTTTTTTTTTTTCCATGGAAAGTGAAATTGGGTGTTTTGCAACCACTTAGCTTCGCACGTACAAGGGCTTCTAGAAGCACTTGTCTCTTTCACCTTTTCTACTACTATAATTTAGTTAGGGTAGTAATGATTTAGCTTTGTCCTAGGGATAGGCATTGGCACGTGATAATTTCTTCTAGAAGACATTCCTTTAAACGAGAGTTTATTATATTAAAGAATGAGACCATAACTATTATAATCGGAGTGGATTGAATTAGTTTGATCATTAATTGAAGAATAAATCGATCCGATTATTAAAAAATATCTGAGTAAATGATTCGATTTTTGAGTAAATTAGTCAGTTTTTATTTATTTATTTGGGTACTTATTTTTAGAAATTTATTTAAAATCAATTTTTAGTAAATAAAAAAACTAAATTATGGAAGATCAGATCGATCCGATTATTAAAAAAAAATAAAAAAAGATGTTCGGTTATTTAGCGAATCGGTTAGTCTTTTTTGTGAATCGGGTATTTGTTTTTAGAAATTGACTTAAATTCGTCTTTTAGTTAAAAAAAGAACTAAATTGTAACTTGAATCTTGATTAGTTTAGTTTGGAGGAAGTGTTAATACATAACCATCAAATTAATTATCTTTTTGTGAAAGTAATGCCATATTTAATATTTAACCTTTGACTCATACAAAATATAAATTATATGTTATTATTTTATATATATAATGCGTTGAAGACATTTTTAATTAAGTTGTTTAAGTCTTATGAATAATTATTTGTTAATTAATCATGATTAAAATTTGATTTATTAGTTATTTTTATCAAAACTAAGCTCGTGATAATTTATAGATTCTATACTTTTATAAGTAATGACATAATATAATAAATATTATTATAACTATTATATAATTTTTTATTATTAATTAAAAAATCAACAGTTCAATTATTAACTCATTGGTTAAATTAATGAATCAATAACTTAGTGTTTCAATCGATTCGTTGATCGATTCGATTATAATAACTACATATAAGACCAATAAAGGGGAAAAAAAGCCTAAAAGAACAAACCAATTGAAGTCATACTCCCAATCCTAAACCTGACTCAAGCACAAAAATATTAAAATAATGTGACTCAAACCTAATCTGATCCAAACCCGAGTTTTCCGAAATCCAAAATAATTCGAATACAAAATGACCTAAACTCAACTCAACTCAAACCTAGAAACTTGAAATGATCCGAAACAACTTGGATTCGAAACAACCCAGATTGATGCGACCTGAACCCGATGTGACCCGAATCCGAAAAGACCCAGACTTAAAACGATTTAAACTCGAAAAGATAGGTTTTTGTAAAAAAAAAAATGATTTGTTAATTAAACTGAGATGATAGTTGACTAGATAACTAGAAGTAGAAGCAAAGTTATCAAATAAAATTAATTATGTTATAATAAATAAATTATTTATTTTTTATCAACTAATCAGTTACAAATTCACAATACAATAAGTGCTTTGAATTTTCATAGTTTTGATAGGATCTATTGATCCATATTATGTAAATTAATTTTTAATTTTTTTAAAACATCATTTTTCTTTAAAATAAGACTAGTTAAATATAAAAAATATAAACAAATCATTAATCATTATAAAAAAAATCAATTTAGTATAAGACAATATAAATAGATCGTTTATTATATTATATTTTAGCTTTTAATACCAATATCCTTAATTTTACTTTTATTAAATAATAATAACTAATTAGTTTTTCATATAATTAACTTTAAGTGTGATTAATTCATATGTAGAACAAGTGTGTAAATGTATAATTGTTTATCATTTTTTTAAAACTATTTTTTTCTTAGTTATATGTTTATACTATAATATTAAACGGAATCTGTTTCAGATCAGTAGGCTTCCAAAAGTGTGTGTTTTGGCCTAATAAAGTTTAACACTTAGCGGTTTTTAGGGTGGAATTGAAAAATAGTTGAGTAATGGACGAACTGGGGGTACTGACACGTCCGTGGAGTCGAACGACTCATGGGAACAAACAGAATTTGTTTCGGATCATTAGGCTTCCAAAAGTATGTGTTTTGCTCTAATAAAGTTCAACACTTAGCGGTTTGTAGGGTGAAAATGTGAAATAGTCGAGTAATGGATGAACCAGGGGTACTGCCAAGTCCGTGGAGTCGAACATGACTCGTGGGAACAAACACAATTCGTTTCAGATTACTAAGCTTCCAAGAGTTTTTGTTTTATCTAATAAAGTTCAACACTTAGCGGTTTTTAGGGTGGAATTATAAAGTAATTGAGTAATTGACGAATCGGAAGTACTCCCACGTCCGTTGAGTCGAACGCGACTCGTGGTAATAAACAAAATCCAATTTAGATCACTAACTTCTAAAAGTGTGTGGTTTGGTCTAATAAAGTTCAACACTTAGCAGTTTTTAGGGTGGAAATGTAAAATAGTAGAGTAATGGATGAATCGGGGGTACCGGCACATTCGTGGAGTCAAACGTGACTTGTGGGAACAAACGAAATCCGTTTTAGATCACTAAGCTTCCAAAAGTGTGTGTTTTGGCCTAATAAAGTTCATTACTTAGCAGTTTATGGGGTGAAAATGTAAAATAGTCGAGTAATGGACGAATCAGGATACCAGCACGTCCATGGAGTCGAATGTGACTCGTGGGAACAAATGAAATCCGTTTCAGATCACTAGGCTTCCAAAAGTGTGTGTTTTAGGCTAATAAAGTTCTACAGTTAGCCTTTTTTGGGTGGAATTGTAAAATAGTAGAGTAATTGACGAACCTGGGGTACCAGCACGTTCGTGGGGTCGAACGTGACTCGTGGGAACAAACGAAATCCGTTTAAGATCACTAGGCTTCCAAAAGTATGTGTTTTGGTCTAATAAAGTTCAACACTCAGCAGTTTTTAGGGTAAAAATGTAAAATAGTCGAGTAATGGATGAATCAGGGGTATCGACACGTCTGTGGAGTCGAACGTGACTTGTGAGAACAAAAAAAATCCGTTTCAGATCACTAGGCTTCCAAAAGTGTGTTTTGGCCTAATAAAGTTCAACACTTAGTGGTTTTTAGGGTGAAAATGTAAAATAGTCGAGCAATGGACAAACTGGGGGTACTAGCACGTCCGTGGAGTCGAACATGACTCGTGGGAACAAACGAAATTCGTTTCAGATCACTAGGCTTCCAAAAGTTTGTGTTTGGCCTAATAAAGTTCAAAACTTAGCGGTTTTTAGGGTGGAATTGTAAAATAGTAGAGTAATGGACAAATTGAGGGTACCAACACGTTTGTGGAGTCGAACGCGACTCGTGGTAACAAGCGGATTCCGTTTCAGATCACTAGGCTTCTAAAAGTGTGTGTTTTGGCATAATAAAATTCAACACTTAACGGTTTTTAGGGTGGAAATGTAAATTAGTGGAGTAATGGATGAACCGAGGGTACCAACACGTTCGTAGAGTCGAACCTGACTTGTGGGAACAAACGGAATCTGTTTCAGATAACTAGGCTTCCAAAAGTGTATGTTTTGGCCTAACAAAGTTTAATACTTAGCGGTTTTTATGGTGGAAATGTAAAATAGTCGAGTAATGGATGAACCGGGGGTACTAGCATGTCTGTGGAGTCGAACGTGACTCGTGGGAACAAACGAAATCTGTTTCAAACCACTAGGCTTCCAAAAGTGTGTGTTTTGGCTTATTAAAGTTCAACACATAGCGGTTTTTAAGGTGGAATTGTAAAATAGTCAAGTAATGGACGAACCAGGGGTACCAGTATGTCCGTGGAGTCGAATGTGACTCGTGGGAACAAATGGAATCCGTTTCAAATCTTTAGTTTCAAATTGGGTTAAATAGTATAGGTGTAAAAATTTTAACTGCTATTAATTTTCATATTCATTAGTTTATACGTATATGTATTGAATATATATCTTACACCTTTTGTTTTCTTCTATAGGTTCTTGTACCTCCTGAGGATGATGTCGAGACTCGAGATGATGATGGCACCGACTTGGCAGACTCGTGATTTGTTGTTTTCTATTTATCAATATTGTATTTTTGAAGGATAAATAGTATTTTATCTATTTAATTTGTACTTGATGATGGAGATTATGTAAGGACTTTTGGCTTTTTTGGCCGTGGAAATAAGATTTCACTTATGCAATTACATATGTATTTTGCTACAGGTAATACATAGGGAAATAGCAAAAAAATTAAAATTTAATAAAAAAATTGTATCACCGACTATTCCATCGGTGATAGTGAGAATTGAAAATGAGAAAAGTATAATCACCGACGGAATAGACCCGTCGGTGATACGACTTGCTTTTTCTTGATTATTAGTATCACCAATGGACTAAATCCATCGATGATACGAATTGATTTTTCTCGGAAAAATAATATCATCGACGGATTATTCCGTCGGTGATATGTCTTCACTGATACTATTTTCTCCGACAGATATTAAAGCCGTCGGAAAAAAGTTCTATCATCGAGGAGGTTGTGTTCGACGGCTTATCATTGACGGGCGTCCATCGGAGATAACTATCAACTATCACCGACGGTAGAAAGGGCATCATCGACGGGAAGACGCCATCAGTGATACCAATTTTTCTTGTAGTGCATGCATCCAATTCATGCATAAAAAAAAAAAGGCAAAATCAATTTCCTCCAAAAATGAAACATTCATAAATTACACCCATTGAAGCATTGAAAAACCTATACCATATTTTGTGCATACAAAAAACCTTCTTACCGGATTTCGATGAGTCCATGAAGTTACAAGACGAGCACAGATATCACAGTCGCATAGTTTAACTGCTGTTGACGATGGTGAACGGTTATTTTTCCTTCCTTAAGCCATCTCCATTGTTAGGTTTGGTCTTGGTAAAGATCAAAAGAGAAATTTGATAAGACGAATTTAAAGAGGATTGAGCACGAACTGAAGAAGACTGGGCATGGATATGTCAATTTTGTGGCCTAAGTCTCCAGATTAAGTGCATGTGAGCGGTATGCGTGCGGATTTGGATAGGAGGCTAGTGGATGAGAGACATGCGTCGTCCTCATGCATATCATCACGAGATCTTAAAATTAACTATGGTTACCGTCATCCTGTTTTGGGTCTCAATTACACTGGTTTGCATAGATAGATGGTTTAATTGCTAAAATTAGTACATGAGGGTTCAATCTGAAACCCTAGTTATACATGAAGGACCAAATATGCCATTTACCCGTATAAATATCTAAAGATGGAAATAGAAAGGGACAAAAAAATAATGGGTACTTTCAATTCTGTTCATTGGATGGTGGGTTCTTGCTTTTTAGTCCAGCGGAGTGGGATTTTAGTTTTGGGTGCAATCCTAGATTGTATGATGTATAAATCGACTGTCCTTATATGAAAGTAATAGTCAGTTTCAACATGACGATCCCTTACAAGACAAAACAACCACAAGCTTCACAAAGCAAAATCAAAATCAAAATCCACAGCTTCAGATTCAAACGCACACAGCTTCAGAATCTTGCATACATGGGAATCTTTTTTCGGTGGACTTTTAAAAGTTAGTAGTTAATTTGATTTTTTCGTTGATTCTTTATTGTTTCCATGGTTCTAATTTGCTAATGTTTTATGTGGTTAAACAGTCAAAATCTCAAGTACTTTCTGATTATTTAAAATATACTATTAAAACAATATTTCTTTTTCTTCTCTTGATGGACCCATTACTGAGATGAAAATTCAAAGACCACAATGATCATTGGAATGGTTCTTTGGCAAAAAGCAAAAGGTATCATTGGCTATTGAACATAGGGCATGGTGCTCTACAAGCTTTTATTTGCACTATCAAAAGATGTTAAAGGCATGATTTTTATTTAAAATTTTTGGTTTTTTTTCCTTCTGTTAAGACTATACTTTTCATACTTTTGCTATGGTAGTTAATCAACGGTTAAACGAGCCACATGCTTTAATCTGTCTTTTAAGGTTGTTGAATATAAAAATACGCACCATCAAAGGTTCTTGAAATATATAATTTTAAATAATCGATACAATGAAAATAAAAAAAAGTAATAAAAAAAATTTATTTTGTTCTGTTTTCAACGAACTAAACTTGATTTTAGAGCTTTTTATATTACTAAAGCTTGAAGCCTTCACTTTTCATTTGGTTTCTCTGCTTTCTCTCAGAGCTAGACTTATTAATTATTTTCTCACAAATTTCGATCTCAACTCACAAATGATATTTCTCTCTTATCTCTCTTTAATTATATAATGCGTTGGTGTAATCATAATTATAACCCTAAATGAATCATAATTATAACTCTTTGGTTTGGGACTGTGTTATCCCAGATAGGCTTTATCTGTAATGCTTGCAAAAAGTGTTTACTTTTCAAAAAAAAAAAAAAAAAAAAAAAATACTTGCAAAAGTGTTTGCAGACTAATTTACAAAGGAAATACTTCAGCACCAATTTTGAGTATCAAATGTCATTTTCATTTGGAAAGAAGTAAACTAAGAACCCAATTTTTTTCTACATGATTAAATTAAAAATTTTCTTGCCTTTCACAAACATCTTTCTATTATACCTTTTGACTAAAATTTTACGCTCAAAAGAGGGAACAACCACTATATAAATATAGTAAAGCGAAATAAGTAATACTCTATGGAGTAATGAAAAATTTCTTCGAAGGGTAGCCAACCCTGATCTCCCCTTAAGAAAAAGTACCAAATTCAGATCCTTTTACCTTAATTATTACTAATAATTGAAAAAGTTGACGAAATTTTATTTTTCTAGAAATATTATAAATCGGATCATTCAAAATCATTTGAATGTTGTAATTGTGATAAATAAATTTCTTATAAATTTTTTAGTCTACTCATTGTTTAATTTATTTTTTATATAAAAATCTAACATAAATAGCAAATGAAATCATAAAATGGTATATTTAAGTGGAAATTAATTATCCAATTAATGACACAAATAACTAATTTGAATAGTCCAAAAACCCTTTAGCAACCTTTTTTTAAAAGGAAAACATAAACTTTTATTCAAGCTTGAACATCCAAAGAAAATTGAGCAAAAAGAAATTGGGGAGGAGTCCCCTCCTAACTCATATTAGTGCTAACAAACAAAGCGTGCTAGGCTAACAAATGAGCAGCATCATTAGCTAGCCTAGGAGTATAATTGAAAGAGCACACTTGAAATGTAGAAGATAAAGCTTTTAAGTCATGAAGGATCATTGCCCAGGCTGACAAGGGAGTAGTAGAACTCCTCATCGCCTGGGTTTCAACTTCAATCTTCATGTAGCTTAACTGCGACGCGAACTACAAGCCCTCCCTAGCCGCCATTAACTCTGCAAGGAAATGATCATTTACAAGTAAGAATCGGATCGACGAAGTAGCAAGGAAATTTACATCCTCATCATGCAGTATGACTCCACCACCTGCTGCCATATCACGCTTTAAAATGGCACCGTCCGTATTAATCTTCACACAGTGATGGCCTGGGGGCGTCCACCTAGCCTCAGCTACTCCTCCCTCTATTTGGCGTTCATGTCCAGCCTTATTGATCACCTCCCTGAACTCCACCAGCAAATCTACCACTTCCAAGGCAATATCAAATGGAGACTTGCACTGTTTACCAGCATTAACATAATTTCTGTTGTTCCAACTAAGCCAAGCAGTAACAAACCATAGTGCTATCTTATCTTCCTCCCAGAACGCCAATATTGTAAACAACCATTTTCTTACACCCAACCGGCACGCTCCTCCAAATTAAACTGATAATCCATTGCAGCTTCCCACACAGGTCTGGCCACTGAGCAGCGAAATAATGCATGACTCATGTCTTCCACTTCTGATTTACAAACTTCACAGGTCTCTGATATGTTTAGACCTCTCTTATTTGAGTCGGTTTTGCACGGGAGGACAACATGGCATAACCTCCAAGCAAAGACTCGCATTTCATGACGAGTAGGCAAAGACCATATTACCTTCCATACCTTGTCATCACCTGGACCTGGACCTCCGCCCCTCGTCGAGGAAGCTGCTAGAGAATCCGATCGCCTGCATTCGGCTGCTAAGGCCACCTGATAGCCATTACGTATTGAGTAGTGTCCAGAGGAAGTGTAGTGCCAGAAGTATTGATCCTAAAGCTGGTGCCAACTGTTGGTGATTTGCATCAGGTGCTGCTGCACCACTCTGTCCTTACTGCCCTTGTTAGCTGCTGTCATTACTACCCCTTGTCAGCTGCATTTACTACCCCATGTTCTTTGTCATTTACTAGCCCATGTTATCAGTCATTACTACCCCATGTGTGCTGTACCATGTATTAGTTGTTTTTGTTTATTTTTTTCTGCAGCTTTACTTTTCAGTTCTTATATACATTGTAAGCTGATGCATTATAAAAATAGAATTCCAGATTACATTTTCTGTGTATCTTCCTCCATTCTCTCCTTGTCCTAAGAAAAAATTCTTGTTCTTTCATTCTTTAAAACTAACAATTGGTATCAGAGCTTTATTCTTGAGGGATCTGTGAGTGTTCAAATGGAAGGATAATCCAGTTTTTCATCAATGGCTCCACCTGTTTTTGATGGAAACAACTATCAAATGTGAGCAGTGCGTATGGAGACCTACCTGGACGCGTTGGATCTGTGGGAGGCTGTAGAAGAAGATCATGAAGTTCAGCCTCTCCCAACAAATCCTACTGTGACACAGATCAAGATACAAAAAGAGAAAAGGACAAGAAAAGCGAAGGCAAAGGCATGTCTATTTGCAGCGGTTTCACCAATGATTTTTACCAGAATTATGTCTCTCAAAACAGCTAAGGCTATTTGGGACTATCTCAAGGAAGAATATATAGGAAATGAAAGAATTAAAGGGATGCAAGTCTTGAACTTGATAAGGGAATTCGAACTTCAAAGAATGAAGAGCTCCGAGACGATTAAAGATTACTCAGACAGGCTTCTTAGCATTGCAAACAAAGTGAAGCTTCTTGGATCTATGTTTACTGACTCAAGAATTGTAGAAAAAATTCTTGTCACAGTACCTGAAAGATATGAAGCAACCATCACTACCTTGGAGAATACCAAGGATTTGTCAAAATTTTCCTTGGCAAACGCAATGCAAGCACAAGAGCAAAGAAGACTGATGAGGGAGGATGCAACAATCAAAGGAGCTTTGGCAGCCAAGCATCAAAACACAACCAGAAACAAAGAGAAAAAGAAGAAAGATTTTGAAGGAAATGGAGCAAGTACAACATCAGCCATTGTAAAAGGAAATAATGGAAATCAGAGGAAATCCTATCCATCTTACCAACACTGCGGAAAGAAGGGTCATCCTCCGTTTAGATGCTGAAGAAGACATGATGCTAATGTTCCACCTTGCCAACACTGCGGAAAGAAGGGCCATCCTCCATTTAGATGCTGGAGAAGACTTGATGCTAAGTGTTCCAAGAGCAACCAACTTGGATATGAAGCAATAATTCGCAAAGGAAAAGCTCAGCAGCAGGAAGTTGAAGCCCAAGTTGCAGATCAAGAGGATGAAGATCAGCTTTTTGTGGCATCTTGCTTTGCAAGCAGTAGTTCGACTGATAGTTGGTTAATTGACAGTGGCTGTACCAACCACATGACCAATGACAAGGAACTCTTCACAGATTTGAGGCCAACTAACATTACTAAAGTCAGAATTGACAATGGTGATTACATCTCTGTCAAAGGGAAATGAACAATATCTATAACCAGCACTACAGGCACAAAGAGAATTTCAGATGTTCTCTACGTACCAGAAATTGACCAAAACTTATTGAGTGTAGGTCAATTGATTAAAAAAGGCTTTAAAGTGATCTTTGAAGATAGTTACTGTCACATTCTTGATGTCACGGGTCAGGAAATTCTTAAAGTGAGAATGAAGGGCAAAAGTTTTTCTTTTGATCCCATCAAAGAAGAACTTGTTGCATTTTCAATCGAAGCCAGCAACATCGATTATGGCACAAGAGACTTGGTCATTGTCACTTGCAAAGGATACAGCTCATGAAGAAAAAGGAGCTCACAGTTGGCTTACCAACATTTGGAGATCACTTACCGATTTGTCATGCTTGTCAATACGGTAAACAAAAACGGAGACCATTCCCAAAGTTAACCTGGAGAGCCACTCACAAGTTGCAGCTAATCCACACAGATGTATCCAGTCCTCAGAGAACTCTGTCATTAGCAGGTAGTCGGTATTACATTGCCTTCATTGATGACTTTACAAGAATGTGCTGGATTTTTTTTCTTAAAATTCAAGTTAGAAGTGGCTGGAGTGTTTTGAAAGTTCAAGAAAGTGGTGGAAAACCAAAGTGGCTGCAAAATTCAAGCTCTAAGGTCAGATAATGGAAAAGAATACACCTCAGAAGAATTCAATTTGTTTTGCGAGGAAGCAGGCATAGAACACCAGCTTACTGCTCCATATACTCCGCAACAAAACGGAGTTAGTGAAAGGAGAAACATATACATAATGGAGATGACTAGATGTATGCTTCATGACAAGGAGTTGCCAAAGAAGCTTTGGACTGAGGCAGCAAGTACTGCTGTTTTCTTGCAGAACAGATTGCCTACCAAGGTGTTGGAGGATAAAACTCCATTCGAGGCTTGGAATGGCTATAAACCTACTCTCAATTTTCTTAGAGTGTTCGGTTGTATGTGTTTCTCTCACGTTCCACAGGTCAAACGTGATAAACTTGATAAGAAGTCAGAACCGGGCATCTTTGTGGGTTATAGTTCTTCCTCTAAAGGCTACAAGGTGTATCAATCTCAAACAGGGAAGTTAATTGTTAGTAGAGATGTGTTCTTCAATGAAGATGAAAAGTTGAATTGGGAATAGACACAAGAGACATCCACAAGCATACACAAATCAAGTCTCCCATTCCAAACGACAGAAGAAGATTTGGAAGATGATCCACCAATTTGTGGAACAAGACCGCTCTATGATATCTATCAAAGATGCAATGTGGCTATTTGTGAACCTGCGGGTTATGAAGAAGCCATAAAAAACCAGAAATGGAAGAAGGCAATGGAGGAAGAGCTGTACATGATAAAGAAAAACGAGACATGGCAGCTTATTGATAGACCTCAAGACAAAAAAATCATTGGTGTCAAATGGGTGTTTAGAACCAAGTTCAATGCTGATGGATCCATCAACAAACACAAAGCCATGCTTGTTGTCAAGAGGTATGCTTAAGTTTTTGGAGTTGATTACTCAGATACATTTGCCCCTGTTGCTAGATTAGACACTATTCGGCTGGTGCTAGCTATAGCAGCCCAAAATGGGTGGAAAGTGTTCCAATTAGATGTAAAATCAACATTCTTAAATGGTCTATTGTAGGAGGAGATCTTTCTTGAGTAACCAGAAGGATTCATTGAAGAAGGCCATGAAGACAAAGTGTACCTACTAAAAAAGGCTCTCTATGGCTTAAAACAAGTGCCTATAGCCTGGTATAGTAGGATAGATGATCATCTATTGAGCTTGGGTTTTACAAAAAGCCTATCAGAAGTCACTCTCTATGTTAAGAAAAAGGGGATTGACTTTCTTATTGTGTCATTATACATTGATGACTTATTGGTGACAGGTAACAATACCAAGCTTGTTGATGAATTCAAGCAAGAGATGATGCTGGTTTTTGATATGACAGACCTTGGTCTGATGACATATTTCCTTGGTATGGAGATCAAACAAGATGAAGGAGAATTTTTCGTTTGTCAAAGAAAGTATGCTAAGGAAATACTTAAAAAGTTTTGTATGGAGGAATGCAAAGCAAAGGCTACACCAATGAGTCAGAAGGAAAGCCTAAGTATGGAAGATGGCACAGACAAAGTTGAAGAAGACTATTTCAGAAGCTTGGTTAGATGTCTAATGTACCTAACTGCAACCAGCCCAGATATCCTTTTTGCTATAAGCATTCTCTCTCGTTTTATGCATTGTGCTAGTGAAATGCATCTTAAAGCAGCAAAAAGGGCCATTAGTCAAAGGGACTGTTAACTTTGGTGTAAAATTCAAGAAGTGTCAAAACTTCAAGTTGATGGGATTTTCTGACAGTGATTAGGGTGAATCCATGGATGATATGAAGAGTACATCTAGTTACTGCTTTAGTCTAGGATCAGGTGTGTTCTCTTGGTGTTCCAAGAAACAAGAATGTGTAGCACAATCTACTGCAGAGGCTGAATTTGTTGCTGCTACAGCAAAAATGAATCAAGTATTGTGGTTGAGGAAGCTGTTATGTGATCTACATTTGAAACAACTGAATGATACAAAGGTATTTGTGGACAATCAAGTTGCAATTGTAATATCTCATAATCTGATTTTTCATGGAAAAACTAAACATTTTAAGATTAAGCTATTCTTTCTAAGAGAAGTGCAGAAAGAAAGAGATGTGAGCTTAGTTTATTGCAGATCTGAAGATTAGCTTGCAGACATTTTCACAAAACCTCTACCAGCAAACAGATTTGAGCCTCTTAGGGAGAGACTTGGAGTTTGCAGCTCCTAATGCAAGGAGGAGTGTTGGTGATTTGCATCAGGTGCTACTGCACCACTCTGTCCTTACTGCCCTTGTTAGATGCTGTCATTACTACCCCTTGTCAGCTGCATTTACTACCCCATGTTCTTTGTCATTTACTAGCCCATGTTATCAGTCATTACTACCCCATGTGTGTTGTACCATGTATTAGTTGTTTTTGTTTATTTTTTTCTGCAGCTTTACTTTTCAGTTCTTATATATATTGTAAGCTGATGCATTATGAAAATAGAATTCCAGATTACATTTTCTGTGTATCTTCCTCCATTCTCTTATTGTCCTAAGAAAAAATTCTTGTTATTTCATTCTTTAAAACTAACACCAACTAAGGGGGATTTGTCATATAATCTCCACTTCATGTTGGAGAAACCGATCCATTAATGCAACACGGTTCCAAGAGGCCACCGATGGGTTGATGAGTGCTGCGACTATTTCCTTCGGGTCAAAAAAGAGATTTGGTGATACAACTTTAAAAGACCAAGGAACCGGGATCCAAGGATATGGCCATATTTTATTGCTTTTGCCACTCCCCACCCTGTACCGTATTCCATTTAGCAACACAAACCTATTTTCTCAAATGCTTCTCCAATATGTGAAGGAGAGAATCCAAGAGCGGCTTGAAAAAATCACAATTAGGAAAATATTTACCTTCAAGGACATTATAACGAACTCGTATTGTTTAGCAACCTCCAACCTTGATTTGGGTCTACGCATATCGCCCTCAGATAGACTTGAGTCTACACATTTTATCCCAGCTAATCCAATAAATTTTCATTTAATTAAATTGTTGCCTCGACTGAAATCTGCTTATCATAGCTCTTAATTCATCACAGATTTTGTTAGCAGTTTAAAACAACTCATTGTGTACATAGGGACTGCTTGAGCCACAGCTTTGATTATGATTTCCTATGCCCGCTTTAGACAATAACCTCTTATTCTACCCTTTTATCTTGCTCCAAACCTGGTCTTTTAAAGGCTTGAAAACGGAATTTTTTTATCGTCTCACCATTATCGGCAGTCCCAAATACTTCTCATGATAATGTACCCATTCAACCTGTAGTGTATCGGCAATACTCTCTGCAATCTCAACCCCACAGTTAGTACTAAAACAAACAAAAGACTTATCAAAATTTATCATTTGACCAGAGCTAGCCTCATAAACAACCAATATGTTAGTGATTTGGTCGCATTCATCAAGTTTTGCCCAACAGAATAGAAGACTATCATCAGCAAAGAAAATGTGGCATACCATCAGGCTATTGCGACAAGCTTTAACCCTATGGATCAAGCCTGCTTGTGTCTTTTTGTTGAAATAAACAAGACAAAACTTCAGCACATAATAGAAAGAAGTAAGAAGATATATAATCACCTTGCCGAAGACCTCTAAAATGAGTGATATTTCCTTCGGTTCACAATCAATTAACACCGAGTAGGATACCGAAGTCACACACCCCATGATAAGGTGAATCCAATTGGGATCCTTATCTAAGCTGAAAAGTAAGATTGAATAAGTTGCTTGTTTTGATCTATCATATAAACTAATTAAATAAATAGAAACTTCTATTAGTGAATGAAATATTTTTATGGGAAACAGTGTTTATATTAATTTGTAAGGGAACATTGTATAATTTGTTACTAAATGAAGTATTATACATTTGTTGCAATTTCATAATTATTTCTTCCCCATCTTAATAAATTAGATTAAGTGTGTTATTTATCATGTGCAAGCTATGTAGTTCCAAGTAGTTAAATTAGCAATAATTGATAAATGTTAAGATTAGGAAAATAAGTTTTCTTTTGTTCATAAGAGGTTTAATGAGTTTATAGTTGTATGATGAGAGATAATTCTTTTCTTTTTCTTTCTCTTTTCTAGTGTGAGTGAGACTCGATAACAAATCTTTTGTGTGATGACAAATGATTTTATTAATGAAATTAATTGACAATCATATGACGAGAATATTTTTTTCTAATACATTAACAGAGAAAAGGGATTGAACTTGAATATTTTAAATAGAAGACTTAGAGGTGACCACTAGGTTAAGATGTTGCAATTATTACAAAGAAAAATAATATTTTAAATTACAACTAAAGTTTTTAAAAATATATTTTTTAATATAAATTACAATATTAGAAAAATAAAGAAGATCTATATTGATAAATGTTAAGTTTAGGAAAATAAGTTTTCTTTTGTTCATAAGAGGTTTAATGAGCTTATAGTTGCATGATGAGACATAATTCTCTT
Source organism: Bretschneidera sinensis (assembly GCA_023935145.1). Classification (NCBI taxonomy): domain Eukaryota; kingdom Viridiplantae; phylum Streptophyta; class Magnoliopsida; order Brassicales; family Akaniaceae; genus Bretschneidera; species Bretschneidera sinensis. The sequence continues at coordinate 126,175,852 of CM043698.1, read as the reverse complement.
CTTTTTCTTTTTCTTTCTTGGCGTGAGTGAGACTCGATAACAAATCTTTTATGCGATGACAAATGATTTTACTAATGAAATTAGTTGATAGTCATATGATGAGAATTTTTTTTCTAGTACATTAACAGAGAAAGGGATTGAACCTGAACATTTTAAATAGAAGATTTAGAGGTGACCACTAGGTTAAGAGGTTGCAATTATTACAAAGAAAAATAATATTTTAAATTACAACTAAATTTTTTTAAAATATATTTTTAATAGAAATTACAATATTAGAAAAATAAAGAAGATATATATCATATCATGTTCTAAATTACTATTATGTACTTCCTTTGCAATTTTAATAAATATTTTTATTATTATTCAATTTTTATTTCTTAGTATGCTGATAGCTAGCCCTCCTTTGTCGTGTTTATAAAGAATTAAACCTTTGATTTAATCACAAAGAATAAGAAAGTGGAAAAAAAGTTTTGGGAGATTAAGTCATTTAATCTCATTGGAAATGATAGCAACTGCAAAACATCACAGTTTGATATTGAGTTCATAAACATAAAAGCAGAAATGCGGTGAACATGGATCGAACAAGTGACCTTCATATCTTCAGTCTGACACTCTCCCAACTGAGCTATCCGCGCTATTGATTTTAGTTGATAGTTTACTAATTATATCGATAAAACACTGAGTAATTTTAAAGGCAACACCTTCACAGAAATTACAGTCAAACGGCGGAGGAGGAGAAGAGACCCTTCAACTCCAATCTGGTCTGGGAGTAATATTTCACTCCATTTTTGTCATTTTTTAAAATTTTATTTTCAGCGATACAATTAAGCGAAGAAATCCGCTCTTGGATTTATCAACCGCAGGGGTAGCAAACTCTGTAAGTGATCTCCACTCTAATCTTATGCTCTGTTTGGTTGCTAAGAAAAAGGAAGAAGTAAAAGCATAGAAAATATGTCGCAGCAGCTAGTTTAGAAACGATTTGTGAGTTGTGACATTGAAAATTCGAGTTTTCTAGTTTCTTTTTCTTGCGTTTTCTCAGCAACCAAACAGACAGATCGTTTTATTAAATTCCAGCACAAAGTAGAAATTTCTGTTGCAATGAAAGAGTGCTGCAGATTGATGAGTTTTTTATTTGCTTGATTTTGATACTGTGGTTTTTTTTTTTTTGTTATGAAAACAACTTTGAAATGTGTGATGTATTGATTTTGTATAGAACTTCAAAAACGACACGTGGACCATTTTGGCCCGATAGCATAGCGACACGTGGGAAGTCCTTACCCAACAGCACAACGACACGTGGATCATTTTGGCCCGATAGCATAGCGACACGTGGGAAGTCCTTATCCAACAGCACAACGACACGTGGACTATTCTAGTCCAGCACCATAGTGACACATGGAGAAAACTGTGGGTAGTTGCCACCATTCTCGAACTCCCCGCGCAAACATGAAAGCTTGATTATAGGGATTACAACCGTCTCCAAACACGTGACTAGATCTTCCGATTGAGAACGAGATTTCTGGGATCGCACCATTCCTACCACGTGGAGGACCTCACGTACGAAGGACTATAAAAACCCAAGGTATGCAAACCAAAATTCATTCAGTTTTTTTTTTTTTACGAACTCATCACTAGAGCACTGATCATATCTCTCCCCATTTCCTCAAGACCTTGTGTTAACAAGAGTATCATTGTATCCTCGGAGGAATCACCCACCGTTTCCCCTCTCGTGACCCCCTAGTTGACCTACATTTTCTTGTGCAGGCATCAAAGTACCGACTTCTAGTTCGGCATTATATTTTGGGCATCAACGGTATGGTACATCAATGTTGTGAAAAATTGGTTATTTCTTGTATGTTACTATTGGTTAATTTTTCACAACGAGATGATGTAATGTTGATGTTTCTTTTATTGTGAGGAGATTATTAACCATGATGATTTGTTGATATGGTTTTTGTTGATGTCGAAAACCTATCGAGAATCTGAACAATCAAGAAGCAAAACTTGTACACATAAAACAATGAGAAAATTAAAAAATTATCGAAAGTTTAGGGCAATGTTTAATCAGAAAGACTCTTTAATGTCTAAATTAGAATGAAATTTTTAGCAAATAAAACGAGTTATATAAGATTAATAGCCGTGCGTAATTATTGAGTGCATCTTTTGATTGTAAGAGCTTTTTTATAACATGAATTATCTGATGGACTTTCTTCTTTTGTTCATTATAGATAAAGCTTTTGGTTCTTGACTTCTTGTCATCTTGAGGACATCTAGGCCCAACATATAATGGGTAAGACTAAGACTTATGAAACATCTGCCTTGGCACACCATTCATGGCCAAAATTTGACCTAAACCAAGAAAAGTTCTGCAATAATTTTTGCTTGCTTTGTTTTGTTGAAACTTCAAAGTTGCATTGAAATGAACATTTCTCTGTACCAAATAAAAAAGAAAATAAAATAAAACAATATTGAAAAATGAAGATTTCATGGAATTTGCAATATTGAAGCTTTTGCATTTTTTGTCTTGGGTTTCATTTGAAAATATAAGAGACGTGGACCCAAAATTTATATTTGCTCAGGAGATGAGACATACTTTTGAAACCAAATAAAAATTAAATTTATTTTATTTTTAAATAAATTAAAAATTTTATTTGTTTAAAAATAAATTGGAATAAATTTTTATGTTGATTATATTATAAAATTCAATTGAATTTTTATTTTTAAAATATTTAAAATAAATGAAAAATTCAAAAAAAAAAGAGAGAAAAAATGGAATTTTGGTCAACATAACTTTCCATTCTTCTTCTTATGGAATTTACTTGTAAATTCTACCAACTCAATTCTATAGCGAATTCATTTCAAAATGAATTCTATAGTTTTTTTTTTTTCAAATATAACAAGTATGAAATTACCAATGAATTTTATAGATTTTATAAAATTCATTTGTTCCAAACATGCTCTAACCCACAATCTTTCTAGCTTTTGATTTGCCTAATATTTATTTAGCACCCACTTGGCTTAGAAGCATTTTAAAGTTTTTTACTGTCAAAATGGATTTCAAAATAATTTTTGCTAAAACAGTTGTAAAGTTTAAAACCATTTGATGTTTCATAAAACAATATGTGTGTGTGTGTTTAAGTTATTTTTCAAACATCGCTACAAGACTTGGTGTGTTTTTTAAATTACTTTGTTTGGGAAGTGATTTTTACCTTGAAATGATTTATGCAAAGCTTAAATCATTTTTCAAACATCGAAGATTTATTTTGTTTTTGGTGTAAAAATTCAAAATAGGATTTAAGTAGTTTAAAAATTATAAATAAAATAAAGATTTTAGTTCACTCAAGAAGTTAAAAATAGAAAATTCACAATTGTGGAGTAATATTTCTTAAATAAAATATTGTGGAGTATATATATATATAAAATTGTGAAGCATTTTTGCGTTATAAATTTATAATTGTGACTACCAAAAATCCATGATAATGAAAGTCATTAAACTCAAACTTTTAAAAAGGTTATTGATAACATTAAATATAAAAAAAATACTCCCTCAGTTTTTGTTACAATTTATTTTTTTTGAAGAATTTTATTTTAATTTTTTGAATATTTTATTTATTAAAAAATATTTTTAAATATATGAGTTTATTAAATTATATTTGATAAATTTTAATTATTTTATAATTAATTTTTGGTTTAATTACAAAAAATACCCTATGGTTGATTGCATTTTCAAAAATACTTCGAAGTTTTTTGCGGTAAAAAATACCCTGTGGTTGACATTATTTTTAAAAAATATTCTGAGAATTTTTTATGGCAAAAAATACCATGTGATATGTTTCTGTTAACAAAAAAATACCTTATGATTAACTAACAGAAACACACCACATGTATTTTTTTCCTAACAGAAACATACATATGTATTTTTTACATAAGTATTTTATGAAAATTGAATCAACTGCGTAGTATTTTTTACCAAAAATAAACTTTGTGATATTTTTTTAAAATACAATTAATCACATTGTATTTTTTTATAATTAAGTTTTAATTTTTTAATTAGATGAACAGCATGTTGTGATACATCAGGTGGAAAAGATTATTTGATCAAAAGAGATGGAGAGAGTGAAATTGACTGGGTCCATCCTGACATGAATTGACGGTCTAGATTAATGCACGCGATCACACGGAGCTCGAAGAGTTTCGCTCATCAATTAATACAGAACTCGAACAGTTTTGCATATTTTCATTTTATTTTGCAAATACTAGCAGTGGAGGCTCCATCGAAGAAACCTGAATCCTGCTGTTGCTTAAATTAATAAAGTGTCAGCTCGTGGTATGTCTTTAGTTTTATTCTATCACTATGATTTCATTTTCCCCCATTAAAATGCTTAATATTTGAAGGATTGGCAAGATTCAAGAGGTAGTACTACTGATTCAGTTGATGTATCAAACTGTACTCATTATTTTATACATACCCTCTCCCAAAGTTATGTAATTGTATTTAGTGTTGTAAAATATGTGTATGTATTTTATATATATAGAATTTTCTTCATCTGTAAAGAAGAATGTCAGATATTATTACACTCCGTTTGGTATGATATTGAGTATAGAATTCAGCTCATTTGAAAATGAACTGAAACTAGAATTCATTTACAAATGAATTCACACCTCATTTTCAAATGAATTGAAACAATAATTCATTTGTAAATGCACTCAGATAAATTTGCTTGTTTGGTATAGTCTACTTATACTATAGAATTGAAATAAATTTTGTATTTGGAATTAAAAAGAATTCAATTCAATTCATAAAATTTACTTAAATATCCTTAGCATTATTATGTGGATTATAACACTTTATTTCCTTGTCTTATAATTGAAATGATTTGAAATGAATTTTGTGTTTGCATAAATACCGTAGAAATACTACAAATGGTACTTCGAACTTGGAACCAGCATTAAGAAATTAACGATACTTCTTTATCTTTTGAGTTGTTCTGCCGGATCGGTAGCTCAAGTCCTTTGGTCTCTACCTGGACCGATGAAAAAATGGGATAACTTCTTATGGATTCGTTGAGAATGATTCTGATCTAGTTCATGACCTATTAGAAGTAGAAGGCGCTTTGGTGGGATCCTCATGGACAAAAAAAAGGTTGCAGTCAGTTTGATAAAGATCGAGTGACATTGCTTTTTCGGTCCGAACCAAGGAATCCCTTATATATGATGCAAAATGGATCTTGTTCTATTGTTGATAAGAGATTTCTCCATGAAAAATACGAATCGGAGTTTGAAGAAGGGGAAGGAGAAGGAGTCCTCAACCCGCAACAGACATAGAAGGATTTATTCAATCACATAGTTTGGGCTCCTAGAATATGGCACCCTGGGGGCTTTCTATTTGATTGCAGAAAACGACAGAAAAAACCAAAAAAACATCAGAAAATTTCAAACAAAAGTGCAGAAAAATACTGGAGAAATGCTGAGGAAATACTGCTGCAGAAACACTACCGCAGAATAACAGCAATGATACTGCAGAATATTGCACAAATATTGCAGAAAAGAACTAAAAAGGCTACAGAACAATGATATGTTGAAAGAAAGATGTTCATGGAATGAGAAGTAAATGTTCAAAAGTTCTGGGACTGTTTAGAGAGATAACATGAGAGGAAATCTACATATCAACGCAACAACACAAGTTGAGAGAGAGAACGAGTTAAATAGATACAAATAAGTGCGGGAGAATTGTGGAAGCGCGGGAGACATATTTAGAGGTAGACAAATAACCTAGAAATAGAGTAATAAAGAAGGATAATTGTCCTTTCAATTTTATAAAAGCTCAAGTGTAGAGTTTATTTGTAATTTCTATCAATTTTGATAGAATTTGTATAAAGCTTACTCAATTCTACTAGAATTCATTTGTAAATGAACTCTAAGTCTCATTAGCAAACCAAACACAGTGACCTATGGAGTTCAATTGAATTCCATAAAAATTGTAAAATTCATTTAAACCAAACGAGCTATTAGTTTTTTCTTACAAGTGTATGTGTGGTTTGTTGTAATGATAGACAATCAATCAGTTCCACAATGAAGTAGTTGTTATATTTCACATCAAGTCTTTTATTTTTTTTTTGTTTTGTAATTATTTATTTTATTCTTGATGTATGTGTGTAAACTATTGTTTTACTTGATAATTAATTGATTGAATTTTTATGTATTCTCATTAGAATTAATAGAAAAAAGGGCAATTTGGATGTATAGTTTATATCTTGATTACACATTGGTCAAGAACTCTTTTATCAGCTGTCCTTCCATTTCTTGAGTGTGAAATTCATTTAATTTTAATTAATTTGTTGTGTAGAGAATAAAGTTAAGAGTCTCATTAACTTGAGTTGAAAGAAAGCTTTGAAAAAAGACAAAAAAGAGAAGATTGTGCTGTTGTTGACTCATTATCCTTGTTACATAAATTACATAAATTGGGGTTGATGGTTCTCTGGTATATGAAAGTGGTTTCATTAAGCTTTTATTTCATGGAGAAACAGAAAAAACAATTAATCTTTTTATTCACAGAAGTAAACTGAAAATTATTTATAGTTTCACTTCCAAATAACTGTTCTATCATGTTTTTATGAAAATGCCACTTAAGCTCAAATCAAACAATCAACCCCAAAATGATGAAGGGCCTTGGAAGCCCTTATATCGCATAATAGGGGAGGTTATATAAGATGTGAAGGGAGTGTATGTTTTGGGGGTTTCACTATGTCCCTTTTTTGCCAGAAACTACTGATTATTGACTAATGCATTTAGGAAACTATCTGTCTTGGTTTGTCCAGTTATATTTTTTCTTCTTATTTTGGATCAAGCAAGTGTTCACTAAAGCTCTTAGCAGCTTTTTGAACTTCTGCTTTAGTAGCATGGAGGGAAGGAAGTTAAGCATTCAGAGCGAATAGATGAACCTGCAATAGTTACTTTGGCTTTTACTAATGGCATTTAAGATAGTTCATGGTGCCTTCCCCCCCTTCCTTTTTCATCTGCTTGTATGAGAGTGGGCGAGAGTTAGTAGCTCAGAAAGCTTGTATTTACGGAAGTTATGAAAGTCGTATTTTCATCTCTTTCTCTATGTTGCGTGTGTTTCGGTGTGCAGGTTGTGTTGCACTAGTGCTTTTCTTTCTTGTATATATCTTTAGTCGATTTATCATAATTCAAGTAAGGATTTCTGTTTTTTGATTTGCTTCTGATTATTTTTGCTAGAAGGAACTTTGCTGTCAATCTTTTCACCCATCATTTTGTGTTTCAAGAGGCACGTTATGAAAGCTATGGCTACAAAATCACGAAAACGATGAAGGTATTTGAAAGCAACGAGGAAATGTGATGCAGATGATATAATCAGCAGTTTACCCAATGAGGTTCTCTGTCACATACTCTCTTTTCTTTCAACAAAATATGCAGTTGGAACTAGTATTTAATCAAAAAAATGGAGGCTCCTCTGGGCTTCTGTTCCCATACTAGAATTCGAAGATGACATTCTTTTGTTTCCTAACAATGGTTATGGTGACTGCTTTGTAAATTTTGTGAATAGAGTATTGGCCATGCACAAAGGCTATTGAATACAAAAGTTTTTTCTAACCTGTCATAAGGATCATGAGCTATCCTGCATTAAAGCATGGATCAACACTGCAGCAATGCATAAAGTTAAAGAGATCACACTTCAAGTCTATACGGGTCATTTAATTGAGTTGCCCCAAAACCTTTTCACGTGTGGCATGCTGGAGATCTTAAAACTGCTTGGTGATATTGCTCTTGATGTCCCTGCTTTTGCTTCTTTGCCAAATCTTAAAACACTTCATTTATTTGGTATCAGATACATGCATGAAGATACTGCGGAGAAGCTTTTCCTTGACTGTCCCCTTCTTGAAACTTTGTTCATCAGCAAATGCATATGGGATGATGTACCAGTATATACTATTAGATCTTTGGCATTGAAATATTTGATGATTGGATTTGATTCAATTGAACGACCCAACACAGTTGAACAAGATGAGATTGAAGCTTCTAAGTTCAAGATTGTGGTTGATGCCCCAAATCTTTAAGTCTTCTACCTTCTTGCTAAGATCTCTGGGGATTATTGTGTCAAAAACCTCTCCTTGTTATCTGATGCTGTTCCCGATGTTAAGCAAGCACGTGAAAGGTTCCTAGACTTTGGATATGATGGCAAACGCATATTTGGGCTTCTTAGGGGTATATCTAATCCGAAGGTCATGTTTCTATATGATGATACTCTCTAAGTATGCTTGTTCAAACGTTTTACATTTTAGTAACGTTATTGTTGCTATTTTTGTCATTTATGTTTGCTTCTTGTGCAGTATCTCAACCGAATTGGTAATTGCAAGATGCCTACATTTCATAACTTGAAAGTTTTACTATTTGGCATTGATCGAGAGAATGACTGGAAGTTGCTCCCAGTGTTTCTTAAATATTCCCCAAATCTTGAAGCTCTTATATTTAAAAAAGTGATTTCAAGATTTCAGCAATGAGTTTAGCTAGACAATACTTGAAGATTTTTGAATGGTTGGTTTCTTTTGTCTTTAGGGACTTGTGCAATTTGGAAACCAAAAAAGGCTTGAATGGTGTCCTCCTAGGCATGTGCCGCATTGTTTGTTGTTTCACCTGAGGGTAATTAAGATTTGGGATTTTAGAGGACAAGAGGATGAATTGAAACTTGTAAGGTACTTTCTTAAGAATGCCAAAGTCTTAAAGGATGATTAAAATCCGTCTTCAAGAATGTGATTTAGATGACGACTTGAAGATGAAGATAAGAGAGAAGATTTCAAAGTTTCAAAGGGGCTCCAAATCTTGTCAACTTGAATTTTTGTGAAGTTTGTATATATTTATTTTTACTTCTTACTCCAGTGTGAGACACTATTAGTTTTATGTTTTGTTATCTTTGTGCAAGGAGATGAAGTTACTTTGTAATACCTTTCCCTGAGAACTTGCAGTTTTTCGGTTCCATACGGTCAAAATAGATGCAAGTTTTCTAAGGTTTACAAAAATGCAATCATTTGGAGAAATTTAAATTTCTTGAAGTTTCAGGTTCAAACCAGCCAAGAACCTAGCCATAGTAGCCTCTCGATCCTCCTCTACATTTGCTCGGATCATAGCTATTTTCATTTCTTTATAATAATCCTCCACACTCTAACTACGTTGTGTAAGACTTTGCAATTTTTGGTACAACTCACGGTAGTAATGGCTTGGAACAAACCGTTTCTTCATCACGGCTTTCATCTCCTCCCAAGTCTCTATTAGACGCTCTTTATTTCTCCTCCTGTTTAACACTAGCTGATCCCACCAAACAATCGCATAGTCAAAAAATTTAATGGCCGCAAGTTTAACCTTTTTAAGCTTAGAATATTTATGACAATCAAACACTAATTCTATCTTCTTCTCCCACTTAAGGTAAGCTTCAGGATCGTTTTTGCCTTGAAACGATGAAATCTTCATCTTAATACTACCAAAGTTATTGTCTTCCCGATTCCTAGCTTCTCTACCTCGACCACCAAATCTCTTATGGCTAACAATTGATTCCCGATCATCTTCTTCATCAAATCCGTTCCCATAACACTCTTAATCTTCAACTCTCTCTCCCCTAGGTTGAACTCTCTCCCTCCTACGCACATTAAGAGCGTTTTGTTGCTGCCCCACACGTGCATTCTCTACCCAATCTATCCGCTCATGAACCTATTCCATCTCCGTTCTCAATACTCTTTTCATCTCACCCATTAAAGCCTCCATGAGCAACTTCGGATCACCCTCTCCCGACATATCTCGGGAATTATTTTTGTTTTTGTCATCTGACATGTTTGCTGCAAAAACAACGTTAAAAAAACAAAAAGACCTCACACACTCCCTCACGTGTTTCACTCAAAGAATGAGTCGCTCAATTTCACTCGTGTTTTCACACAAAAATTAGATTGGCTTTTCCCCTCTTATGTACTCACCACTCTTGCCTTTTTCCACTCATAATAATCCTCTGTAGGTTCTTATCAAACTAACTAAACAAGTATCAAAGTTTCCAGCAACAATTCACCAATAACTCACAAAGAAATTCAAATCTAAAGGCTAGAATATAAGGAAACAAAGATGAGAAATTGAAATAAGAATCGAAAGGATTAAATCTAAATATTACGCACTTTTTTTATGTTTTTTTTCACCTTTTTTTTTCTAAACTGGAAATTTGTTCTTTTTTTTTCAATTTCGCTTTTTTATGTTTTTTAATTTTTTTTTTATGAATCAAAACAAAAGATAAGCAAACCTGCAACTAGAAAGCTCTGATACCAACTGATATGATCCATGCCAAGAACTAAGAAATTGATGGATCAAGAAGACTTCCAAGATCGTCTAGAAGCAGATTTATGTGAGACCGCGACCCATTGCTTATATTGAAGCAAGAATGATGAGTATTAAATATTGCATATTTTAGACCCTTAACTTATATTTGTTATGCTCTTAGTTAGTAGTATTTCACTTTATTTTATGTCTTTTTTGTGTTTTGTGCATTTTTACAGGATTGTGGAGAAATTGAAGTACTTCAGGAGATGTAAAGCTTCTGGAGACATTGCGATCGATCGCACGAGATATGCGCTCGAGCGCACCTGCGCTCGAGCGCACCTGCCTACGAACAAACACATGGTCAACATCCCACATTGAAATATTTGAAGTTCAGTGCATCTGCGATCGATCGTAGCAGACATGCGATCGAGCGCACATGAGATCGTGCACACAAAACCTGCGATCGATTATACCTGCGATCGATCGCACCACACTGCGATCGAGCGCACATGGGCAGTATCCCACATCGAATCTGCAACCCATATTGCTTTGGGTCTTCCCCTATATAAACACCATCTGGCCTCATCATTCAGTGTACAATTCCTGAGCCACTTTGGTGTTTATCGGTAGATGTCTGCTAGCATTCTGGTGGATCCCGAAGGCATTGCTACCACGAGGGGAAGCGCCGCCTGTCAGCGAGTGGAATTTCTCCCATGTAAAGTTGTTTATTTATTTATTTTTATTTAGTTGTTGTAGTTTAATGTTTAGCACTTTTATTATGAATTATAGTTTCATAGTTATGAGTGGCTAGACTCTTCAGCTAAGGTTGAAGATGAAGCCCCGCCGTTGTTTGGTGTAGTAGTTCAGATTTGCTTGTACAAATCTGACAATTTTTAGTATAAATGTTCTGTCAATTATTTGAGTTAATCTTATAATTGATTGAGTTTAAATTGTCTGTTGGATAATCCTTGTGTTTCATCTGATGGATACATTGAATGCTTTTCGATTAAATTGAATTTCCTTTGTGATTTGTTAAGAGTGGATACATTTGATGCTTTTGGTTTAGTTGGGATATTCTTTGTTTTTTTTTCTTATAGTTGGATTCATGGAATGTTTTGATAGGCTATATTTTTAGAACATATATGCTTAACTTTGGTGGGGTGGATTCGAAAACTTTAATGTTTTTAATTATTAGTTTTTAAATCAACTTAGTTTAGTTTTAATTTATTTTGCAATATCATTCTAAAATTTGGAACTAGGTTAAGATAGAGTTAGTTTAGATTAAAAATATATTTTCACAACGCAATTTCCTATGGATTCGATCTCGCACTTGCACAACGCTATACTGCAAACGACTCGTGCGCTTGCGAGTAAATTAAAACTCATAACAAGTTTTTGGCGCCGCTGCCGGGGAATTGTTTGGTTTGTGAAAATTTTTGGTCTGAATTGATTTTATTTTTCTACTAGTTAGTTATTCAAAAAATAAAAAAATAAAAAAAAAATAATATGTGGATGAATATAGTGCTGGTTTCACAGTCTTTAGAGGACGCCCTCAAGGATTTCATTAAAATGACCGGCCCATCCCTTAATGCTGCCAACACATTCAATGTTGATAGCTGTTCCATCTGTGCTAGTCCTCTGCATTTAGCACAAAATTGTCCATCAATGCCGGCTTTTGCCGAGTATCCCATGGAACAAATGAATGCTTTCAATGAGTATTGTTGGCAATCAAATGGATCTTACTCTGAAACATACAATCCAGGGTGGTGGGACCACTCTAATGTTTCATGGACGCAGAACCAACTGAGGAATCAGGGAGGAGACCCTTATCATGCTCACAATCAATACCCTCCCGAATTTCCTCCACCAATTCCAAGTTATGGTCACTCAGCTTGTCCAGCACCATCACCCGCTTACCAAGCTCCCATTCAAGCGCCAGCGTCGGTTTCACAGTCATTGGAGGACGCTCTCAATGATTTCATGAAAACGACTAGCCAATTTATGAGTGAAGTGATTAGTGCAACAATAGAAAACACCCAAGCGATTGCCACACTAGAAAGTCAAATTGATCAAATCGCAAGTTACGTGGGTGAAGGAGAGGAAGGAACGTTCCCTAGTCAAACTGATCCTAACCCAAAGGAACAGTTTGCGGTGGGAAATTTATTAACTCCTATGCATTATCAGGAACAAGTGCAATCAATTGTCCCATTGAGGTCTGGGAGACAAGTGCACAATCAAGTGAAAGAGAACCCTGCTATGCACCAAAGGCAAGAAAGTGGCAACAATGAGAAGAGAGATGCTGAGCCATCTACAGCCACACCTATTATTAATGATCTCTCTAGGTCGTTTTTACCTAAAGCGCCTTACCCTGAGAGACTACAAGCGCCCAAGAAAGAAGGGAAGTCTGAGGACATTTTGGAGGCATGCTTTGCTCAATTTGGAGAGGATTTGGATTTAGATAAATTACTTGAGCAAGCAAATGCCATTTTGGAGTCTCCTCATCGGGAGAGCAGTAAGACGGAGGAGATTGTGGATGACTCCCGCATTGAGGACCTCCTAGAGGCATGCTTTGCTCAATTTGGAGAGGATATGGATTTAGATATTACTTGAGCAAGCGAATGCCATTTTGGAGTCTCCTCCTCGGAAGAGCAATAAGACGGAGGAGACCGCCGCACCTGAACCGCCCAAGAAGGAACTTAAGCCTTTATCGGACAATCTTAAGTATAAGTTCCTAAGTCCAGCAGATTCTTTGCCTATAATGATAGCTTTAGATTTGGGTGATGCTCCAGAGGAGAAATTATTGGACGTCTTAAGAGAGCATAAGGAAGCTATAGGCTGGACTATTGAGGATGTCAAGGGAATCAACCCCTCGTTGGTAATACACACGACACAGTTGGAGGAGAATGCCAAGCCATCGAGGGAGCCACAAAGAAGGCTCAATCTTGCTATGCAAGAGGTTGTGAGGGCAAAAGATATTAAGCTGTTAGAGGCATGGATCATTTATCCCATCTCTGATAGCAAAGGGGTGAGCCTGATTCAAGTCGTGCCCAAACGTGCTGAATTGACGGTAGTAAATAAAGATGACGAGTTGGTCCCAACTCGAGTGCAGTCGAGATGGAGAAAGTGTCTAGACTACCGTAAATTGAATGCTGCCACTAGGCCTGATCATTTTCCATTTCCATTTATTGATCAGATGGTGGAGCGCTTAGTTGGGCTTGTTACTAATGTTGGGTCTGGCTGAAGACGTTAAACTTAGCGCTCATGGGAGGCACCCCACAGCTTATCTTTTTTGTTTATTTATTATTTCGCATTTTTATTATTAATGTTTGTTTCTAGTGTTTTTTTTGTTGTTGTTTTTCAGTGTTTATTTTTCAGGGACAAAGTGTACTTCAGTTCAAGTTTGGGGGTATGCTATGAGCTATACCTGTCTAGCTAGTTCTCCATATCTTAGGTCAGCTCTTTCCATATTAGTCACACATTAGGGTCAATGTGTAATTTAAGTTTTGGGATATGGGAGACATATCACATACTTTGTCCTAATTTGTTGTCTTTTCGTCGTAGAGATAAATGCTTGCTCATGTTATTGTGAAATTTTGGTTGATCTTAACATTTTCTGTGATGTGATGTCATTGGTGAGCTTAACATTTTGAACACATGATTTGGTGATAAATTTTTAAAATTTAGTTACTTACCTTAGGCATTTGAGAATTCACATGTTTGACATAATCTAACACGAGCACATTAACACAAATTATGTGAGGTATGACATGTGATTTTAATGTGTATTTTTCCTTATCTTAACTGAAACTGGATGACTTGTTGGATGAACACTTGGGCATAAAGAAAAAAAAAATTACTTGAACTTTTCGCTGAGTAACTGGACCTCTTGCCTCAGTAAGCAGTGAGTGTTCACATCAAAAGGTGGAACTTTGCTTGGTAGTATTTAGGCTGATTTATTTTCGTAGCCTTTTTGACTCGAGTTAGTAAGTCCTTAGGGGTGTCTGTACACCTAATGCCCTAAAACCATCTGGTTTGGGAGTCATTGACTCAACACTCGCTACATGGGTCAATTAGAAAGCTTAAGGGAACTAAACATAGCCGTGCCTTATTATAAAAAAAAAAAAAAAACTATGCCTTTTTCGTTCATTTTGATGGGAAATTCGGTGAATCTTGAGACATGAAGACCTTACACATTGGAGTTACTTGGAAGCTTCACTTTTATATGCTAATTCACTTTACACAGTGTCAGACTTGTGATGCATTGACCTGCCTTTTGTAAGTAATTAGATTTTAACATTTCTATTCATTGCGAAGATGGGTTTATCTTTTTAAGCTTGCTCATGAATGAATATCATGGTGATGTGTGCTCCTTAAATTTTTGGATACCATGAGTGATGAACTTATCTTTATGTTCTTTGTTTTTCATTGAGTCTTTTATTTTGTTTTGCTAAGGGACTAGAAAAATATAAGTTTGGGGGTATTTGATGAGTCTTAAATATTGCATATTTTAGACCCTTAACTTATATTTGTTATGCTCTTAGTTAGTAGTATTTCACTTTATTTTATGTCTTTTTTTTTTTTTTTTTGTGTTTTGTGTATTTTTACAGGATTGTGGAGAAATTGAAGTATTTCAGGAGATGTGAAGCTTCTGGAGACATTGCGATCGATCGCACGAGATATGCGATCGAGCGCACCTGCCTACGAACGAGTGCATGGTCAACATCCCACATCGAAATATTTGAAGTTCAGTGCATCAGCGATCGATCGTAGCAGACATGCGATCGAGCGCACATGAGATCGTGCGCACAAGACCTGCGATTGATCGTACTTGTGATCGATTGCACCACACTGCGATCGAGCGCACACGGGCAGTATCCTACATCGAATCTGCAAACCATATTGCTTCGGGTCTTCCCCTATATAAACACCATCTGGCCTCATCATTCAGTGTACAATTTCTGAGCCACTTTGGTGTTTACCGGTGGACGTCTGCTAGCATTCTGGTGGATCCCGAAGGCATTGCTACCACGAGGGGAAGCGCCGCCCGTCAGCGAGTGGAATTTCTCCCATGTAAAGTTGTTTATTTATTTATTTTTATTTAGTTGTTGTAGTTTAATGTTTAGCACTTTTATTATGAATTATAGTTTCATAGTTATGAGTGGCTAGACTCTTCAACTAAGGTTGAAGATGAAGCCCTGCTGTTGTTTAGCGTAGTAGTTCAGATTTGCTTGTACAAATCTGACAATTTTTAGTATAAATGTTCTGTCAATTATTTGAGTTAATCTTATAATTGATTGAGTTTAAATTGTCTGTTGGATATTCCTTGTGTTTCATCTGATGGATACATTGAATGCTTTTCGATTAAATTGGATTTCTTTTGTGATTTGTTAAGAGCGGATACATTGGATGCTTTTGGTTTAGTTGGGATATTCTTTGTTTTTTGTCTTATAGTTGGATTCATGGAATGTTTTGATAGGCTATATTTTTAGAACATATATGCTTAACTTTGGTGGGGTGGATTCGGAAACCTTAGTGTTTTTAATTATTAGTTTTTAAATCAACTTAGTTTAGTTTTAATTTATTTTGCAATATCATTCTGAAATTTTGAACTAGGTTAAGATAGAGTTAGTTTAGATTAAAAATATATTTTCACAACGCAATTTCCTGTGGATTCGACCTCGCACTTGCATAATGCTATACTGCAAACGACTCATGCGCTTGCGAGTAAATTAAAACTCACAACAAAGAACCTTGGTATAATGAAGACACCACAATCAATTATGGAAGGATTGATTGATAAGTCGAGGATGAATGTCACGAAAGCTCCGATAAGTTTAAAAGTTCTAAAAGAACCAAAGAGAAATTTCTTTCCAAAAGTATGAATCAAATCTGAATTGTCTTATTCCAAAAGCCAATGACTATTTAAATACATGAGAATTCATATCCAATTAGAAAAAATAAAACTAAGAAATAGGAAATAAACCTAAATAGAATTTTGGTAACCTAAAATCTAAATAAAGAAAGTATCTAACTTGGCATACAAGCCTTATAATGCAATAATTAAATTCAGAAGGAAATAAGGTGCAAGCCCAAAGTGGAAGAAGATTTGGATGCAACAACCTGCTGAATTTAGGCCCATCATAACAGGCCCAAACGATATCCTTTTTGAAACTTTCTTAGGTCTAAATTGAAGTTCAAGACATCATCTTTCCATCCCAACAAGTTTCAGCCCATTTGGAGTTGTGGGCAAGAAGATATGACCATTCTAATTCTGGTCATTGGGTCCTCCCGAAATTCCAAATTGAAAGTTCCTTAGGATCATGGAAACCCATCCTTGTGGATCATGTATAGCATCATTCTTGGGCCCCCAATGATGGTTCTTAGCCCAAATGTGTTGAATAAGCCTATTGAGAGTTTCCTTAAACCTTTTAGCTCGAGCCCTTGTAACTGGACCAATTAGAACTTGAAGAGGATCTGCATCCCATTTGTTAGCCGTGTCCTCATCAGTGGGTGAAAGAGAAAAGGGAAAGTTCCACAGTCAACCCGTGCCCAACCCAAAGGAACAGTTTGCGGTTGGAAATTCATCAACTCCTACGCACGGGCAGGAACAAGTGCAATCGATTGTCACATTGAGTTATGGGAGACAAGTGGATAATCAAGTTGAAGAGAACCCTGCTATGCAGCAAGGGCAAGAAAGTGGCAACAAGGAGAAGAGAAATACTGAGCCATCTACAGCTACAACTACTATTAAGAATCTTCCTAGGTCATTTGTACCTAAAACGCCTTACCTTGAGAGATTAAAAGCGCCCAAGAAAGGAGAGAAGTCTGAGGATATTTTGGAGGCATGCTTTGCTTAATTTAGAGAGGATTTGGATTTGGATAAGTTACTTAAGCAAGCGAATGCCATTTTGGAGTTTGTTCCACGGGAGAACAGTGAGAAAGAGGAGATTGCAACACCTGAGCCCCTCAAGAAGGAACTTAAGCCTTTGCCGGACAATCTTAAGTATAAGTTCCTAGGTCCAGCAGATTCTTTGCCTGTGATTATAGCTTCAGATTTTGTTGATGCTCAAGAGAAGAAATTATTGGACGTTTTAAGAGAGCATAAGGAAGCTATAGGCTGGATTATTGAGGATATCAAGAGGATCAGCCCCTCGGTGGTGATGCACAAGATACATTTGGAGGAGAATGCCAAGCTATAGGGAGCCACAGAGAAGGCTCAACCCAGCTATATAAGAGGTTATGAGGACTGAAGTGATAAAGTTATTGGATACAGGGATCATTTATCCAATCTCTGATAGCAAGTGGGTGAGCCTGATTCATGTCGTGCCCAAGCGGGCTAGAATGATGGTAGTGAAGAATAAAGATGATAAGTTGGTGCCAACTCGTGTTCAATCAGGATGGAGAGTGTGTATAGACTACCGTAAGTTGGATGCTACCACAAGGAAAAATCATTTTTCACTCCCATTTATTAATTGGATGATGGAGTGCTTGGCTGGGCATGAGCACTATCGCTTTTTGGATGGTTATTCTGGATATAACCAGGTCCCTGTAGACCCCAAAGATCAGGAGAAGACGATGTTTACCTGTCCTTTTGGGACATTTACCTACTGTCGTATGCCTTTTGGGTTATGCAATGTGTTGGAAAACCACCCTCAGTGATCCCAGGAGGTGATCTTCTAAACACCCAAGTTTAGAATGACTTGTAATGATCAGAACAGAAACAATAATCAAAGAAAAAAAAGAACATAGGTTCGACAATTTGCCTACGTCCCCGTGTACTCCTCCGAGCTCTCTGCACTATCTTGTCAATGGAGTTCTTTACAATCAGCAACATCTCTTCAAGAACTCACTAGTTCTTAAAGAATAAAAGAAGAAGAAGTAAAAAAAAGTGATAAGAACTAACCTTGGAATTTTCCCAAGAAAATTTCCCTTACAAGCCCTTGAATCCTCTTTCTATTCTACTTTATCTCTAAACATCTAGCCTCTCTACAAAGAATCTCTCTTGTGTTTAGTGTCTTTGCACTCTTACAATTGATCTCACATTCACATTCACATGTTATGTCTCTTTGAAGCTAGGTGACCATTTATATAGTGCACTAACTTCTTGACCAATCTTGAAGGTCAATTTCCACCCTTAGATCTTGAGGACGAATCAACTATAGCCCTTCATCAAGTCTAAGTGATCCTGTGCATTTTGATCATGCATCCACGCACCTTTTAAAGAGGCCAAAAACTTACATCAGTGTGCCTTCAAGCCATGGCCTAGAACAGGATAAGCCGTGGCCTGAAGAGGGCTGAAATCACACCATTCTTCATCCTTGTTGGAGGCCATGGCCTGGGTTGGTTGAGCCGTGGTGCACAGGGCACGACCGCGGCGCGCACACCTTGGGTCACGGTGCACAACTCCTCTCCCATCTTTTGGAGTTCCTAGAGGCCGAGGCGCGCACATCTTCAGCCGAGGCGCCAAGACCTGATGCTGAACCTCTTCAAACCTTGTTTAAACCTTAGAAAAATACCAACACAATGCACCGGCTACTTTTCAGCGGTGCATGGTCAGCATATTCTCTGACATGGTAGAGTGTTTCTTAGAGATTTTAATGATTGACTTCTCTACGTTTGGTTCATCATTTGAGGAGTGTCTGCACCGTCTCACTTTGGTCTTAGTGCGGTGCAAGGAGAAGAACCTGGTGCTTAATTGGGAGAAGTGCCAAATCTGGCTGAAGACGTAAAACTTAGTGCTCATGGGAGGCACCCCACAGCGTATCCTTTATTATTTTTCATATTTCTTGTTACTATTATTTTTAGTACTTTTTGTTTTCCAATCGTACTTTAATATTTTTTTTAGGGACAACGCGTACTTCAGTTCAAGTTTGGGGGTATGTTATGAGCCATACCAGTCTAGCTAGTTCTCCATCTCCCAGGTTAGCTCTTTCCATATTATTCACATATTGGGGTCAATATGTAATTTAAGTTTGGGGGGTATGGGAGACACATTACACACATTTTGTCCTAATTTGTTGTTATTTTTTCTTCGTTTTAAAGAGAAGATCAATGCATGCTCATGTTATTTTGAAAATTTAGTTGATCTAAACAAATACTGTGATGTGATGTTAGTGATGAGCTTAAAATCTTGAACACATGATCTGATGATATAATTTTAAAATTTAGTTACTTACTATAGGCATTTCAGAATTCACATGTTTGATCTAATCTGACACGAGTACATTAGCACAAAATTGTGTGAGGTATGACATGTGATTTTAATGTGTATGTTTCCTTGTCTTAACTGAAACTGGATGACTTGTTGGATTAACAATTTGGCATAGAAAAGTATAAAAAAATATAAAATATAATGATTATCAATAAATTTTCCAGTGAGTAACTGGACCTCTTGCCTCAGTAAGCAGTGAGTGTTCACGTCAAAAGGTGGGAATTTTATTCATAATGATCATTGCAAAACTTTTCGTTGAGTAACTGGACCTCTTGCCTCAGTAAGCAGTGAATGGTCATGTCAAAAAGTGAGAATTTTGCATGGTAACATTAAGGCCAGTTTAGTTTCGTAGCCTTTTTGACTCGAGTTAGTAAGTCCTTAGGGGTGTCTTTACACCTAATGCCCTAAAATCATCTAGTTTGGGAGTCATTGCCTCAACACTCGCTACATAGGTTAATTAGAAAGCTTAAGGGAACTAAACATAGCAAAGCTTTATAATAAAAGAGAGAAAAATAAAACTATGCCATCGTTGTTCATTTTGATGAGAAATTCTATGAATCTTGAGACATGGAGACATTGCACATTGAAGTTATTTAGAGGCCTCATCTTTATATGCTAATTCACTTTACACTGAGTCAGACTTGTTATGCCTTAGCCTGGCTTTTATAAGTAATTAGATTTTAAAATTTCTATTTATTGCGAAGATGGGTTTATATTTTAAGTTTGCTCATGAATAAATATCATAGTTTTGTGTGCTACTTAAATTTTTGAACACCATAAATGATGGATTTATCTTTGTGTTCTTTGTTTTTCATTTAGTTTTTTTTTTTCAAAAAAAAATTGTTTTGCTAAGGGACTAGCAAAATGTAAGTTTTGGGGTATTTGATGAGTGCCAAATATTGCATATTTTGGCCCCTTAATTTATATTTGTTAGCTTAAGAATTTGTTACTTTGAGTTGTTTTTTTTTGTTGTTGTTTTATAGGTTTACAAGCACTTGGAAAGAAGTTTCACTAAATTGCCAGAATTACCTGTCTAGATCGGTCATTTTTGCAGATTAAACTATATTGATTCAGGAAGAAGGATATGAGCCATATATGCTTGGAAAGATCTAGATGTCTATTTTCTGGGGAATTTTATGGCTCGTAAATATGATTTTTCTAGAGAAAGTTATGGTAGTTTTAGTAGACAAAGGTCAGGTTGTACGTGATTTCAATGTGGCAGAAGTGATTTTTGTGGATTAAAACTGTAATGATTCAGGAAGAACCATGAGGTGAGCCATATATTCCTGGAAAGATCTAGATGTCTATTTTCTGGGGAATTTTACGGCTTGTAAATATGATTTTTCTAGAGAAAGTTATGGCAGTTTTACTAGACAAAGGTCAGGCCGTGCGGGATTTCAGTGTGGGCAGAAGTTTTGAAGGGCATGTGAAGGCTTAAATCCCATATCCCACATCGGTTGGAAAAACATTCTATATCCCACATCCCATATCAGATTGGAAACACATTGCACTCATGGAGCTCCCCTATAAAAGCCCCATTTCACTTCATCAAATGGGCGTGTAATCCGGAGGACTTCTGCTAGCAATCTGGGGGATCTCCACGACTTTGCTACCAAGGGGGGAGCGCCACACAACAGCTGCGAGTGGAATTTCTCTCAATATATAGTCAGTTTTAATTTATTTCTTTTGAGTTTAAAGTTTTATGTTTAGCACTTTAATTGTGAAATTTAGTTTCATAATCATGAGAGGCTAAAACCTTCATCTAAGGTTGAAGATGAAGCCTCGCCATTGTTTGACATAATATTTTCAGATATGTTCATACAATTATGATATTTTTAGTATTAAAGTTCTGTTTTAATTGTTTGAGTAAATTCTTATGATTTACTGTGTTTAAATTATTCAAATTGGATATTCCTTGTGTTTCATCTGTCAGATACGGCGGATCATCCAAAGTAAATTGGATATCCATTATGATTCTAAAGGGATACATTGGATGATTTAGTTGAATTAGTGTATTCGCTGTGATTTGTATAATGGTGGATTCATGGAATTATTTGATAGATTACTTTTATACAGAACATGAAAATATATTCTTTATTTTGGTGAGGTGGATTCAGAAACCTTATTATTTTTATCATTTCTTTCAACTCAATTTAGTTTAATTTATATTCTTTGCAAAATACAATTCAAAATTCAGAACTAAGTTAAAATAGGTTTAGTTTAGATAAAAATATATTTTCACGACGTAATTCCCTGTGGATTCGACATCGCACTTGCACACACTATATTGCAAACGACTCGTGCGCTTACGAGTAATTTAAAACTCACAACAATATCTTTGAGATGCTGACAAACCTCTTCATGAGTTTTCTTCACTCGTTCGGCCAAGTGCTCGGTTGCTATACTGGCCCGGGTAACTTGGGAAGCTTTGCTAAGTCTACAGCAAGCTTCGGAGTTCTTCCATACATGACCTCGAACGGTGTCTTTCTAGTAGACCTGTTCACCATATTATTATAGGCAAACTCAACCTGAGCTAGAGTCAGGTCCCACTGCTTCAGTTTATCTTCTGCAATATAACGAATCAAGTTGCCTAATGTGCGGTTCACAACCTCAGTTTGTCCCTCCATTTATGGATGGCTAGTACTACTGAAATTTAAGGCTATGTCAAACTTCCTCCATAAAGTTCTCCAAAAGTGGGATAAAAACTTGGTGTCTTGGTCAAAATTAATCTACTTTGGCACCCCATGCAATATTACCACTTCTTGGAAGAATAGGTTGGCTACTTGGATAGCATCAGAATTTTTCCTAGAAGAAATAAAATGAGCCATCTTGGAAAACTTGTCCACTACCACCATAATAGAGTCCGCTCCTCGTTGGGTTCTTCGAAGTCCCAACACAAAATCCCTGGACACATCATCCCATGGTGCCTCGGGTATCGATAAAGACATGTACAGGCCAGTGTTTTACATTTGCCCCTTAGCTACTTGACATACTTGACATCTCCTCACGATGTTTCCAATGTCTTTCTTTAGTTGCAGCCAATAATACCAATCCTCTACCAATGCAATGGTCTTGTCTCTCCCGAGATGTCCACCTAAACCTCCACCATGCAGCTCTCGGATGACTTGCTCCCGAAGAGAACTCTTCAGAATGTAAAATTGATTTCCCCAGAAGAGATATCCCTCACGGATATGAATCTCGGGTGTAGGTGTCCCAGATTTGCAACGATCCTAGTGCTTTCCAAAATCTTCATCTGTTTCATATAACTCCTTAAGGCACTCTAATCCTATTACTGCAGCTTGTAAACTTACCAATAGTGTAGCTCGGCGTCAAGCATCAGTTTCTCGGTTAAGCTTCCCTGATTTATGGTTAAGGGAGAAAGTGAATCGCTGAATGTAAGATATCCACCGGGCGTGCATTCAATTAAGATTCTTCTAACTGTTGATAAACTTCAAAGCTTGATGGTCAGTGTAAAGGATGAACTATCGCTGAAAAAGGTAGTGCTCCCATACCTTTAATGCTCCTAGAATTGCACAGAATTCCTGCTCATATATTGACCACTTTTGTCTTGTCTCTTTGAGTTTTTCACTAAAAAATTTAATAGACTTTCTTCCTTGAGTTAATATGGCTCCAATCCCTATAATTGATGCATCACACTCAACCTCAAACAATTTTTCGAAGTCAGGTAGAGCTAATACCAGTGTTGTACATAGCTTCTCTTTGATTAGTTCAAAACTCTTCTCGGTCGAAACTCTTCTCGGCTTCTTCACCCAATAGAAACCACATTTCTTCATGCACTCGATCATAGGGGCTATTATGCTGCTGAAATTTTGAATGAACCTCCAATAGAAGGTTGCTAACTCGTGAAAGCTTCTGACCTCATTGACAGTCCTCGGTATGGGCCACTCTTAGATTACTCTTATCTTGTCCTTATCAACCCGAATCTAATCTGAACTGACTACAAATCTGAGAAAGCGTAGCTGGTCTATCATAAAGGTGCACTTCTTCAAGTTGATAAATAACTTGTGTTCACGAAGGGTCTCTATTACCTGCTTTACGTGACTCGTATGGTCTCACTGGTTGCTACTGTAGATAAGAATGTCATCGAAATAAACTACAATGAATTTACTAATGAAGGGTTTCAATACCTGGTGCATAACTCGCATGAATGTACTCGGTGCATTAGAAAATCTGAATGGCATCACCATCCACTCGTGGTGTCATTCTTTAGTCTTAAATACAGTCTTCCATTCATCTCCCGACCGGATACGTATCTGATGATAACCACTCCTCAGATCGATCTTCGAAAAGATCTTAGCTCCTGCTAGCATATCAAACATATCACCTATTTGAGAAATAGGGAACCTATATTTCACCGTGATCTTGTTGATAGCTTGACTGTCCAGACACACCCACCGAGTACCATATTTCTTTGGTACAAGCAAAGCTGGTATAGTACATGGACTCATACTCTCCCGCAAGTGTCTTTTCTGTATTAGCCCCTCTACCTGTTCTTATAGTATCTCATTCTCTTTAGAGATCATCTGATAGTGTGGAAGGTTGGGTAGACTAGCTTCAGGCATTAGGTCAATACAATGCTGGATATCTCTCATGGGCGGGAATCCATCGGGCATCTTCTTGGGAATGATGTCCCGAAACTCTTCTAGCATCTCTTGCACAGGAATGGTTTGCGACATAGGCATAGTGGCTCCCTTAACTACCAATGCAATGATCTTTCAGGCTTCATTGACCTCCTCTAGGAACTTAACCCCCTCGGTCAACAAAACCTACTTCCTCTCGGTTCGGGTAGGTGATCCAACCGAGTCTTCTTTCAGTGGTCTAAATAATTTCCCGGAAGATAATATAGACATTGTCACGGCCTTTGTGTTGGGAGTTGATGAGTGTCAAATATTAAATATTTTAGCCCCTTAATTTACATTTGTTAATTCTTTAGTTGTGTCCTAATCTAATATTTTGTGTTAGTTCTATGATTTTTAATGTTTCACTAAATTGCCAAAATTGCCCGTACAAATCTGTTATTTTTGCAGATTAAAATATATTGATTCAGGAAGAACTAAGAGATGAGCCAGATATGCTTGGAAAGATCTGGATGTCTATTTTCTGGATAATTTTTCAGCTCGTAAATATGATTTTTCTAGAGAAAGTTATGGCAGTTTTAGTAGACAAAAGTCAGGCTGTGCATGATTTCAGGGTACAGATCAGTCATTTTTGCGGATTAAATTGTACTAATTCAGGAAGAACCAGAAGATGAGCCATATATGCTTGGAAAGATCCGGATGTCCATTTTTTTGGAGAATTTTACGGCTCGTAAATATGATTTTTCTAGAAAAATTTATGACAGTTTTAGTAGACAAAGGTCAGGTTGTGCATGATTTCAGCATGGGCAGAAGTTTTGAAGGGCATGTGAAGGCTTAAATCCCACATCCCACACCGGTTAGAAACATATTCTATATCCCACATCCCACATCCCACATCAGATTGGAAATATATAGCACTCACCCCCTATAAAAGCCCCATTTCACTTTATCAAATGGGTATGCAATCTCGAAGGCTTTGCTACCTAGGGGTGCAAGCTAGAGGATTTTGCTACCAATCGTGGGAAGCACCGCACAGCAGCTGTGGGCGGAATTTCTCTCTCCATATATTGTTAGTTTTAATTTATTTCTTTTAAGTTTTAAAGTTTAATGTTTGCTTTAATTTTTCCCTTGAGATTTTTGTTGTCTATTATATTTATGGGTAACTAAATTCTCAAGTGAGGCTAGGGATGAACTTGCACAGTTGATGGTATTTTTGTTTATTTTTAATTTATATATTTGATTTTCAATTACCAAAACTCTTTTGTTTTATCATTCTCAATTTATTGATGATGTTTTCTTCTCCAAATAATCATAAAATTTATTCTGTTTATGGATTCAGTCATGCCTTTTCTATTG
The DNA here is from genome assembly GCA_023935145.1 of Bretschneidera sinensis. Lineage (NCBI taxonomy): Eukaryota > Viridiplantae > Streptophyta > Magnoliopsida > Brassicales > Akaniaceae > Bretschneidera > Bretschneidera sinensis. Next base: position 126,150,376 of record CM043698.1, on the reverse strand, counting down.
AATGGATTAGCTCTTTGATTATGTTGGGATCAATTATTTATCTGTATTGATTTAATTCTTTGCTGCAATATCATTTCTTGAGTGTATTGTCGTCGTTGGATTTTCTCAATAGTGATAATAATTTACGTATTTTAAAAGTGGTGAATGATTTTTCAAAGAGTTACATTTGGTTTAATCTTGGTTTATAAATCTACATCTTTCAATTGGGAATTTTGGGAATTGAGTTCCCAATTGAGTTATTCAATGAATTAAGAATAATTAAAATACTAGATTTATGCAAGGGATTCTCGACGCTTTACTGTTTGTCAAATTTGAGTACTTTCTCTGTTAGTCACTTTGCTTCATTTTAATTTGCATTTAAAATTAATCTTTTTTCTCCATTAATCATTTAATATTTTTCTTTAGTTTCTTTGTTCCTTCTACTATTCTTTAAATTTGTCTCTCTGTGGAATCGACACCCCAAAGCTATGCTACAACTACCGCGTTATTCTTTGGGCATAATCAGGAGTCCACGCTGAATTGTCATGGTCTCCTTAAAATTATGTGACAAGCATCCATTGATAGACGCTTAAATATACATATTTAAGCCCCCTTATTTACACTTGTTAGATCCTTTATTACATTAATTTGGTATCTTTTACTCCATTTGTGTGTTTTACATGTTTTTATAGGGTCTTGGAGAAAAAGAAGCAGTTTTGGCTCTTTAAGGAAGAAATCTAGAAGCCCTGGAGCACTTTCTGGACAAAGTGCGATCGAGCGCACATGCAGTGCGATCGAGCGCACATACGGTCGTGCGCACACTTGTAGGATCGAGCGCACACTGCGATCGAGCGCAAGGACACATGCGATCGAGCGCAAGGACACATGCGATCGAGCGCAAATGTATAGACGTGAATAGTAAACTGCAGAACTCTATTTTGGAAATAACCCTATTTTGGAAATAACTCTATTTTGGAAATAAATGAGTTTTGTATTTTAGGAAAGTTTAGAAACTCATGAGTCTATTAGGACTTCTCAAAGACCTATAAATACACTTGTAACTCACACACAAAAAAAGAACCTTAGATAGAAAACACTTTTCTCTTTTGCTTTAGCTTGGAGAAGGAGACCGTGGAGCAAAATTGACGCCTCTTTTCTCGGGTTTCTTCTTTCCTTTTTATTTTATTATGTGTAATTAAATTCTTAGTAGGGCTTGGTTGAAGCCCTAATTATGTTTACTCAATAAATTTAGTATTGGCGCCTTTGCGATATTTATGTTGTGTTGCTTAAACTTGATTAATACCTGCTTTTATTTAAATTCCTCATATGTATATGTCTGATCAATATGTGCATGTGGTATCGACTTGTTAGTTAGATCAATTTGGATGACCGAGTCCTGGGTCTAACATTAGTAACAAGGGATATCTTATCCGGATACCCGGGTTAATCAACATGGGAAACCGGGAGTAGATACCATGCCCTAGGTCTCATGTGGTTGTCGATTTCCATAGTACTTATGTTTTCTTAAGGAACAACTCAAGCAGATACCATGCTGAATCCCTTAAGGAAGAAAAGAGTTAGAGTAGATACCATGCCTAACTCGTTGCTTAGGGAAATCAATAGCTTAAGGAGTAGATACCATGCCCTTAGGTTGGCGACCAGTAGGTATACATGGCATGAATAAAGCATTGGCATACTATTATATTGTGGTAGCATAATTAGTGGTGGATATCAAGTCCCTACGCCTTTATCCTTAGTATTTTATCTTTATTATTTCTCAACACTTTTATTATTTCTATCTTTTTATATTGCGAATATAATTCTAAACTGAACTTTACCAATCCCTGTGGAGATGATCTTGCATTCGCACACTATACTACACTGTTGACCTTGTGCACTTGCAAGTAAAACAAGTACGATTATTCACCTATTTATTTAGGTATATTTTCGCACAACAAGTTTTTGGCGCCGTTGCCGGGGATTGTGCTAAATTTCTTTTTGGAATTATTTTCTTTAGTTTTTATTTTATTTTATTATTATTTTAATTTATTCTATTTTATTCTGTTCTGTTTTATTTTTATCAAAAATCAGATTTATTCCTTCTTTTCGTTTTCTGTTTAGGTGTGCAGAGGAGGAGTTTCTGTCCTTATTGCGATCGAGCGTAGTGCCTTGTGCGATCGAGCGCAAGTCTGCGATCGAGTGTAGAGGAGCTGCGATCGAGCGCAAAAGGTCCAGAGAGTACCCGAGCAGCAGTACTGAAACTGTTGCACTGAAGCGGTTCAACTAATTCATTCAAAGGGAGAAGCACCAATGACAGAAGCTCAATATACTTATCTAGATGCTATGGAGAGGAAGCTAGATATGCTCATATATGCCATGACTAGTCAAAACATATCACCTAGTCCGCGAGGCAAACCACTCCAGGTATGTGCTATATGTTCTCGTTTTGATCACATTACTAACACTTGCCCTTTGTATTCATATGCAGGTCAAGAGCAAGCAAATTATGAGGGACCGCACAATGCATATACAAATACCTACAATCCTAGATGGAAGCACCACCCCAACCTCTCATGGAGCAACAATCAAAGCAACTTGAACCTTCAAGAGAAACAAGGGAACTGTCATAAAGCAGCCCAACCAGTTCCAGAACCCAAGAAGGATGATCTAGAAAGTCTTGTAAAACAATTGGCCACTCAGCAACAACAACTAATGGCAACATTGATAACTTCACAAGATCAGTAAAGACAAACAATTGCAAAGCATGAGCAAACCATCCAAAGGCTGGAAGTACAAATGGGGTAAATGGCTAAGGAGTTAAGTGGAAGACAGCAAGGAGAACTTCCTGCACTAACACTACCACATCCAAGAAGACATCAGCCACTAAATGCCGTGACAACTCTAACAAATGGTAAGATCATTGAAACTGATGAGCCTACACAAGCATCCATATCCAAGGTAAGTGAGATGGAGAAGGTAAATAGTGAGAAGGTTGAACTCAAAAGATATAATGCATTAAAATTACCCCCAGATAATATAAAATGTTTTAATGTATGCATGACGCAAAGTGTTGTTGAGGAAGCTTTTCAGGTCCATCACGTTGATCCAATAGAACCTGCTCTTAACTATAGTATCCCAAGATCGGATATTGAGCCCAAATGCAAGGATGTTACTGATGACATCATTGAAACTATGCACCTTCTAAAAGCCTTTCCAAAGCCTCCAAGTAAGTACACTGATCCATTTGAAATTCTTGGGCCTACTAATACTATTCTTCCCCCTTTTATTGTACAGGCACCTAACTTGGAATTCAAGCAGTTACCCGAGCACTTATCTTATGCCTATATGGGAGAGAATAAGACACTTCCTATGCTAGCTGCTACCACTCTCAGTTTTGGGGAAAAATAAAGTTTGGTCCGGCTGAAGACGTTAAACTTAGCGCTCATGGGAGGCACCCCACAGCTTATCCTTTTATTTTTATTATTTTACGTATTTATTGTTATTTATTTTAATTACTTCTTGTTTTCGCGTATTACGTTAGTTTTTCTTTTTTAGGGACAATGTGTGCATCCGTTCAAGTTTGGGGGTACGCTATGAGCCATGCCGACCTAGCTAGTTCTCCATCTCCCAGGTCAGCTCTTTCCTTGTTATTCACACATTGGGGACAATGTATAATTTAAGTTTGGGGGTATGGGAGACACATTCACACACACCTTGTCCCAGTTTTTAGTTATGTTGTTATTTTCATAGATAAATGCATGTTCATTCTGTCCAATAAACTTTTTTTTGTGATCTAAACAAAATGTTATGATTCGACTTTATCAGTGAGCTTAACACTTTGAACATATAGGCCAATAAACAAGTTTTGAACCTAGATCACTGCCCTTTTGGCATTTAAGAATTCACAAGTTTAACTTGAACTATCACGAGCACATTAGCACATAGTTGTGTGGGGTATGATATGATATTTGGATTGGTATGTTTCTTTTGCTTGACTGTGAACTAGATGACCTATTAGATTGATATTTTGGCATATAAAAATAGAAAAGATTGATTCGTGCTCAAAAAGAAAAAAATGCTCCTAATGATCAATAAAAACAAATCTTCCGCTGAGTAACTGGCCCTCTTGCCTCAGTAAGCATTGAGTATCACGTCAAAAGGTGGAAAATCTTAAGTGATCATTAAAAAGGAATTTTTTACTGAGTAACTGACCCTCTTGCCTCAGTAAGCATTGAGTGTCACGTCAAAAGGTGGAAAATTCTAAATGGTAGCATAAAAATCAGTTAGTTTCGTAGCCTTGTTGACTCGAGCCAGTAAGTCCTTAGGGGTGTCTTTACACCTAATGCCCTAAAACCATCTGGTTTGGGAGTCATTGGCTAAACACTCGTTACACGAGTCAACAAGAAAGCTTAAGGGAACTAACCTGGCAAAAATCTCTCAAATAAAAGACTATGCCATATTTGTTGACTCTAATAGGAAGTTTGGTGAATCTTGAGTCATCGAAACACTACCCATTTGAATATCTTGGAAACTCAATCTTTTATGTGCTAGTCACCACACACTAAAGTCAAACTTGTGATATCTTAAAATACCTCGTGAATATGATTTACGTTCAAAACTCTTATTCATTGCAGATATATGTTTACACTTGTTAAGCTTGCTCATGAAGCGCATCATAGTTTTGTGTAAAATCTATATTTTTGATTGACACTATGAACATTGGATTTATCTATATTTTTGTTTTAGTTTTTAATTTAGTATTGCTAAGGGACTAGCAATATGTAAGTTTGGGGATGTGATAGACGCTTAAATATACATATTTAAGCCCCCTTATTTACACTTGTTAGATCCTTTATTACATTAATTTGGTATCTTTTACTCCATTTGTGTGTTTTACATGTTTTTATAGGGTCTTGGAGAAAAAGAAGCAGTTTTGGCTCTTTAAGGAAGAAATCTAGAAGCCCTGGAGCACTTTCTGGACAAAGTGCGATCGAGCGCACATGCAGTGCGATCGAGTGCACATACGGTCGTGCGCACACTTGTAGGATCGAGCGCACACTGCGATCGAGCGCAAGGACACATGCGATCGAGCGCAAGGACACATGCGATCGAGCGCAAATGTATAGACGTGAATAGTAAACTGCAGAACTCTATTTTGGAAATAACCCTATTTTGGAAATAACTCTATTTTGGAAATAAAGGAGTTTTGTATTTTAGGAAAGTTTAGAAACTCATGAGTCTATTAGGACTTCTCAAAGACCTATAAATACACTTGTAACTCACACACAAAAAAAGAACCTTAGATAGAAAACACTTTTCTCTTTTGCTTTAGCTTGGAGAAGGAGACCGTGGAGCAGAATTGACGCCTCTTTTCTCGGGTTTCTTCTTTCCTTTTTATTTTATTATGTGTAATTAAATTCTTAGTAGGGCTTGGTTGAAGCCCTAATTATGTTTACTCAATAAATTTAGTATTGGCGCCTTTGCGATATTTATGTTGTGTTGCTTAAACTTGATTAATACCTGCTTTTATTTAAATTCCTCATATGTATATGTCTGATCAATATGTGCATGTGGTATCGACTTGTTAGTTAGATCAATTTGGATGACCGAGTCCTGGGTCTAACATTAGTAACAAGGGATATCTTATCCGGATACCCGGGTTAATCAACATGGGAAACCGGGAGTAGATACCATGCCCTAGGTCTCATGTGGTTGTCGATTTCCATAGTACTTATGTTTTCTTAAGGAACAACTCAAGCAGATACCATGCTGAATCCCTTAAGGAAGAAAAGAGTTAGAGTAGATACCATGCCTAACTCGTTGCTTAGGGAAATCAATAGCTTAAGGAGTAGATACCATGCCCTTAGGTTGGCGACCAGTAGGTATACATGGCATGAATAAAGCATTGGCATACTATTATATTGTGGTAGCAAAATTAGTGGTGGATATCAAGTCCCTACGCCTTTATCCTTAGTATTTTATCTTTATTATTTCTCAACACTTTTATTATTTCTATCTTTTTATATTGCGAATATAATTCTAAACTGAACTTTACCAATCCCTGTGGAGATGATATTGCATTCGCACACTATACTACACTGTTGATCTTGTGCACTTGCAAGTAAAACAAGTACGATTATTCACCTATTTATTTAGGTATATTTTCGCACAACATCCATCACAACAATATCACAAAGAATGGAGTCTGAATAGTGTTTACCGTTTGAGAATGTGAACCGACACTGCTTGGTAATTGGTGTCTTGGTACCCTGCTTGATCCATCCAATCTTGTAAGGTGTTGGGTGCTTCTCGGTCTTTAGGCCTAACTTTGTCACCATCACTTGGGACACTATATTCTCTCCACTGCCCCCATCAATGATCACATCACATACTTGCTGGTTGACGATGCATCTTGTGCGAAAGGAATTGTGCTTCTGTGATTGGTCTTCATGTCTCGGGGATTGGAGTACTCGTTGGATAACCAAGGACCGGAAAAGGAGAGCTCCTTCATCAGCGTTGGTTGTTGTTTCCTAGTACTCAATGTCTCTTCCCCGAGAGCATCTTCCTCTTCAAACTCCTCATACTCTTCCACCTCACCAGTCTCGGTGTCAAAGTAATTCACCATCTTTCTTCTCGGGAATTGACTAGATCTATGCCCCAGTTGGTTACACTTGAAATACTTGTCTGGCCCAGGTAGTGCATAAAGGTTGTTAGAAGGGGATATGGTGTAACAACCCATCTCGGGTTGGCCACCTCCGAGACGGTGTTGTCACATTTTGAAAATCCCAACACAACACATATATGCAACAATAAAAATAACACCAACCACAATTATTACATCAATCCTCAACCCTCAACAAGGGAGATACATCATTCAGATCTTGACTTAAACATTATATACAACGTAATATGCATGAATTTTTACAATTATTTTTTTCCATTAGTCTGAGAATGTGAACCACATGGCTTACAAATAATGACTTTGTTTGAATCTTAACTCACCAAACTATCTGTCTTGCCTGCTACCTGAAATCATTGTACAATGAGGAGTGAGCTTCACAAACTCAGTGAATTAAATTTACTAGAAGTATTCGATTTTATACTCCCAGTTACATCTTATAATTCAATTACTTCTAAAAAATCTTTCGATATTCATTCATCTTTTTCCTCAAATAATTCAATAACAATATTCTGTAGTCACTACTCAATTTCATAATTCCCCTAATTTTATATTAAAAAATCTTTCCTGGTTGCTGATCATCAACACCTGACATAATATTTATATTAAAATTTTTAATTATATTTTAATTCCTACATAATTCACACCCTTTGAAAATTCCCACATTGAATTCCGAGAAATTTCATGTATGCTAAATTTCAAAAATAAACTTCACGTTATTACCTTCTGTTTTTCATAGAGCTTCTCATGCCTCTTTATAAAATTCTCCTGTAAATCCCTTCAAAATTTTACTCTTTTAACATTTCTTTCAGTCCCCAAGTCCTTAAAGAAATGGAGTAGTTTGAATTAAGGAAAGGAGAAAACCAAACAGAGGAAAAACACTATATATATATATATATATATATATATATATATATGTGTGTGTGTGTGTGTGTGTATATATATATATACACTAAATTGACTTGCTTAGTGTAAAGTGATGCAACACCTGGACTTCCAAGTTTTGCACGCTAATATTTTTTTTTCCTTTTTCTTTTTTTTTCTCCTTCTTATCCTTCTATGCTGGACGTCATCTTTTTTCTTTTTTTTCTTTTCTTTTTCTTTGTATCCACACCATCACGCGTCCATTTTTTTCTCAAAAGAATTATTTTATTCAAATCATACACCTTTCACATATATATTATATTATTTTAATTCTATATCATATTTATCGAATTACTTCTTTACCCATACTTTAAGAACACAAGTATTACATATGGCCCCTGACTCTCTTGGTCCACTAGTGTTGCCACCTACTACCTTCCCTCCTGGGACTATGGACTAAGTGGTGATCTTGAGAATGACCATTGGTTGCTTTCCTTGAGACTGTACAGATCGCATTGAATCACCCGGGTTTCGCTCTCGTGTTAAAGCTCTTGGACACTCCAACTGTTTCTTTGCTCGGGTGGCTAGGCTAATAGCTTCGGTAAAAGTGAAGACATGTTTGATAGGTGCTTAAATATTCATATTTAAGCCCCCTTATTTACATTTGTTAGGTCCTTAGTTATGTTAATTTAGTCTATTTTACTTCATTTGTGTGTTTTACATGTTTTTATAGGGTCTTGGAGAAAAAGAAGCACTTTTGGCACCTAAAGGAAGAAACTTGGAAATCCTGGAGCAGCTTCTGGTCAAAGTGTGATCGATCGCACTATTGCATGCGATCGAGCGCACATGCAATCGTGTGCACACAAGAAGGATCGAGTGCAGCACCTGCAATCGAAGCGCAAGGCACATGCGATCGAGCGCAAGGCACATACGATCAAGCGCAAATATACGGGCGTGAACAGTAAACTGCAGAACCTTATTTTAGAAAATACAAGATTTTCGTTTTAGGAAAGTTTGGGACTCATGGGTCTATTAGGACTTCTCAAAGACCTATAAATACACTTGTAACTCACACACAAAAACACACCTTACACCTTAGATAGAAAACACTTTTCTCTTTTCTTTTACTTGGAGTGAAGAGCTTGGGAGAGAATTGACGCCTCTTCTCTCGGGTTTATTCTTCTCCCTTATGTTTTGTTTAATTATGTTTACTTCAGTTAGTATGTGTAACTAACTCTCTTATAGGGCTCGATTGAAGCCCTAGTTATGCATTCCCATATTTTTATTCATTGATTAATTCTTTGCATAGCTTATTATGTTACTTAACTTGATTAACACCTGTGCTTATTTAAATTCCTCATATGTATGTGTAAGGCCAACGTATGCATGTGGCATGGATGGGTTAGTTAGATCAATTTGGATGACCGAGTCCTGGGTCTAACATCAGTAACAAGGGACCATCTTATCCGGATACCCGGGTTAATCAACATGGGAAACCGGGAGTAGATACCATGCCCTAGGTCTCATGTGGTTGTCGATTTCCACAGTACCTATGCTTTCTTAAGGAACAACTCAAGCAGATACCATGCTGAATCCCTTAAGAAAGAAAAGAGTTAGAGTAGATACCATGCCTAACTCGTTGCTTAGGGAAATTAATAGCTTAAGGAGTAGATACCATGCCCTTAGGTTGGCAACCAGTAAGTACACATAATATGGCTAGAGCACTGATACTTTATACAAAATCGGGAATGTATGACTAGTGGTGGATATCAAAGCCCTATGTCTTTATTATTATCAAATCACCCTTCAGTTTATTTCTATCTTTTTACATTGCAAATATAATTCTAAATCGAACTTTACCAATCCCTGTGGAGATGATCTTGCATTCGCACACTATGCTACACTATTGACCTTGAACACTTGCAAGTAAAACAAAGTACGATTAATCATCTATTTATTTAGGTATATTTTCGCACAACAAGTTTTTGGCGCCGTTGCCGGGAATTGCGCTAAAAGTTCCTTTTAGGATTACTTTCATTTTATCATTATTATTATTTTATTTTTACCATCTTTTATCAAAACTTAAATCAAGTTATTTTCTGTTTCAGGTACTTCACGAAACCCTACTTGCACTTTCTTTGGAAATTGCGATCGATCGCAAGATCCTGTGCGATCGAGCGCATTTAGGGCAGAAAGTACCCGAGCAGTAGAGTTGCACTGCTGCACTAAAACTGTTTTTTCTGCTTTATGCACGGACTTCGATCTCGACATCCGGAATTCTTTTCCTTTGATCCCGAGCTTGAACGAACCATCCGACAAAGGCTTAGGGACAACTTTGAGGAGAACAGAGGAGAAATCGAGAACGAAACACAAATGGCGGAACAGCTCGAAAACCAGCAACCACCTGCACGAGTTCCAATGAAGCAATCCTTCATCCCTCGGAACATCGATCAACCATCATGCATCGCATATCAACCTGAGGCAGCGGGAAATTATTACATATCTCCGCAAATCTTGAATGCCTTGACACATTTTAGGGGAACTCCTAATGAAGATCCACACTTACATCTCCGAGAATTTTTTGATCTTTGCAAGTTCCAGCACATACAAGGACTAGACCAAGAAGGAATAAGGTTAATTCTATTCCCTTTTTCCTTAAAAGATCATGCTAAACTTTGGTATAATTCCTTGCCTGCAGTTTCCATCCACACTTGGGAGGAGCTAGCAAGCAAATTCTTGAGGAAATTCTTCCCAGCCCAAAAGACAAGACAAATGAGGAAGGAGATCCAATCCTTCCAACAAAAGGATGGGGACCTTTTCTTCGAAGCATGGGGACACTTCAATGAATTGCTACTCAAATGCCCACATCATAACCTACCTCAAGATGAACTGGTACAAGCATTCTACGAAGGTTTAAATGATACTAATAAATGTATTGTTGATTCAGGTTGTGGAGGAGTCCTTCTGGAGAAAAGCAATGAAGAGGCAATGGAACTGTTTGAAACCCTCAGCGAACACACTCAGCAATTCTCCTCTCGAGGTAGACATATGACCAAAGGTAAAGGTGTGTATGAGGTAAATACGAATGGAGGATCTTCCCTTCAAATGGCTGCAATGGAAAGAAAACTAGATTTATTAGTAAAAGCCATGGCTGCTCAAACTACCTCAGCTACTCCACTACAGGTATGTGCGATATGCTCTCAATATGATCACAATACTAATGCTTGTCCTTTATCTGCAGATCCGGAGCAAGCAAATTATGTGGGACCCAATAATTATCCGCCAAAGAATAACCCATATGCAAACACCTACAACCCTGGATGGCGGAATCACCCAAATTTCTCATGGAGCAACAATCAAAACAACCAAGGACAGCAACGAAATCAGCAGCCCACTGCCCATGCTAATTATGAACCAAAAAGAAACGACCTCGAAAGTCTAGTAAAACAACTGATGACATCGCAAGAACAGTTCATGACTCAGCAAAAACAAACCAATGCAGCACATGAGCAAGCAATTCAAAGACTAGAGGTACAAATGGGACAATTAGCTAAAGAGCTCAGTAGCAGAAAGCAAGGAGAGCTCCCAGCTCAAACACTACCCAACCCTGGTGGGCATCAACAACTAAAAGCTGTCACAACCTTAAGAAATGGTAAGGTGATTGGATCCGATGAGCTTACAGCACCGTCCAAAGAAACACCATCAGCATCAAGGGTAAGTGAGACAGAGAAGGTGAATGCACTACCCTTCCCGCAAAGGTTAGTAAAACAAAAGAAAGACAATAAACTGCTTGATATTTTTGAGACCTTGCGGAAAGTTGAAATTAATATTCCATTACTAGATGCAATTCACCAAATACCTGCTTATGCTAAATTCCTAAAAGATTGTTGTACTCATAAAAGAAAATTTCAAGAACATGAGACTGTAGCATTAACAGAGGAGGTAAGTGCTGTACTACTTAGGAAACTCCCACCAAAACTGACAGACCCGGGTAGTTTTACCATACCCTGTAGGATAGGTGATCAACTGTTTGACAAGGCATTACTAGACTTAGGAGCAGGGGTAAACTTGCTACCTTACACAGTATTCGAAACCCTAGGTTCGGGGGAGCTACAGCCGACTTCTATTACCTTACAGTTGGCAGATAGGAGTATTAAAAGACCTAGAGGTATTCTCGAGGATGTCTTAGTAAAAGTTGGCAAGTTCATTCTACCTGCAGATTTTATTGTATTAGACATGGAAGAATGCCCTATGCCATTACCTTTACCTATCATACTAGGGAGACCTTTCATGAGGACTGCCGACACTAAAATCTGTGTGAAAAAGGGTATAGTAAGTATGAAAATTAATGGTGAGAAGATAGAATTTAAAATATTTGATGCAATAAAATTTCCTCAAGATGACTTTGACTGCTTTAATGTTTGTATGATACAAAACTTTGTTGAGCAAGCATTTCAGGTCCAGCACATTGATTCATTGGAGACTACTCTCACCAATAGCTTCACTGAGATGGATATTGAGCAAGAATATGAAAATCTTACTGATGACATCGTCACAGCTGTGCACCATCTTGCAACCTCTCCTAAATACTCCAGTATGTATCCTCCTCCATTTGAAATTCTCATACCTACTAATACTACTCTTCTTCCATCCATTGTGCAGGCACCAACATTGGAGCTCAAACAGCTACCTGAGCATCTCACATACGCCTATTTGGGAGAACATGAGACCTTACCTGTGATAATTGCTGCCAACTTAAGTAGTGGAGAAGAAGGGAAGCTATTAAGAGTTCTTAGGGAGCATAAAACTGCTATTGGGTGGACCATTGCTGACATTAAGGGGATAAGTCCAGCAAAGTGCATGCATAACATCTACCTTGAAGAGGAAGCACGGCCCACTCGAGATGCTCAAAGAAGACTTAACCCACACATGAAGGAGGTAGTAAAGGCCGAGATACTAAAGCTACTAGATGTTGGCATCATCTACCCTATATCGGATAGCAAATGGGTAAGTCCAGTCCAAGTCGTTCCCAAAAAGAGTGGGATTACTGTGGTAAAAAATGAAAATGAAGAGCTTATACCTACACGAAAAACAACGGGTTGGAGAGTATGCATTGATTACCGGAGGTTAAACAAAGTAACTAGAAAAGACCATTTTCCCCTGCCATTCATTGATCAAATGCTAGAAAGATTAGCCGGTCATAGTTATTACTGCTTCTTGGATGGATATAGTGGATACAATCAAATCGCCATAGCACCTGAGGATCAAGAAAAGACTACATTCACATGTCCTTTCGGTACATTTGCTTATAGAAGAATGCCATTCGGTTTATGCAACGCACCAGCCACTTTTCAAAGATGTATGATGAGCATTTTTTCCGATATGGTAGAGAAATATATTGAGGTATTCATGGATGATTTCAGTGTCTTTGGATCTACTTTCGATGAGTGCCTAAATCATTTGGAAAATGTCCTAAGGAGATGTGAAGAAACTAATCTAGTACTAAATTGGGAGAAATGTCACTTCATGGTTCAACAAGGTATTGTGTTGGGTCACTCCATCTCAGACAAAGGTATTGAAGTAGACAAGGCTAAGGTTGACATCATTTCAAAGCTACCTCCCCCTCTCACGGTCAAGGGCATTAGAAGCTTCCTCGGACATGCGGGTTTTTATAGAAGATTCATAAAAGACTTCTCCAAAATCTCAAGACCCCTTTGTGCACTATTGACTAAAGATACCAAGTTCGAATGGAGTGAAGATTGTATACAAGCTTTCAACACCTTGAAGAACGTTCTCACCTCTGCCCCAATAATGATGGCACCAGATTGGAATCTACCTTTTGAATTAATATGTGATGCCAGTGACTCCGCCTTGGGAGCTGTCTTGGGTCAAAGAAACAATAAGGTACCTCATGCTATTTACTATGCTTCTAAAACACTAAATGATGCTCAGCTCAACTATTCTACTACTGAAAAAGAATTGTTAGCTGTTATTTTTGCTTTGGAGAAGTTTAAATCGTATCTTATTGGTTCTAAAGTTATTGTATTCACTGACCATGCTGCTTTGAGATATTTGTTTTCTAAGAAAGATGCAAAGCCTAGGCTAATCAGATGGATACTCTTACTCCAAGAATTTGACTTAGAAATCAAGGACAAGAAGGGCAGTGAGAATGTAGTTGCGGATCATTTGTCAAGACTCCCATATGAAAGTGATGATAAAAAGTTTCCCTTAAATGAGAACTTTCCCGATGAACAACTATTTGCACTTGAGGTAAAACTTCCATGGTATGCTGATATAGTTAATTATCTAACTGTTAAAATTTTTCCCCCAGGTATGATCACTCAAGAAAAGAAACGGCTAATATCTCTATCAAGACACTACATATGGGATGACCCATACCTTTTCAAGATCTGCCCTGATCAAATCGTTAGAAGATGTGTCCCAGAAGAGGAACATTCAAGCTTGTTGAAACATTGCCATCAGTTGGCTTGTGGAGGTCATTTTGGAGCAAAACGAATAGCTCTTAAGGTACTCCAATCTGGTTTCTATTGGCCAAAGTTATTTAAAGATGCTTTCTCCTTTTGCAGCTCATGTGATAGATGCCAGCGAACAGGTAACATTTCTTCCCGAAATCAAATGCCCTTACAAAATATTCATATAGTAGAACCCTTTGATGTATGGGGCATTGATTTCATGGGACCTTTTCCTAATTCATTTGGCTATTTATATATTCTTGTGGGTGTGGATTATGTGTCTAAATGGGTTGAGGCTGTTCCCTCAAGGACTAATGATCACAAAGTGGTTATCGAGTTTCTGCAGGCTAACATTTTTACTAGGTTTGGAACTCCAAGAGCGATCATCAGTGATGGGGGCAGCCACTTCCATCATCGTTCTTTCTCCGCACTACTCCTAAAGTATGGGATTACTCATAGAGTTGGCACTCCTTATCATCCTCAAACCAGTGGCCAAGTCGAAATAAGCAACCGAGAAATCAAGGGAATCCTAGAACGGACAGTAAAGCCAAATCGGAAGGATTGGTCTCTACGCTTAAACGACGCTCTATGGGCATATAGAACAGCTTATAAGACTCCAATTGGCATGTCTCCCTACCGCCTCGTCTTTGGAAAATCATGCCACCTCCCGGTGGAATTAGAACATCGAGTATATTGGGTCATTAAGCAGTTCAACTTTGACATGAAGCAAGCGGGTGAGAAAAGGAAACTGTATCTAAATGAGCTTGAAGAATTGAGATATGAGGCCTATGAGAATGCAAAGTTATACAAAGAACGGACAAAAGCTTATCATGACAAACAACTAGTCCGAAAAGAGTTCCATGTAGGACAAAAAGTGCTGCTATATGACTCACGATTAAGGCTGTTCCCAGGCAAGCTGAAATCCAGATGGTATGGTCCGTACATGGTCACCAAGGTCTTCCCTCATGGGGCATTAGAAGTCTGTGGTCCCAACAGAAATCAACCTTTTACAATCAATGGACACAGAGCCAAGCCATACCTTGACACTAAATTCCTTCCGAGAAATGAAGACTTGGCACTTGAATCAGTCCAGAATACAACTGAAACACAAGCACTAGAGCTCCAAGAGGTGGACTCTAGGTGTTTCCCTCCAAACAACTAGCACGGTCGCAGAAGAGAGTGCTTGAGCAAAGTAAAAATTTAATCATCTATTAAAGCTCAAGCACCTCTAGTAAGGTTAGTGGTACTGAAGCCACTAACAACTGGTAAGGTTGTATTGTTTCAATTAGTCATTCTTTTTAAAGTAAGTTTTTAATTATACTTATCTGTCACACTTGCGATCGATCGCACCATTCAGTGCGATCGAGCGCAAAAGTGCGATCGAACGTGTCCTGAAAACACAAGCGAGCGCATGAGTGCGATCGAGCGCACCTTGTGTGCGATCGAGCGCACTCGAGGCAGAGACATTTATAAAAATTGAACTCACTCACTCAGTCACTCACTCACTTCCCTCACTCACGTCACTCGCCCCCTGCACATTTACTCTCACTCACATTGGCTCTCACTCTCACTCGCACACAACTCCACCACCCACATCACCCTACCTCACACCCAACCACCACAACACCTCATCATCACCTTACCCTCACCGCCGTCCTCCACTAGCACCGCCGTCAACCCCCCTCCCTATTCACATTCCGTCATACATTGCACAAGGTATTATACACATACACGAATTTTAAATAGAAACTATGATTTCCTTTTACCTATACATTGTTGTGTGTTTGATTAAATGAGTGTTTGGTTGCAGGAAGGGTAGGAACAAGTTCCACATTGCACAGATTATAGCTTGCCTGTTTGGTGCACATAAGCTGTTCGACGTAATTCCTGACCGGGTGCGATCGAGCGCAAGGTTGTTGCGATCGAGCGCATAGACAGTGTGCGATCGAGCGCACACCACTGAGATCGATCGCAAATCAGCCAGAAGCCAAGCCCAGCATGTCTCGACCATCTGTTTCCAGGTCTGGCGCCTCCAGCAGTCGTGCCTCCTCATCCCGGCCTAGTATTGAGCAACGGGAGTTGTTGTTCGAAACGGCTTTCGCCATCGACGACATATTCTGGCACACGGATGCCACTCAGTGGGCCGTCCAAGCACTCCGACTCCGAGGGTTGAAGAGGCTGTTTAAGCCAGTGTGCTCCACTGCCTACTCCCAGCTTGTCGTGCAGTTTTATGAGCATTTATCTTTCGACTACAGCAGACCGGGGGTCCTCACCTCTTCAGTTAGGGGCACGCCCATCGAGGTGACCAGTACCGATATTGCCACTGCTCTTCATTGCACGGATAAGTCCCCTCCTGAGGGCGCTGATATCGAGGAGCAGCCGGAGTCTTTTGCCCTGGCCGAGATCATCATGGATATGTGCGCTGGCCAGTATGCCGACAGGCATAATAATGCGGCCGGCCGATCCAAGCTGCCCCCCAAACTATGGCTCATCGATACGATCCTCCAGCGTAATGTGTGTCCATTGGGGCACAAGACACAGCAGCGAGACCAGTTTCTTCAGACATTATACGCCTTCCATAGAGGCCACTGGTACTCGATCCCGTCTGTCATTTGGAGCCAGCTGCACAAGTTCTGGGATCACGTCCATGGCCGTCAGACTTCCACGGCCAATGCTTAGGGACTCCCTTTCTCGTTCCTACTCACCTCCATCCTCAAGAAGAAGGGGATTAAGGGGACCCATAGTGACGGGCCAGTACGAGAGCATCCTATCTTTGGGCGGGCTCAGTGGACACAGAGCATATCACACATGCCACGAGGACCCCCAGTCCCTGCTCCAGCAGCTGAGCGAGTAGAGGAGGATCACATGGAGACCGAGGCCCCAGTCATGAGCCCGGTACGGGAGGAGGACCATTCGGATATGGGACCCACCGAGTCCCAGCACTTCTTAGCTGAGCTATCCTCCTTCCGAGGTGAGGTCGCTGCTGCCACCACTCTTGTACATCAGCGCATCGACAGTTTGGAGGCACGATTTACACGCCAGGAGGCCATGCTGCAGGCCATACTTGATCGCCTACCTCCAGCACCCGGTACCTCTCCGACTGCACCACCTGATGATCAGCAGTGAGAGAGTACCACGTCTGGCTGAAGACGTAAAACTTAGCGCTCATGGGAGGCACCCCACAGCTTATCCTTTTATTTTTATTATTTTACGTATTTATTGTTATTTATTTATTTTAATTACTTTTTGTTTTCCCGTATTACGTTAGTTTTTCTTTTTTTGGGACAATGTGTGCATCCGTTCAAGTTTGGGGGTACGCTATGAGCCATGCCGACCTAGCTAGTTCTCCATCTCCCAGGTCAGCTCTTTCCTTGTTATTCACACATTGGGGACAATGTGTAATTTAAGTTTGGGGGTATGGGAGACACATTCACACACTACACTATGTCCTACATTTTTAGTTCTGTTGTTATTTTCATAGATAAATGCATGTTCATTCTGTCCAATAAACTTTTTTTTTTGTGATCTAAACAAAATGTTATGATTCGACTTCATCAGTGAGCTTAACACTTTGAACATATAGGCCAATAAACAAGTTTTGAACCTAGATCACTGCCCTTTTGGCATTTAAGAATTCACAAGTTTAACTTGAACTATCACAAGCACATTAACACATAGCTGTGTGGGGTATGACATGATATTTGGATTGGTATGTTTCTTTTGCTTGACTGTGAACTAGATGACCTATTAGATTGACATTTTGGCATATAAAAATAGAAAAGATTGATTCGTGCTCAAAAAGAAAAAAATGCTCTTAATAATCAATAAAAACAAATCTTCCGCTGAGTAACTGGCCCTCTTGCCTCAGTAAGCATTGAGTGTCACGTCAAAAGGTGGAAAATCTTAAGTGATCATTAAAAAGGAATTTTTTACTGAGTAACTGGCCCTCTTGCCTCAGTAAGCATTGAGTGTCACGTCAAAAGGTGGAAAATCCTAAATGGTAGCATAAAAATCAGTTAGTTTCGTAGCCTTGTTGACTCGAGCCAGTAAGTCCTTAGGGGTGTCTTTACACCTAATGCCCTAAAACCATCTGGTTTGGGAGTCATTGGCTAAACACTCGTTACACGAGTCAACAAGAAAGCTTAAGGGAACTAACCTGGCAAAAATCTCTCAAATAAAAGACTATGCCATATTTGTTGACTCTAATAGGAAGTTTGGTGAATCTTGAGTCATCGAAACACTACCTATTTGAATATCTTGGAAACTCAATCTTTTATGTGCTAATCACCACACACCAAAGTCAAACTTGTGATATCTTAGAATACCTAGTGAATATGATTTACGTTCAACACTCTTATTCATTGCAGATATATGTTTACACTTGTTAAGCTTGCTCATGAATGCGCATCATTGTTTTGTGTAAAATCTAGATTTTTTTATTGACACTATGAACATTGGATTTATCTATATTTATGTTTTAGTTTTTAATTTAGTATTGCTAAGGGACTAGCAATATGTAAGTTTGGGGGTGTGATAGACGCTTAAATATACATATTTAAGCCCCCTTATTTACACTTATTAGATCCTTTATTACATTAATTTGGTATCTTTTACTCCATTTGTGTGTTTTACATGTTTTTATAGGGTCTTGGAGAAAAAGAAGCAGTTTTGGCACTTTAAGGAAGGAATCTAGAAGCCCTGGAGCACTTTCTGGACAAAGTGCGATCGAGCGCACACGCAGTGCGATCGAGCGCACATACGATCATTGTAGGATCGAGTGCACCTTGCGATCGAGCGCAAGGACACATGCGATCGAGCGCAAGGCACATGCGATCGAGCGCAAGGCACATACGATCAAGCGCAAATATACGGGCGTGAACAGTAAACTGCAGAACCTTATTTTAGAAAATACAAGATTTTCGTTTTAGGAAAGTTTGGGACTCATGGGTCTATTAGGACTTCTCAAAGACCTATAAATACACTTGTAACTCACACACAAAAACACACCTTACACCTTAGATAGAAAACACTTTTCTCTTTTCTTTTACTTGGAGTGGAGAGCTTGGGAGAGAATTGACGCCTCTTCTCTCGGGTTTATTCTTCTCCCTTATGTTTTGTTTAATTATGTTTACTTCAGTTAGTATGTGTAACTAACTCTCTTATAGGGCTCGATTGAAGCCCTAGTTATGCATTCCTATATTTTTATTCATTGATTAATTCTTTGCATAGCTTATTATGTTACTTAACTTGATTAACACCTGTGCTTATTTAAATTCCTCATATGTATGTGTAAGGCCAACGTATGCATGTGGCATGGATGGGTTAGTTAGATCAATTTGGATGACCGAGTCCTGGGTCTAACATCAGTAACAAGGGACCATCTTATCTGGATACCCGGGTTAATCAACATGGGAAACCGGGAGTAGATACCATGCCCTAGGTCTCATGTGGTTGTCGATTTCCACAGCACCTATGCTTTCTTAAGGAACAACTCAAGCAGATACCATGCTGAATCCCTTAAGGAAGAAAAGAGTTAGAGTAGATACCATGCCTAATTCGTTGCTTAGGGAAATCAATAGCTTAAGGAGTAGATACCATGCCCTTAGGTTGGCAACCAGTAAGTACACATAATATGGCTAGAGCACTGATACTTTATACAAAATCGGGAATGTATGACTAGTGGTGGATATCAAAGCCCTATGTCTTTATTATTATCAAATCACCCTTCAGTTTATTTCTATCTTTTTACATTGCAAATATAATTCTAAATCGAACTTTACCAATCCCTGTGGAGATGATCTTGCATTCTCACACTATGCTACACTATTGACCTTGTGCACTTGCAAGTAAAACAAAGTACGATTAATCATCTATTTATTTAGGTATATTTTCGCACAACATTCATCAGCCTAACATCTTCACCATCACTCGGGACACTATATTCTCTCAACTGCCCCCATCAATGATCACATCACATACTCGCTGGTTGACAGTGTATCTTGTGCGAAAGATATTGTGCCTCTGTGATTGGTCTTCATGTCTTGGGGATAAGAGTACTCGTTGGATCACCAAGGTCCTTGGTTACTGTTTCTTGGTACTTGAATGTCTCTTCCCCTAGAGAATTTTTCTCTTCAAACTCCTCATACTCTGCCACCTCACCAGTCTCGGTGTCAATGTAATTCACCATCTTTCATCTAGGGCATTGACTGGATCTATGTCTTGGTTGGTTACACTTGAAACACTTGTCTGGCCCGGGTTATGCACAAGGGTTGTTAGAAGGTGAAAATCAACAAGCACTATTAAAGGATCCACTGCATGCTCCAGGTGGGCCAATTACTAGAGCAAGATCATAGAAGCACTTAATGGGCTGATTCAAGAGATTTGAGCTGATTCTAAAATGAGGCATTCTAAGCTTGGCCCAAAGGGAGATGAAGGTGTAATAAATTTAATCCAAGCTATTGATGAGATTGATCTTGCTTAATTGGGCGTAATTTCCTTAGCAGTGGCATGGATTAATGGCTGATTATGGCTTGAGGGGCGTGGAATTAGAAGGAGAAAGTAGCTAATTACTTTTTAATTTCAGACAAATTAATTGGTTGATTGACTTTCCAGTTCTATACCAATTAATTGGCTAATTGACTTACCTATCTAAGACTTTTCTAAGGCATATATATATTAGTTCTTTCTTTATCTACTTTATTATTTTGTAACCAAGTTAGTTTCCTTTTCCTTATAGTGGGGTGTAGGGCTGAAATGGTTATAAATAGCATGCACTCATTGTAATGAAGAGATTAGGATAGAAATTAGAAAATTGTGAGGTTTGCTTCCTCTATTGGTTCTTCAGAGAACTTATGAACTTATCGAGGATTCTTCCTTATGGTGTTCAAATTTTATACCTTCGGTTTGTGATTCAGTTATAATCATTGGGTCAAGGTTTGTTACTTGATTACGCCCAAAGAGTAACGCGGTAGTTGTAGCACAGTTTTGGGATGTCGATTCCACAGGAAAACAAGTTAACTATAAGGAAAAGTGTAAACTTTAATATGAAACAATAAAATCCAAATAAGTAAATCTGAGTTTTGATAGTAAAGTATTATGAGGAAATTGTGTATTTGTAATGAAGAATATAATAAGGAAACAACAAGGTTCCAGGAATCCTCCCTAGGTTCGTTACCTTATTACAATCTCGATTTCAAGTTTCATATCCCAAATAAACAATCGGTGTATATTCAATTAAAGCACATGTGAATCCTAATGTAATTGTTATGAAGTACTATTTGATTTTGATTCAAGCACACATGACCTATCATATAGATTTATCAAGAAGCGACAATATATCTCAATGAAAATATTGCAGTAATGGACAAACCTAAAAGATAAATCTACCAAACTCAATCACATCCAAGCAACTTGACATAAGAAGAGCATGACTAGACTTATATGGAGAAGAAACATGCAATCACCGAATTAAGAAAATCTAGAATAAGAAGAACATAAAGCGCAGCTATCACATGAACCTGAATTCTTCTTGTTTAATCAAAGAATACTCATAAACAATGTTTTGATAATAAATCCAAATTACAACTGAATCAATAATGGAAAATAAGAACAACTACACCTAGGGATTCATCCCTTCGTCTTGCTTGGAGATTAGTTGGCCATGGGGCTCATGTTTGATGACTTTGATGGAGCTCTCCCATTGATTTCCAACCCTCCAAGATTGTGTAACGAATGTCTCTTCTCAAACCCTAAGTGGTTTATTTATAATCACAAAGTCTAAGGGTGTTTTAGGGTTTAAAAAAGTCATTAAAATCCTAATTAGGTCAAAACTTAGAGAATGAATTTCATGTGCGCGCTGTGGTACTCCTCTATGGGTGCTGCGGCACTGCCTTCAGCTTGGTTGGGTGGCTCCTGGGTACTGTGGCACAGGCTGAGGGATGCCGCAGCATAGGCTAGTGCAGCAAGAGTAGAGGCTCCTGGGTACTGCGGCACAGGCTGAGGGATGCCGCAGCACAAGCTGGTGTTGTTCTGGAGGCCTGACCTTTTTCTACTAAAACTACCATAACTTTTTCTAGAAGAATCATTTTTATAAGCCGTAAATTCTCCAGAAAATAGAGTTCCAGATCTTTCTAAGCATATATGGCTCATCTCTTAGTTCTTTTTGTATCAATACAGTTTAATTTGCAAAAATTATTGATCTGTACGAGCAATTCTGGCAATTTAGTGAAACTCCTTTCCAAGTGCTTATGAACCTTCACTCCGGTGTTCATCGAGTCATTGTGCTTCAAGCAATGATAGCTTTTCCATCTCTTTTGAACTTAAAGTACCTGAAAATGCACCGAAATAAGTCAATGATCAGGAATATCACTTTAGAGTTATTAACGTATAAAAGTGCAATTAACACCGAGATCAACCCTAAAATGCTAACAATTAAGCACTTGAGATGCATTTTATGGCTCTCATCATTACTTTATACCTTCGATTTGCGATTTAGTTATAATCATTGGGTCGAGGTTCGTTACTTTATACCTTCGGTTCGCGTTTCATTATAAACATTGGGTCGGGGTTTTCTATTAAAAATCTGAATTTTAACTTTCTTAGGCAAGTATTCCAATATTGTTTGTTGGGTCTTAAAGCGTGTCGGTTGAGGCATGCATAATTTGGTGTCAGAACCAGCTTCTAAAAATCAGGTTTACTATCCTTTTATCTTTCGTTTCTTATTATCATCCTATCTTGTTCCGTTTATGTTCATTTTTTTCTTGTTCTTGTTTTGTGTTGTGCACCCAGTTAAAAAAAAAGTGAAAAAAAGAAAAAGACAAAAAAGGGTGATACTGAAGCAACAGATACTATGATTCACCTTACTTATCAAAGTCAATTTTTTTTCTTGAATCGTGACTTTTGTAGTTTTAATTCTCTAAAAAAAAATCTGATTCTTATCATTTTCCTTTGATTCATTGTTTCCATAATATTTTCTTGCCGTTGGTATTGGTTTAAATACTACAAGTTGAATTTCTTGATCAAGCTTATTAGTTTAATAAAGAACTGAAAAGCGGAAGCTACGAGTGGAAAAAAGCAAGAGAGTGCGAAAATAATATCGGGAAAAAAATCCAATTTAAGAGTGAAACACGAGTGTGAATGACATAATTTGAGTGCAAACACGTGAGGTAGTGTGGTGAGGAATTATTTCTAACATTTCTCTATAGATTCAAAAAAAAAAATGTCTTCCAGGGGTGACACATCAAGCAAAGAAGGAAGGGAGGAGTCGTCTTACGTGTTACAGGCTATGCAACAACAATTTAAACGCATGAACGTGGTGTTCAATGAGATTCTGGATTGGATGGATAGACAAGACGTTGTTATTGCTACTTGGCGTGAGGGGCATCCCCAAAGAGTCCCTAATGCTACAAGGGAAGAATGGCAGGCACTCGTGGATGATTCTGATGATGACCACGATGATGAGTTCGAAGATAAAGAGGATCAAGCTTCATTGAATGGTGAGGGCAGGTTCATGCCAAGGGGAGAAAGGCGTGGTAGAGGTTTCCGAAGATATCCGAGATGGCGAGAAGGGACTAACAGAAACCTAGGAAACATCAAAATGAAGATACCGTTGTTTTAAGGGAAAAAAATCTTGAGGCATACTTGGAATGGGAGAAGAAGATTGAGTTGATTTTTGAGTGCCACAACTACTCCGAGGAGAAAAAGGTAAAAATCGTTGTCATTAAGTTTACTGACTATGCTATTATATGGTGGGATCAACTTGTGATGAACAGGAGGAGAAACCATGAGAGACCTATTGAGACATGGGATGAAATGAAGGCTGATAAGAGTCAGAAAATGCATTTTAATAGTGTTATTTGTTAGCATTTAGGGTTTATTTAGGGCTAGATTACACATTTATGCCTTAATAATTCTTAAGTGTCATTCTTGGTATATTGATTTATTTTGATTCATTTTCTAGTATTTTGGGTTTAAAAGAGATGGAAAAGCTAACATTGATTAAAGCACGAAGATTCTATGCATGTTCACAAGCATTTGGAAAGAAGTTTCACTAAATTGTCAGAATTGCTCGTACAGATCAGTCATTTTTACAGCTTAAACTGTACTGATTTAGGAAGAACCAGGAGATGAGCCATATATTCTTGGAAATGTCCGGATGTCTATTTTTTTGGAGAATTTTACGACTCATAAATATAATTTTTCTAGAGAAAGTTATGGCAGTTTTAGTAGACAAAGGTCAGGCTGTGCGTGATTTCAGCATGACAGATCAGTCATTTTACAGATTAAACTGTATTGTTTCAGGAAGAACCAGGAGATAAACCATATATGCTTGGAAAGATCCGGATGTCTATTTTTTGAAAAATTTTACAGCTCATAAATATGATTTTTTTAGAGAAAATTATGGCAATTTTAGTAAACAAAGGTTAGGCAGAGCCAGGCCTCGACAGCAGCAGAAGTACATGGCCTGAATAGAAACCCTAGGGTGACTTTTTTGTCTACAAAGCTGTCTCTATACAGCTATATATAGGAATTTAGACTCAGAGAACAAGGAGAGAGAAGAGTTTTTGAAGAGAGCTTCCATCTTCTTCTTCCTCAAGGTGATCAAGAATGAACTCCATGTCCAACTAAACTCCAAGAAAGGCGAAAGGATGAGTTTCTAGGTGTACTTGTTCTTATTTCTATCTTTGATTCAATTGTATGGATTGATTGTTAAACATTGTTTATGATTTACTCTTTGATTAAATAAGAAGGATTTGAATTCATGTGACAGCTACAATTTATGTTTTTCTTCTCTTAGATTTTCTTAAGCCAGTGGTCATTCTTCTTTTCCATATAAGTCTAGCCAAGCTTTTCTTATGTCAAAGTTGTTAGATGCAATTGATTTTGGTAGAACTATCTTATAGGTTTGTCCATTACTGCAGTATTATTATTAAAATATGTTGTCGCTTATTGATAATTTATAAGATAAATCTTGTGTTGAATTGGAATTAAGGAGTAATTTATGGCAATTACATTAGGGTATTTATGTGCTTTGATTGAATATTTACCAATTGCTTGTTTGGGATGCGAAACTAGTAATTGAGATAAAACATTTGAGTTAAGATAGGAATAAGGCAACGAACTTAGGAAGGATTCCTGGAACCTTGTTATTTCTTTATTGAATTCTTCATCATATTTTCACAACTCTTTCATATAATTTCATTCGTAAAACTTAGATTTTCTTATTTGAACTTTATCATTTAGTGTTAAAGTTTACACTTTCTCTTGTAGTTCACTTTTCTTGTGGGATCGACACCTCAGCTATACACAATAATCGCGTGTTAGTTTGAGTGTTATCAAATTTTAGCACCGTTGCCGAGGATCTGCGCTTAATTACAAGGAAGATTGTCAACTTTGAGACAAGATGGTAACATTGTTCTTTTCTCTTTGTTTTGATTTTCTATTTTGATTTTATTTTGTTTTCTTTATTTGTCTCCCCTCTAATTCCTTTGGTGTATGCATAGACTGAGAGATAAGCGAGGTAGATTCATTAAAAGACCCGAAATACAGTTACTTTCTCCTTCCATGTCCGATAGTGAAAGCTCACCTAGATCAAATCATAGCACACGCAAATGAAAATTTAGAGAATTTTGTTAACATGGCCAACAATAACAATGAGAATGTTGCTAAGACACTTAAGGACTACTTGCACCTTAGCTGAACGGCCACACCATATTGTATCATGTTCCCCTTTAATGTTCAACAACCTAAGTTTAAGCCAGGCATAACCCATTTGCTACCAACTTTCCATGGATTAGAGAATGCAAATCCCTATGTACATAGTAGGGAATTTGAGGAAGTAGTAGCAACCTTTCAAAGTAGGGCTGATATGTTAGACACCGTCAAACTTAGGTTTTTCCCCTTTTCGCTTAAGGATAAGGCCAAGGTTTGGTTATACTCGTTAAGGCCTAGGTCTATTGGTAGTTGGGATGAGATGACACAATCCTTCTTCCAAAAGTATTTCCCAACCCATAAGACCAATAACCTCAAGAGACAAATCTCAAACTTTGCATAAAAAGAGAGTGAAACCTTATATCAAGTTTGTGAACGTTTTAAAGACCTTTTGAATTCTTGTCCACACCACGGGTATTAGAGTTGGCAGGTAGTTAGCTATTTCTATGATGGACTTCTAAGTAAGAAAAGGCAATTTATGGAAATGATGTGTAATGGAGATTTTCTTTAAAAAGATCCCGAAGAAGCCATAGATTTTCTAGATGACTTTTCGAAAAAAGACCACACGTAGGTGGGACCCAATGCCATAGAAAGTACTAAGAGAAACCAAACCATTGGAATTTATCAACTTAAGGAAGAGGATAGCCTTAAAGCCCATTTAGAGGTCCTAACTAAGGAAATTGAGGTTTTAAAAACCAAGGATGCTAGAGCCCCTAAACTGATTGTTAGGGTAGAGTCCCACGAACCTTGTTTTATGTGTAATGGGGTAGATCATGTACCTAGGGATTGTCCAACCTATTTTGAGATGAAGGAAGAGTGTAATGTTTTAAGCATACCCTTTAGGAAAACATACTCACCTTATTCTAACACCTTCAATCCTGGTTGGAAGAATCACCCTAATTCTAGTTGGAGATCCGACACACAACCTTCTACCCAATCTAGTACCCAATTGAGACAGCAACTTCATCTAATGCACCACAACAATCTTACCTTTGGAAGATGCTTTTAAGTCATTTATGCAGGTACATGCCTATAGTGTGGAAGAGCAAGGCAAGATAAATCAATGGTTTCTAAAGGAGTAACAAGGGGTCAAAGAGGAACAAAAGGTGATAAAGAGCCAACTCACCAAGTTGACTAATTTATTGACAGTTCAAGAGCAAAGTCATTTTCCTTCGTAGCCACAACCTAATCCAAGAGGACAACATATGGTGCAAACCTCCAATCCCATCAATCAAAATGTTAAAGAGGTTAATACCATGATGGACCCACTCTACCATCAAACTTGATTCCTAACACCATGAGTAACAAGGATGAAGCCCCCAAGGAACATGATGCTCATAGTGATTCCATATCAGTGTTTTTCCCTCAAGTACTCCTTAAACTTAAGGAGAGAAATTCGACATTAAAAGGTGAGATTCTTGAACAACTTAAGTAAGTTAAAATTAACCTTCATTTTCTTCATCTCATAAAACAGGTTCCCAACTATGCTAAAGTCATTAAGGATCTATGCACACTCAAGAAGAGGCATAATGTAAAGAAGACAACATTCTTAATGGAGCAAGCAAGTGCGGTAATTGATATCAAGATACCACCCAAGTATAAAGATCCAGGCTGTCCTATGGTGGCTTGCTAAATTGGAAACAAAGCTTGTGGCCAAGCATTGCTAGATTTGGGGGCTAGTGTGAATCTCATGCCCTACTCTGTTTACTTGTAACTCGGTCTAGATGATATCAAACCGACTTCTGTGGTACTTCAATTAGCAGATCGATCAGTAAGAAAACCAAGAGGTATTGTGGAAGATGTTTTAGTGCAAATTGACAAATTCTATTATCCCGTTGACTTTTTGGTGTTAGATACCATTTCTATTGTGAACACAGAGTAAAAAACTCCTTTGATACTTGGAAGACCATTCCTTGCCACTGCCAATGCCCTCATTAATTGTAAGAATGATCTAATGACATTATCATTTGAAAATATGACTCTGGAGGTGAATGTTTTTTGAGTCTCAAGGCAGCCACATAAAGAGGATGAGTGTTTCGACACTTACATGATCGATGAGCTTATTTTGGAGGATGAGTAAATTAAAGATAATCTAATTCTTTAGAATTCTTTCTTAATAATTTTGATTTTTATGATTCTTCAATTTATCTCGATGCTGTTGATATTGTTGATGTTTTTGATAAGTCGTAGGGATTTATTAAGAAATCATGGCAACCATGCTTTGAGGAGTTGCCTAAAAAGAGGGAGGCACCCAAACCATCTTCCGAGGAGACACCAACGTTTAATTTAGCTCCACTGCCCAAAGAGCTCAAACATGCCTTCTTAGACCCAGGTGATACCTTTTCGGTTATTATTTCTTTCAAACTTAGTGATGTACAATGTGATAAATTGTTGAATTTGTTAGGAAAGCATAAATCTACTCTAGGTTTGACTATAGCCGACATAAAAGGTATTAGCCCTTTAATTTGTTCCCATAAGATTTATCTATAAGAAAGAGCTAACCCTCGGAAAGATGCACAAAGAAGGCTAAATCCAACTATGAAAGAGGTAGTTAAGAAAGAAATCTTAAAGCTATTAGATGTGGGAATTATATATCCAATATCCGATAGTAAGTGGATTAGTCCAACTCAAGTAGTTCCTAAGAAAGTCGGGGTGACCGTGGTAAGAAATGAAGAGGGGGTGTTAGAACCAACTAAGGTAGTGACCGAGTGGCATATGTGCATTGATTATAGGAAACTTAATTCGATTACTCGGAAAGACCATTTTGCCCTTCTATTCATAGATAAAATCTTAGAACGTGTGGCTGGTCATCCTTTCTATTGCTTTTTAGATGGGTATTCAGGATACTACCAAATAGAAATTACTTTATAGGATCAAGAGAAGACCACCTTTACTTATCTTTTTGGTGCTTTTGCTCTTCGTAGAATGCCCTTTGGTTTGTGTAATGCACTGGCTACTTTTCAAAGATGCATAATGAGTATTTTTAATGACATTGTTGAAAAATGTATGGAAGTGTTTATGGATGATTTAACTGTGTTTGGAACTTCTTTTGATTCATACTTATCTAACGTGAAAAATGTTTTGTGTAGGTGTGAAGAGAAGAGGCTTGTGCTTAATTGGGAGAAATGTCATTTTATGGTGTCTTTCAGAATAGTTTTGGGCCATATAGTGTCTAAAAAGGGGATAGAAGTGGATAAATCAAAAATTGAATTAATCTCTAAACTACTCACTCCTAAGAATATTAAAGATGTTAGGTCTTTTTTAGGGCATGCCGGGTTTTATAGAAGGTTTATTCAAAATTTTAGTGCTATCTCTAGACCCTTATATAACCTTTTGTTGAAGGATACCAAGTTTAAGTGGAGCCCCGAATGTGAGAAAGCCTTTAAGAAACTTGTCTCTAAACTTACAACCGCCCCTATTATGCAATCACCCGATTTTACCTTGTCTTTTGAGATTATGTGTGATGCTAATGACTATGCTTTAGGGCTGTTTTAGGATAAAGAAAGGAGGGAAAACCATTTGTTGTTTATTATGCTAGTAGAACCTTGAATTATTCTCAAATGATGTACACCACAACCAAGAAAGAATTACTAGCCGTAGTATTTGCATTGGATAAATTTCGCTCTTATTTAACTGGTTCACCTATCACTATATTCATGGATCACTCCGCCCTTAAATCTCTTTTCTAAAAAATGGTTGCTAAGGCCTGTTTGATACGTTGGATTTTGCTTTTGTAGGAATTTGACTTGACCATCAAAGATAAGAAGGGGGTGGAAAATGTTGTGGCGGACCATCTATCTCATTTGGAATTTAAGAATGATACCAACATTTTGCCCATTCATGAAGCCTTTCGGGATGAGAATTTATTTGCTGTCCTTTGTCACACACCATGGTATGCTGACATTGCAAATTACTTGGTTTCCTGTCAAGTTCCATCTACATGGAGTGCACAAGATAAGCGTAAGTTTTTGGCTGAGATAAAGAATTTTTATTGGAATGATCCTTATTTTTTTAAATATTGCCCCGATTAAATAATAAAAAGATACATTATGGATATGGAAATTGATAGTGTGTTAACTTTTTGTCATACTTATGCGTGTGGTGGTCATTTTTCTATTAAAAAGATAGCAGCAAAAAATTTTCATTGTGGTTTTTATTATCATACTTTATTCAAGGATACTAATGAGTTTTGTCATTCATACGAAAGATATCAAAAGTTAGGTTCATTGTCCCATTGTCATATGATGCCTCTCAACCCAATCTTAGTGGTGGAAATCTTTGATTGTTGGGGGATCAATTTTATGGGACCATTCCTACCTTCTTATGGGTATCTTTACATTTTTCTTGCCATTGATTATATTTCTAAATGGGTTGAAGCTATACCTTGCCGCACTAATGATAATAAAATTGTTGTTAAATTTCTTAAAGATCATATTTTATCTAGGTACGGTACTCCACGTGTTATAATTAGTGATCAAAGGTCACATTTTTATAATTGTTCTTTTAAGGCTTTGATGCGCAGGTATGAAGTCACCCATAAGATTTCTACAGCTTACCATCCACAAACCAATGGCCAAGCAAAACTAGCAAATAGGGAGATTAAGTGACTACTTGAAAAAAGGGTAAATCTAAATCGAAAAGATTGGTCTTTGCACCTATCGGATGCGCTTTAGGCATACCGAACAACATACAAGACGGTTCTTGTAGCATCTCCTTATCGGTTGGTATTCGACAAAGCATGTCACTTACTGGTAGAACTTGAGCATAGAGCATATTGGGCTATTCGAAATTTTAATTATGACTTGAAGATGTCCGGTGAGGAGAGGAAAATGCAACTTTGTGAACTTGCAGAGTTGAGGGATGATGCATATGATAATGCTAAGGACTTAAAGTCAAGAATGAAAGCGGTACATAATCAGAAAATACTCTGAAAATTTTTTGAACAAGGTAATCGAGTTTTTCTTTATGATTCTCGGTTACACTTCCATCCAGGAAAATTGCGATCACGATGGAAGGAACCTTATGTTGTGAAGAGTGTTTTTCCAAATAGAGTGACAGAAGTTGAAGATCCCTCCGACGGTCGTGCATTTCGAGTTAATGGCCAAAGGTTGAAGCTCTACTTAGAACATGAACGTGTTGAAAATAGGCCCGAAGAGATCTCTTTGGTGCGCCCAGTTTATCCTTCTTAATCGGGTACTTTCGTTCCATTGTACATTAGTTTTAATTTTGTTGAGTTTTTGTTTTTTATTTTATTTTCAGATGACTGAATTATTTTTATTTCGTACTCTTTTTTGTTATCTTTATTTTTTGTACTTCATTTTTTATTTTTATTTATTTATTTAATTTTCTTTACTTTTTTTTTTCTTTCTCTCGACTTTTTTCTTTCACATTGGAGACAATGCAAGTCTTAGGTTGGGGGATGGAGGAAACATATTTCCTATTTCATACCATTGAATTGTTTGGTGTCACTTTCCCTTTTTCGTTTTAATTTGTTTGTTAAGATAAATTGTTAGAAAAAAAAAATTGAAAAAATTGAAAAATTTAAAAAAATTAGGTTTAGTTTTGTTTGTTTTTAGTATGTTTTCTGTTAGTTGTGGAGTTAATTTACATGTTAATGATATGATTATAATTGAGATAACATATAGCTTTTAGAAGAAGTTAAATCTTGCTTCAGTTTGAGAATAATTTTAAGTGTCGATCTTCATTTAGTTTGAGACTCTGGTTTGCAGTAAGATTGCATGATTAGTTTAAAACATTTGGAGAAGTTTTATGTACGAATGTTTTGTGAATACTTTTGTGGTCTCAACAAGCTCTAGAACTTATTTGATAATCACTTGAGGCAAAATCCTAGAATGCACACTACTTAGGATATGATGTAGGCTATCTTTGGACCGTTTGAGCCTTTCAAGCTTACCTTTGTTATATTTTTCGTTAGTTACTTGTTTGAGTCTTTTTTTAAAAAAAAAATTAGCCTTATTTCTTTTGATAGCCCATTTACTTACCTTTATGAGCAAAAAATATTTTATCCTTACCTTTCTTTTAAGAGAACTTAGTTTATACACATTTGTTGAGAAGCACTTAAGAGGAAAAAATATTACTACCATAACCCAAGTACATTAAAGGAGATAGGTTGGGGGTTGTGGAGAATGAAAACAGAAGGTGAATGGTTATGTGTTAGAAAAAAAGAATAAAAAGAAAAGAGAGACATTATGTGCTATAAAAAGAAGTGAATTATGACAAAGAAAGAAGAAAAAAAGTGTTGAATTATTGAGATAAATACTCGAAAAATGGTTGAATGAGTTGGGTATTGAAGTAAGGCTATTTAATGTTTAAAAAGGTTGTGTTTAAAATTAAGAGGCTAAGTTCTTTTACTTGTTTAATCATTCCTGTTCTTTCTTGACCTTTACCTTAGCCTAACGTTACAAGCCTATTAAAGACCTAGTGATCCGATGTAGTGTGATTTTTGTACATTAGTGGAGAGTGATTTGAAAAGTGAGCCTATGGAGTTTGATTTGTGATTGATGTCACGCAATTTAATATGTTTTTAGAGGCCAAGACTTGTATTCATGAATGTTGTGCATAAAATCATCCGGGTGTTTGGATTAATGGTTTGTGGTAAGATGAATGTTTAAGAGTCGATAACGAATATGAGGTTGATGTTTGGATTGTTTTTGGACTTGGGTGGTATTTAATGATTCTATATGTTATGTGTTATGTGCAATTTTTGAGACAAAAAGTTGAATTACTCTTGGATTAACGCTAACATTGCTTTGTATTGTTTTTAGGATTTTAGGTTTTGTTTTGATTTCTAGTATACAATTCATTTCATTTTTCTTTCGCTTGAATTGCTAGAGACTAGCAATAAGCTAGTAGGGGGTTATGATGAGAGCCAGAAAATGCATCTTAATAGTGTTTATTTGTTAGCATTTAGGGTTAATTTAGGGCTGGATTACACATTTATGCCTTAGTAATTCTTAAGTTTCATTCTTAGTATATTGATTTATTTCAATGCATTTTCAGATATTTTGGGTTTAAAAGAGATGGAAAAGCTAACTTTGATTAAAGCACCAAGATTCTATGCATGTTCACAAGCATTTGGAAAGGAGTTTCACTAAATTGCCAGAATTGCCCGTACAGATCAGTCATTTTTGTGGATTAAACTGTATTGATTCAGAAAGAACCAGGAGATGAGCCTATATGCTTGGAAAGATCCAGATGTCTATTTTCTAGAGAATTTTACAGCTCGTAAATATGGATTTTCTAGAGAAAGTTATGGCAGTTTTAGTAGACAAAGGTCAAGCAGAACCGGGCCTGGACAGCAGCAAAAGCACACGGCCTGAACAGAAACCCTAGGGCGACTTTTCTGTCTATAATGCCTTCTCCATACAGCTATATATAGGAATTTAGACTCAGAGAAAAGGGAGAGAGGAGAGTTTTTGAAGAGAGTTTCCATCTTCTTCTTCCTCAAGGTGATCAAGGATGAACTCCATGTCCAACTAAACTCCAAGCAAAGCGAAATGATGAGTTTCTGGGTGTAGTTATTCTTATTTCTATCTTTGATTCAGTTGTATAGATTGATTGTTAAACATCGTTTATGATTTATTCTTTGATTAAATAAGAAGGATTTGAATTCATATGACAGCTGCAATTTATGTTCTTCTTCTCTTAGATTTTCTTAATCCGGTGATCGCATTCTTCTTCTCCATATAAGTCTAGTCAAGCTTTTCTTATGTCAAAGTTGTTAGATGTAATTGATTTTGGTAGATCTATCTTATAGGTTTGTCCATTACAGCAGTATTATTATTGAAATATATTGCCGCTTCTTGATAATTTATAAGATAGATTTTGTGTGTTTGAATTGGAATTAAGGAGTAATTTATGGTAATTACATTAGGGTATTTATGTGCTTTGATTGAATATTTATCAATTACTTGTTTAGGATGTGAAACTAGTAATTGAGATAAAATATTTGAGTCAAAATAAGAATAAGGCAACGAACTTAGGAACGATTCCTGGAACCTTGTTATTTCTTTATTGAATTCTTCATCATATTTTCACAACTCTCTTATATAATTTCATTCGTAAAGCTCAGATTTTCTTATTTGAACTGTATCGTTTAGTGTTAAGGTTTACACTTTCTTTTGTAGTTCATTTTTCTCGTGGGATTGACATCTCAACTATACACAATAATCGCGTGTTAGTTTGAGCGTTATCAAAGGCCATCATGAGGAGTCGGTTTGTCCCTAGTCACTACTATAGGGATTTGTATCATAAATTACAAAGTCTTACTCATGGCTATAGTAGCGTGGATGACTATTACAAGGAGATAGAGATCACCATGATTCGGGCTAATGTAGAGGAGGATAGAGAAGCTATGATAAGTGCTTAAATAGTCATATTTAAGCCCCTTAATTTACACTTGTTAGACTCTTTACTTATCTATTTTAGTAGATTATACTTCACTTTTGTGTTTTATGTGTTTTTCACAGGTCTTGGACAAAAAGATAACAAAATGGAGCTTTTAGAAGCTAAAGTCAAGTTTTTCCCTCCAGCAAGATGCGCTTGAGCGCATCTCCTTTACGATCGAGCGCACGAGCATACAAGCGCACTTGAAGAAGGCTCGAGTGCACACATGCGATCAAGCGCATCCCACATACGCTCGAGTGCAATTACTCCAGAGGTGGCAGAGCCAGAATTGG
Source organism: Bretschneidera sinensis (assembly GCA_023935145.1). NCBI lineage: Eukaryota > Viridiplantae > Streptophyta > Magnoliopsida > Brassicales > Akaniaceae > Bretschneidera > Bretschneidera sinensis. Next base: position 126,115,973 of record CM043698.1, on the reverse strand, counting down.
ACAAAAGTCTTCTGACTCCAAAAAGGAATTAGGGTTTCGGGACACCATGAAGACCCTATAAATAGGCCTGTAAAACACATAACACACACACTTTTTGTTTGAGACTCGAAGTAGAGAGCTTAGGAGAAGAATTTACGACTCGTCTCCCGAGTCTTCTTTGGTTTTAGTTTTCTGTTTCTACTTCATTATGTCTAGCATGTTTACTTTACTTAGTATGTGTAACTAAACTCCTATAGGGCTCGATTAAAGCCCTAGTTATGCTTTACCACACATTTATTCATTGACTATCTTTACTACAGCCTTGTTAGAATATTTAACTTGATTAATACCTGTTTATATTTACATTCCTTATATGTATATGCCTGATCAACGTATGCATGCGTTATGGATAGGTTAGTCGAATCAATTTGGATGACCGAGTCCTGGGTTCGACATTCGTAACAAAGGATATCCACACCGGATTCTTGGGTTAATCAACATGGGAAACCGGACTAAGCCCTAGGTCCCGTGTGGTTGTCGATCTCCATAGCACTCATGCTCTCTTAAAGAACAACTCAGTATACACCCATGCTGAATCACTTAAAAAGAGAAAATAGTTAGAGTATACACCATGCCTTACTCGTTGCATAGGGAGATCAATAGCCTAAGGTGTGGACCAAGCCCTTAGGTTGGCAACTATTAAATATTCATGATAAGGCTAGAGCATTGAAACCTTAGTAAGTGGGAAAGTATAATTAGTGGTGGATATCATAGCCTTATGCTCTCATTATTGTTATTCACTCACTATCAACTGTTATTTCTCTTTTAACTTAAAGAAATTAATTCTAGAGAGAAATTCACCAATCCCTGTGGAAATGATCTCGCACTTGCACACTATGCTACCATAGACCTTGTGCACTTGTGAGTAAAACAAGTACGATTATTTACTTATTTGTTTAGGTAGATAAACATCCAACAAGCTACCATGGCGAGGTTTTTGAATGGGCTGAACCGGGACATTGCCAACGTGGTGGAGTTGCAACACTACGTGGAGTTGGACGACATGGTGCATATGGAAATAAAGGTGGAACGAAAAATTAAAAGGAAAGGAACTCATTCATTCCAAAATTGTTGGAAATCACCTAAGTAAGATGCCCAGGTGGTGATCTTCCAAACACCCAAGTCTTGAGTGACTTGTAGAAAGAATTTCAGCAATCAACCACAATAACAGAAAATCAAAGAAAGAAAAGAAGACAAGCAATTGTTGTCGAGGTTCGGCAATGTGCCTATGTCCCCGTGAGTTCCTCTTAACTCTCTAAACTAATCAATGGTTTTTACAAAGTTACAGCAATCCCCTTCAAGAACCCACAATGGTCTTGAAGAAACAAGAAGAAAATAAAGGAGATTACAACTCACTCTCTATACTACTCTCTCTTGTTTACAACCAGCCTAACAAAGAGTCCCTCTTGTGTTTGTCACTCTTACACAATTCTCTCTAAGTGTTTACAATTGATCTCACAATATCACATTAATCTCACGTGTTCTTCTATGTATCTCTTATGTTATCTTATGTGAAAAGTGAGGCTTGAGAACCTTTTTTATAGCCTTTCATTTCTTAGACAATCTTGTGAATCAATCTCTCCCCTTTGATCTTAATTTCCTTGAAATCCTAGGCCTTCATTTATCTCCAAGTTATGCTGTGCATTTTGGCCTTGTGCGCACTGGTCTTGGAGTGCCTTGAAGCCTCCTATATGCTTGCAAAGGAGTGTGCCTAGCGCTGCGCCGCTCAGCAAGGTGCGGTGCGCCGCTAGGGCAGAGTACGCTGGTGGAGCTTCTGGATGGTGCGCCCCTGCCTGCTGCACGGTGCGCCCCCCACCCGATCCTGGAACATGCCTCTCTGGAAGGCGCACCGCACACTGGTGCTGTGCCTTCCCGCTTTAGCTGTTGTGCACACTAGTTTCTGCCTAGGTGCAGAAGTGTACACACTAGTGCGCATGGTCTTCCCATGTTCCAAATTGATGCACACACATGTGTGCAACCTTCTAACTTGCTGAAATTTAATATCCCATAATTGGTTTAGACTTTAACCAATTTTAAACCATGGATGAACCTGCTTGAACCTTAGACAAATAACAACAATCTCTACCTTTGTCTAAGTGTTCAAAAAACCTGAACCATTGTGCAGAAAGCTTCAGGATCCAAACTCATCTAGAGTCTCCAATTAACCAACTCCAATCCTAAGTAATTCAAGGTAATGATTGAACTTACTTAGAGGTAGAACTTTAGTACCCAAGTCAGCAGGATTTTCTTCTGTGGCAACCTTGTCCACATGGATGCATCCTTTCGTAACATTTCCCCGAATGAAATGATACCGAACATCCATATGCTTCATCCTTTCATGGAATATAGGATTTTTACACAAGTGCAAGGCACTTTGACTATCTGAAAATACCACAACCTGCTCATCCAGTACCTTAAATTCTTCAAGCAACCCTTTGCACCACATAGCTTCCTTAATGGCCTCCGTAGCTGCTATTTATTCTACCTCGGTTGTTGAGAGTGCTACCATTGGTTGCAGTTGAGCCTTCCAACTTACACAACATCCATTTAAGTTGAAGAAATAGGAAGTAATTGATCTCTTTTTATCCCTGTCTGCTCCATAGTCTGAATCAGGAAACCCCACAAGGCAGATTGCATTACCCCTCTTCTCATATACCAGCCCTACTTCTGGGCTTCCCTTCAAATACCTCAGCAACCACTTCATCCCAAACCAATGCTCTTTTCTAGGATTACTCATAAACCTGCTGAGAACACTCATTGCATGAGCAATGTCCAGTCTAGTGCTCACCATGGTGTACATAATTGAACCAACCGCACTAGAATAGGGGACTTTCTCCACCTCCGATCTTGGACATTGATCACTGGAGAACTTGAAATGACCAGCAAGGGGAACCTTCGCTGGTTTGCTATCTTTCATAGAGAATTTAAATATCATTTTCTCTATGTAGGAAGTTTGGGAGATTTTCAATTTGTTTTTCTCCCTTTCCCGGATGATACACATCCCAAGGATCTTCTTTGCATGACCAAGATCTTTCATCTCAAACTCCTCATTGAGTTGAGCCTTTAATTTCTTTATCCTCTTCATGCTGCTCCCAACCAACAATATGTCACCAACATAAATGAGAATGATCACCATCTCCTCAACTTTTTGCCCCTTATAGTACAAGCAAGAATCATAGTAGCAGTCACAGGCAGCTAGAGAGAGAAGTTCTCAACTGTGAACAGTGTTGCCCATGGTCACCAGCACTTCTCTCCTCATTCTTCTACTCTTTCTGTGCCATTCCTTCAGTTTAGTTCAGCATGGGGAAGAAGAAACCTCCCAGGAAACCTCCTCTCACAATCCAGGATCAGAATGATCTGGAATATGTCCAGAATCATTTTAAGAACAAAGCTGCTACAGTAGCTTTGTCGCGAGAAGAAGTTTCAGGTAATACAAGCATGGATGGAGCCAAGGGACCATCCAAAGGATTAGCATCTTCTTCCTACTCCTTAGGAGAGGAATATTCCCAAGCCTTAGGGTCTCAAATGGAGGCTTCCAGCTTGGGGAGGAATAGAAGCTTTGTTGGAGTTTCGAAGGTGAACAGTACCAAGGATCAATTTCAAAGCAATACTGCCTGCCAGACATTGCAAGAAGAGCCCCTAGACATTGAAGATGAGAACCAAAGCTCCTCTGAGGAGAGTATAGAGAGCTCAGGTCAAATGGAGTCCAGTTCTTCCAGTGAGGAAGATGATTCAAGCTGTGAAGCTACTGTTCATGGCAGGAAGCCTGTGGTAAGGCAAGGAAGAGAAAAGGAAAGCAGTGAGTCTAGGTCTCATCCTCCAATGAAGAATAGGGGCCTCTAAGCTGACTCAAAGTACAATGCACCCCCCTGCTCCAGGTCCTGTGGGAGCCCAGCATCCCTCCAAGTCTGTGGGAAAAAGGCCAGCTAACAATGAAGAGACTAAGAAGGCCCCCTGGGTCAGCCTCTTTGCAGAGAATAGAACACAAAGCAAAGGTCTCCCATTCTCTACTATATCCAGTGAGGGAGGAGTTGTTAAAGTCTCTCAAGAAGATGTGCTGGAAGTTTTTGAGAGCCAACCTTTCTGCTTGGTGGGGTATTTTGCTGGAATATTTCCAGGAAGAGCAGCCCTCAAAAAGCTCATTGAATCCTGGAAGGTAAGTGTCCACACTCAGTTTCATGAAAATGGATGGATAGTATTTAGATTTGACAATGAAGCTGCTAGCCTAAATGTGTTGCAAGAAGACCCTTACCAAGTATATGGTAGGCCTTTGCTCTTGAAGTCATTGCCTAAATTTTTTAAGTTTGGCAATGAGGAAATCACTACAATCCCTGTATGGATCTAGATAAAGGGCTTACCCCTTCAGCTGTGGTCATCTAACTGCCTTAGCAAGATTGGCACCTTAATTGGGAGACCACTATATGCTGACCAATTCACTAGGACCAAAGAGAGAATATCTTATCCTAGACTTCTAGTTGAAATGGATATAGCTAAGGAAATACAATGCACTGTTCCATTGTCCCTCCTAAATGGAGATACTTATGAACTAAAGATTTGCTATGAAAACCTTCCTAGATTTTGCTCTAAGTGTAAGGTTGTAGGGCATGACCTACACTCCTGTAACCAGAATGCCAACCTAGAAAGGGGAAGGAAAAGCAATGAGAAAGGGAAAGAGCCTGCTAGAAAGGAAGCACCCAAGTCAATGGGTGATATAACTAAAGAGATGACAAATCAGACTGTGGAGCCTAGTGAAGCTAGGGATAGGTTGGATGGGCTGGATAAGGATAATCCTACCCATGAACCTAGAGAAGCTGTCCAAGCAGAGAATGGTGAAAATGAGGCTGAACAATGCCACAATGGTCCAAGGGGGGAAGGAATCCAGGGGACCACTAATCCCCAAATCCAAGTGGTGGCTGGCCTTAAATCTCCCATGCACCCTGACCATCCCAGCATGGTCCCAAGGAAAAAATCAGGCCTTGCCCAAGGCAACAGTGAAAGGGACAAGGGCCCTGAGGTCCATGGTGGTGATGAGTTCAAAGTAATCAAGAGGAAGAAAGGAAGACCAGAACAAAAAGGCACTCAATCATCTAGGAAGGGAGGGGCTGCCTCCCAACCTCATCAATGATAGTGGCATGTTGGAACATCAGGGGCTTTAACAAGCCCCTGAAACACAATGGGGTACTGCGCCTCATGAAGAAAAACAAAGTTGATATAATGGGAATTTTGGAATGCAAGCTTGATGAAGCAAAGCTGCTTAAGATTATGGGCAATAAATTCCTTCAGTAGAGGCAGGTGAACAACTTCTCCACTCACTCATCAGGCAGAATTTTGATACTTTGGGATCCCTCAAAGGTGAGCCTTACTTCAATTGATATATCTCCCCAAGTTATCCATTGTAATGTTACTTGTACTGTCTCTTCTTGTAGCTTTGTAATCAGTTTTGTTTATGGTTTGAATTCCATTGTTTCTAGGAGGCCCCTATGGGATAACCTTTGTAATTTCAGTTATGATTTGTCTTCCCCTTGGCTTGTCTTGGGTGATTTCAATAATGTTTTTGCTATTGATGAAAAATCTAATAGGCTGCCTGTAACAGATTATGAGATTAGGGACCCCTCCTTTTGTTGTAGGGAGACAGGATTAAGTGATGTTAATGTTGCCGGGTGCTTCTTCACATGGACCAACAATAAGGTGTGGTGCAAGCTGGATAGAGCCATGGTCAACAATGTGTGGTTCCAAAAGGGGATAAGAGCTCAAGCTTCCTTTCTCCCTGCTGGGTGCCTCTCTGACCACTCTCCATGTATTGTAAGCCTGATGGAAGAGGTTTGTGGGGGTAGGAGATCTTTCAAATTTTTTAATATGTGGGCAGATCATGACATGTTCTTAGACATTGTAAGTGCTCAATAGGGTTGCCCTGGAAGGGGCACCAAACAGTTCATTCTTTGTAAGCTTTTGAAAGGCCTCAAACCCCACCTCAAGAACCTCAACAAGAACCACTTCAGCCACATATCTGAGAGAGCCATGGAGGCTGCAAACATACTAAATGGCCTGCAGCAAGACCTTCATGACAACCCTTATGATGCTGAGCTTCAGGAAAGGGTGGCAACTGCTAGGTTAAAAGCTTTCCAACTTGCTGAGGCTGAGAGAAGCTTTCTATCACAACAAGTCAAATGTAAGTACCTTCTCAATAGTGATAGAGGGACCAAATTTTTCCATGCCTTGGTCAAGAGAAGGTCTTCCAAGAATCACATTGCCTCTATTAAAGCTGCCAATGGATATCAAACAACTTCTGAAGCTGAAATGGTCCAGGAGTTTACTAGATTCTACAAGGAGCTTTTAGGCTCTTCTAGTAGATGCTCTCCTATTGAGATGGTAGTCATTAGAGATGGGCCTGTCCTTCAGGAAAGCTAGGCTGTTGAATTGGTTAAGCAGGTTACAGATGAGGAGATCAAGGCTGCATTGTGGAGCATAGGGGAGGATAAGTCCCCTGGTCCAGATGGTTTCTCCTCAAAGTTCTTCAAGAAAGCATGGGGGGTGATCCAAAAAGAGATTATAGAAGCTGTCCAAGAATTCTTTCTGAATGGGAAGATCCTAAAACAACTAAACCACTCTTCTCTTGTTTTGATACCCAAAGGGAAGTCTGTCTCTAAAGTTGAAGAATTCAGGCCTATAGCTTGCTGCAATGTTCTGCACAAAGTTATCTCTAAGATCCTTGCTTCTAGGCTGGCTCCATGCTTGATCCACTTGGTCAACCCTGCTCAGGCTGCCTTCATAAAGGCTAGGAGCATGGCTGAGAACATCTACCTTGTCCAAGAATTGCTCAGGAGATATTGTAGGAAGAGAGTCCCTCCTAGATGCATGATCAAAATTGACCTTAGGAAAGCCTATGATACTGTGGAGTGGGAGTTCTTAGGTAGTCTTTTAGAAGGCCTGAAGTTTCCTAGAAAGTTTAAAGACTGGATTATGGAATGTGTCACCACTACTACATTTTCTTTATCCATTAATGGTATCCTTCAAGGTTTTTTTAAAGGTAAAAGGGGCTTGAGGCAAGGTGATCCACTTTCTCCCTATCTATTTGTGTTGATTATGGAATACCTATCAAGGCTGCTTAGGAGATTGAATGTGGAAGAGGGGTTCAGATTCCACCCCAAGTGTGAAAAGCTCAAGACTACTCACCTGGCCTTTGCTGATGATCTGATTTTGTTTGCTAGAGGGGAGGCCAAATCAGTGGGAATGCTCATGAAATGTGTCAAAACCTTCAGTGATTGCTCAGGGCTGAAGACTAGCCTGGCAAAATCTAACTTTTATCATGCTGGGGTAAAGCCTGAGGAGGTTTTGGAGATTAGTATATGCATTGGAATGGAGGAAGGCAGCCTCCCATTCAAGTACCTAGGGGTCCCTCTTACATCTGCAAGGCTGAATGCCTCTCATTATGCCCCCCTTATAGAGAAAATTTCTGGCTACATCAATGTATGGGATGGCTCCTCTTTATCATATGCTGGGAGGTCTGAACTTATCAAATCTGTGCTTCAAGGTGTGGAGTGCTTCTGGCTGGCCATCTTTCCCATCCCTGGTAACATCCTTGATAAGATCATTAAACTATGTAGAACCTTTCTCTGGAATGGCAAGAATGGGGGCATGAGAAAAGCTCTTGTTGCTTGGTCAGACATTTGTAAGCCAAAATCAGAAAGGGGTCTTGGGTTGGTAGAGCTCAAAACTTGGAACAAGGCTCTCCTAACAAGGGTCTTATGGAATATTCATATGAAAAAAGACTCCCTTTGGATCCAATGGGTCCAGCACTACTATCTGTTTAACAAATCCATATGGGAGATCAAGGCAAACAAAGATGACTCCCCCCTCTGGAAGAGGATCCTGGAAATTGGAGATGAGATGGTTGGCCAGCCACCTTGTTTCCAGCAAGCTACTAACAAGCTAATGGAATGGAGGCTGCATGATGAGCTAACCATCAAAAAAGTGTACAATGATATGAGATAGAAAGTCAGTAAGGTCAGATGGGCTTCCCTGGTCTGGAATGGTCACTGCCCCCCTAAACAATCTTTCATTCTTTGGCTGGCTGTTAGGGATAGACTTCTCACCAAAGACAAGCTCCACCTTGAAGGGAACGATAAGCTCTGCCCCCTATGTACTGACCAGGAAGAGACCAAAGACCACTTTTTCTTCTCTTGTAGGATTAGCAAGGTTGTCTGGAACTCCATAAATATGTGGCTGGGTACTAGAAGGAAAATGAGAACCATTGAGAGTGCTATCAGATGGACAATGAATGTCAAAGGCACTGGCCCTCCAGCTGTTGCTAGAAAGACAGCCCTTGCAAGCACAGTCTACCACATATGGCTGGCAAGAAATGCCAAGATATTTGACAAAGCTCCTGCCTTACCTGCTAGCTTAGTGAAGAAGATCCAGATTGGTATCTATAGAAGTGTCTATGCTGCCTGCCCTGAGTTTAGGCTGCTGATTTAGGCTGCTTCCATCCTGTCTGTTATTTTGTTCAGGGTATGCCCTGTTGTACTGTATGTCTGGTTTTTTCTGTATCTCCTGGGTATGCCCAGATCCCTTGTATACTCTTTGGTTAGTGGGTTATTGGTTGGCTGCATGTTTAGGCCAGCAGGCTCTATGTTAGTTCCCAAGGCTTGTTGGCTTGTATAGCTCTTTGGCTGGGCTTAAGCCTCTTGTCTATTTTGTATATGCATTATTTGTAAATCTCCTGGGTATGCCCAGTGATCCTTTTGTACATTTTTGATCATTCAATACAAGTTTATTTACAGATAAAAAAAAAGAATCATAGTAGCTCCATCACCCGGGCAAGCTAGAGAGAGAAGCTCTCAACTGTGAACAGTGCTTGCCCATGGTCTCCCAACCATCTCTCCTCCTTCTCCACATTTTTCTGTGCCATTTTCCCTCCTAGCTTCAGTATGGGGAGTAGGAAACCCTCTAGGAAGCCTCCTCTATCAGTCCAGGAACAAAAAGATCTGGATTATGTCCAGAATCACTTCAAAAACAAAGCAGCTACAGTAACTATGTCGTGAGATGAATTTTCTGTTAGTTCCAGCAAGGATGGGACCAAGGGTCCATCCAAAGGGTCAGCTTCCTCTTCCTGCTCATTGGGAGAGAAGGATTCTCAGTCTTTAGGGCCTCAAATTGAAGCTTCAGTCTTGGGCAGGGATGGAAGCTCGGCCAAGACATCAATGGTGAACAGTACCAAAGTTCAAATGCAGGGCCAGGAAGCTAGCCAGGCAATGCAAGAGGAGTCTCAGGCATTAGAAGATGAGACCTTAAGCTCCTATGAGGAGAGTGTGGAGGGCTCAGACCAAGTGGAGTCCTACTCTTCTAGTGAGGAAGATGACACAAGTTGTCAAGCTACTGTTCATGGAACTGTTCATGGTAGGAAGCCTTCAGCAAGACAAGGAAAGGAAGAGGATAGCTGTGAGTCCAAGCGTCTCTCCCCAATGAAGAATGGGAACTCTCCCCCTGGCTTAAGGGACAATGTAGTCTCCCCTGAACCAGGTTCTATGGGAACTCAGCAAAACCCTAAGTCTAATGACAAGAGGCCTGTTGCACATAAAGAGTCCAAGAGAGCCCCATGGGTCAGTCTATTTGCAGAGAATAGAAAACAAAGTAAGGGCCTCCAGCTTTCCTCCATAGCCAGTGAGGGAGGAATAGTCAAAGTCACTCAAGAAGATATGCTGGAAGTGTTTGAAGATCAACTTTTCTGCTTGGTAGGATACTTTTCTGGGAGATTTCTGGGAAGGACTGCTCTGAAAATGCTCACTGAATCTTGGAAGGTAAAGGTCTCTACTCAATTTCATGAAAATGGGTGGATAGTGTTTAAATTTGATAATGCTGAGTCCAGTTTAAATATGCTACAAGAAGGTCCTTACCAAGTTTATGGTAAGCCTTTGCTTTTGAAGTCAATACCTAAGTTCTTCAAGTTTGGTAATGAAGAAATCACTACCATCCCTGTATGGATTCAACTAAAAGGTTTACCCCTTGAGCTATGGTCAGCAAGCTGTCTTAATAAGATAGGCACCATTATTGGGAGGCCCCTCTATGCTGACTAATTTACAGAGAGTAAAGAGAGAATCTCCTATGCCAGATTACTTGTGGAAATAGATGTAGCTAAGGACATTCAATTCACTGTTCCATTGACTCTACTTAATGGAGATACATTTGAACAAAAGATTGCATATGAAAAACTTCCTTGGTTTTGTTCAAAATGTAAGGTAGTAGGTCATGACCTTCACTCCTGCAGCCTCAATACTACTTTTGTTAAGGGGAGTAAGCCAAAGGGAAAAGGGAAAGAGCCTGCTAGACAGGATGAATCAAAAAGCCCAAAGGATAAGGCCAAAGGAGTGAGCAACTTGAATGAGGAGACAAGTGGGGCTGCAACAAGATTGGATTTTCCAGCCAGGGGAAGTCCGGCCCAAGAGCATAGAGAAGCAGTCCAAGTAGAGAATGATCAAGCAAGAGAAGAATCCAGCCCTAGTGATGTAAGGGTGGAGGAGGACCAGGTGACTTCTTCTCCTCCTATTCAAGTGGTGGCTGGGCTAAAATCATCCCATCCTCCTAAGCCTGGATACAAGGAGCTTAAGCAAAAGCCTGATCAAGAGAATGAAAATGGTGAGAGAGATAAAGGACATAGTGGCCCTAATGTGCAGGGGAGTGGCTTTCAAATAGTCAAGAAAAAGAAAAGAAGGCTAGTCCAAAAAGAACCACATTCAACTAGGAAGGGAGGGTCAGCCTCCCTACCACACAAATGATAGTTACATACTGGAACATCAGGGGCTTTCACAAGCCCTTGAAACACAATGGGGTGCTACACCTCATAAAGGAAAACAGGGTTGATGTAATGGGGATTTTGGAATGCAAGCTTGATGAGACAAAGCTGCTAAAGATTATGGGAAATAAATTCAATGAGTGGAGCCAGGTCAACAACTTCTCCACCCACTCATCAGGTAGAATTTTGTTACTTTGGAACCCCTCAAAGGTTAGTCTCTCTATTATTGAATCATCACCCCAAGTTATCCATTGTAACGTTTCATGTAATTTTGTAATCAGTTTTGTGTATGGTTTCAACACCATTGTATCAAGGAGGCCTTTATGGGACAATCTTTGTAATTTTAGCTATGACTTGTCTTCCCCTTGGCTTGTCTTGGGTGATTTTAATAATGTCTTTGCTACTGATGAGAAAACTAATGGGCTGCCTGTAACAGATTATGAGATTAGGGACCCCACTTATTGTTGTAGGGAAACTGGTTTGTCAGATGTCATTGCTAGTGGTTGCTTCTTCACATGGTCCAACAACAAAGTTTGATGCAAGCTGGATAGAGCAATGGTTAACAATGTGTGGTTCCAAAAGGGGATGAGAGCCCTAGCTTCTTTCCTTCATACTGGTTGCATCTCTGACCACTCTCCTTGTATTGTAAGGTTGATGGAAGAGGTTTGTGGGGGTAGGAGATTTTTCAAATTTTTTAACATGTGGGCTACTCATGATAAGTTCCTGGACATAACAAGAACTTATTGGGGCTGTCCAAGGAGAGGCACTAAACAGTTCATTCTATGTAAACTCTTGAAAGGCCTCAAACCCAATCTCAAGAATCTCAATGAGAAGCACTTCAGTCATATATCTAAGAGAGCCTTTGAGGCTGCAACCAAACTGACTAGCCTACAACAAGAGCTTCATGACAACCCTAATGAAGCTGATCTACAAGTGAGGGTGGCTAATGCAAAGCTGAAAGCATTCCAGCTTGCAGAGGCTGAGAGAAGCTTCTTATCCCAACAGGCTAAATGCAAGTACTTACTCAACAGTGATAGGGGGGCCAAACTATTTCATGCTCTGGTCAAGAGAAAGTCTACCAAAAACTATTTAGCTTCTATAAGGTTAGCCAATAGTAGTCAAAAAACCTCTGAAGCTAAAGTAGTTATGGAATTCACTAAATTCTACAAGGAGCTCCTAGGCACTTCCAGCAGCTGTACCCCCATTGAGATAGCGGTTATTAGAGAGGGGTCTGTTCTTCAGGAGAACTGATTACGCCCAAAACATAACGCGGTTATTGTAGTATAGTTTTGGGGTGTCGATTCCACAGGGAAACAAGTTAATTACAAAAGAAGTTATAAACTTTAACACTAACGAAAATGATTAAGTGAGAGAATATGAGTTTTGATAATGCAATATTGTGTAAAAGAGTTGTGCGAATATAACGATGAATATAAATAAGAAATAACAAGGTTCCGGGAATCCTCCTTAGGTTCGTTCCCTATTTCCACTCTTGATTCAAATTTTTATCTCGATTGCAAGTTTCACATCCTAAACCGGCAATCGGAAATTATTCAATCAAGCACATTTATATCTCTAATATAATTGCTACAAATTACTCTTTGATTTCAATTCAAGCACACATGATTTATCTTATAGATTAGCAAGAAACGACAATATATTGCAATAATGATATCACAGTAATGGCCGATCTATAAGATAAATATACCGAAATCAATTACATCCAAACAACTTGACATAAGAAAAGCTTGACTAGACTTATGTGGAGTAGAAGGATGCAATCACCGGATTGAAAGAAACTAAAAGAAGAAGAATATAGAATACAGCTATCACATGAACTCAAATCCTTCTTAATTAATCAAAGAGTAAATCATAGACAATGTTTTAACAAAAAGTCCATACAAATGAATCAAGAACAGGAAATAAGGAACAATAAAACCCTAAGGATTCATCCCTTTCCCTTGTTTGATGATTAGTTAGCCATGAAACTCAAGGTGGAAAAATAATATAGATGTTCTCCCCTTGATTTCTTGGCCATGGAGCTCAAGGCGGAAGAACAATGTGGATGTTCTCTCCTTGATTTCCAACTTACGAAAACTTAAACGAAATGCTAAAAGCTTCTTCAATTTTTATCTATCAAAAACTGTCTTTATTTTTCTCCCCGAGCTCTCTCCCGGCTGCAAACCTTAAGCATATATTTATAGCCCACGAGGGAGAGCTGTCTTTGCTTTTCTTAATTTGAGTCTGAATTGGAGTCCATGTGCGCACTGCTGAGGGAGAGCTGTCTTTGCTTTTCTTAATTTGAGTCTGAATTGGAGTCCATGTGCGCACTGCTGGAAAGTGAAGGCTGGAACGTGAAGGTGGTCCAGCAGCATGTGCGCGCTGCTGGCTTTGTCTGAGCGTGCGCCTGGGTGCTGGAAAGTGAAGGCTGGAATGTGAAGGTGGGTCCAGCAGCGTGTGCGTGTGTCCAAGTGTGCGCCTGGGCGCTGGAAAGTAAAGGTGCAGCGTTAGTTGGCGAGGGGCGCGGCGCTGATGGCTGAGGGGCGCAGCGCTGCTTCATGGGCGCCTAGGCGCTCCTCTTGTTTGACTGGGCGCCTAGGCGCTCTCTTGTTTGCCTGGGCGCCTAGGCGCTGGTTCATGTTTTCCTGGGCGCCTAGGCGCTGGACAGTGAGAGGTGAGGCGCTGGGCTTTGTTCTGGAGGCCTGAACTGTTTCTGCTAAAACTACCATAACTTTCACTAGAAAAATCCTTTTTTCGAACCGTAAAATTCTCCAGAAAATAGACTTCCGGATCTTTCTAAGCATATATGGCTCATCTCCTGGTTCTTCCTACATCAATACAGTTTAATCTGCAAAGATGATTGATCTGTACGGGAAATTCTGGCAATTTAGTGAAACTCCTTCAGCTTGTATGCAGAAGTGCACACACTAGTGTGCCTACCCTTAACTTGTTCCAAAGTGATGCACACACTTGTGTGCAGTCTTTTAACTCAATGTACTTTATTGCTCCAACCTTGGTTTAGACTTTTAATCATCTTTAAATCATTTTTGGAAATGTCTAAACCTTGGACAAAAACGAGCACCGACACCCAAGATCTTTTGGCGCTTTAAACATGGATCGCTTTATCATCTCTTTTGTACTCAACGCACCTGAAAATGGATCGAATTAAGTCAATGATTTATGAATAACACTTTAGAGTTATCAAAATGTAAAAGTGCGATTACGACCGAGATTAACCCTAAAGTGTTAACAATTAAGTATTGTTTAGATGCATTTTATGACTCTCATCACAACCCCCAACTAGCTTATTGCTAGTCCCTAGCAATTCAAGCGAAAGACATGAAATGAGTTCTTTATTTAGAAATTAATGCAAAATACAACAATGCTAGTGTTAACCAAGAGTGATTCAAAAATCTTTGTGTCAAAAATCATGCGTAACATATAGCATATAGAATCATTAAATTTCACTCAAATCCAAAAATAATTCAAACATCAATCTTAAAATCGTTATTGACTCTTAACATCCATCTTACCACAATCCATTAATCTGAACATCCGGATGATTTTATGCACAATATTCATGAATACAAGTCTTGGCCTCTAAAAATAAATCGCGTGACATCAATCACAAAAAAAAAGCTCCATAAGCTTACATTTCAAACCACTCTCCACTATTGTAGAAAAATCACATTACATTGGATCATAGGTCTTTAATAAGCTTCTAACGTTCGGTTAAGGTAAAGGCTAAGAAAGAATGGGAAGAATTCACAAGTAAAAGAACTTAATCTCTTAGTTTTGAACATAGCTCTTTAAGCACTGGATAACCTTACTTCAGTACCCAACTCTTCCAACCATTTTTATTTTTATTTTTTATTTTTCTTTTCGAGGATTGTCTTCTCAACAAATCACCATTTGTTTTTCTTTTCTTTTGTATTTTGGCATAAAAGACCATTCACCTCCTTTTTCATTTCTTTCTTTTCCACAACCCCAAACTTATCTCCTTTAATGTACTTGGGTTGTGGTAGTGATATTTTTTCATATTTCCACCCTTACTCATTTTAAGTGCTTCTCACAACATGTGTATAGTTAAATTCTTTTTAAGAGAGAGGTAAGAATATTCTCTTTAGGCTTATAAGGGTAAGTGAATGGGTTTTTAAAAGAAACCAGGCTCAACTTCGTTTTCAAGAAAAAAAAAAAGGCTCAAATAGGTGACTAGTGATATATATCGCAAGGGTAGGTTTGAAAGGCTCAAACGGTTCAAAAATTGCCTATATCATATCCTAAATAATGTGCATTCTAGGAATTCGCCTCAAGTGGTTATCAAGTAAGTTCTAGAGCTTGCCGAGACCGCAAAAATATTCACAAAATAATCACGCATAAAACTTTTCTAAATGCTTACGATTAATCATACAATCTTACCACAAGCTAGAGTCTCTAACCAAATCAAGATTGATACTTAAATTAATTTCAAACCGAAGCAAAATTTAATTTCTTCTAAGTGCTATATGCTATCTCAATTAAGGTCATATCATTGACATGTGAATAACTCCAAGGCTAACACAAAGCATGCAAAAAAAAAAAACAAACCCCCTTTTTTTATTATTTTTTTATTATCCTAACAAACAAAACGTAGGAAAGTGACACCAAGCAGTTCAATGGAAAAAGGAAAGAAATGTGTTTCCTCCACCCCCAACCTAAACATTGCATTGACCTCAATGTGAAAGAAAAAGGAAAAGAAACTCCCTTTGTTGGCCAAAAGTGCACAGAAGCTAAAAATTGTGCACCACCATTTGAATTGCTTTGCATATTTGTCCCTGAAAAAGAAACACGAAAGTAAAACTGGAAAACAGCAAAATACTAATAATAAACACGAAAAAGAATTATGAACAGAAAAGAAGAAAAAAAAATAAACAAATAAAAAGGATATGCTTTGGGGTGCCTCCCATGAGCGCTAAGTTTTACGTCTTCAGCCAGACGATGCACCACTGTCACTGATGGCCTCATTGTGGTGCTGAAAATGAGGCCCCTGGTTCAATGGCCTCAGTGTTAATCTTTTGGCAAGGAATACTTAAAGTCCACCACATATGGCTCAAGTGTTCTTGGTGTTGCCCATTTACAATCAGCAGTAGGGTATTTGATTCCCGCATCCATGTGACTTCTCTCAAGCAACTCCTCAAAGCATGGTTTCCCATATTTCTTAAAAAATCCCTGTGACTTATCACAAATATCAATAATGTTAACGGCATGGGGATAAATTGAAGAATCATTGAATTCTAAATTATTAGGAGGGAATTCCAAAGAGTTAGAATTATCTTCAATGTTCTCATCCTCTAAATTAAGCTTATCAATCATATAAGTGTTGAAACACTCATCCTCTTCAATTGGCTGCCTTGAGATTCGGAAAACATTTACCTCTAAAGTCCTATTTCCAAATGATAATGTCATTAGGCCATTCCTACAATTAATGAGGGCATTAGCAGTGGCAAGGAATGGTCTTCCAAGTATCAAAGGAATTTTGGACTCTGTATTTACCATAGAAACAGTATCTAAAACCAAGAAGTCAACAGGATAATAGAAATTATCAATTTGTAACAAAATATCTTCTACAATACCTCTTGGTTTTCTTACCGATCTATCCGCTAGTTGAAGTACCACAGAGGTTGGTTTAATCTCACCTAAACCGAGTTGCAAGTACATGGAGTATGGCATGAGGTTCACACTAGCTCCCAAATCTAGCAATGCTTGGCCACAAGATTTGTTTCCAATTTGGCAAGCCACTGTTGGACAGCCCGGATCTTTATATTTGGGCGGTGTCGTACTATCAATTACCGCACTTGCTTGCTCCGTTAAGAATGCAGTCTTCTTAACATTGTGCCTCCTCTTGAGTGTGCATAGATCCTTGATGACTTTAGCATAATTGGGAATCTGTTTTATAACATGAAGAAGAGGGAGGTTAATCTTAACATGCTGAAGTTGTTCAAGAATCTCGCCTTTTAGTGCTGAATTTCTCTCCTTAGGTTTAAGGAGAGCTTGAGGGAAAGGCACCGGTGGAGAATAATCATCATGGGCCTCTTGTTCCTTGGACGCTTTATCCTTGTTGTCCACAGTATTAGGAATCAAGTGTGGTGGTAGTGTGGGTCCATCAATTTTCTTACCGCTGCGGGTGATTATGGCGTTAACCTCTTTAATATTTTGATTTTTCGGATCAGAGGTTTGTGCCATATGTTGTCCCCTTGGATTTTGTTGCGGCTGTGAAGGGAACCGACCTTGCTCTTGAATTGTCAAGAAACTAGTCAACTTGGTGAGTTGACTTTTTATCTCCTTTTGCTCATCTTTGATCCCTTTTTGCTCTTCTAGCACCCGTTGATTTATCTTGCCTTGTTCTTCCACACTCTTGGCATGTACTTGCAGAAATGACTTAAACATATCTTCCAAAGGTAAAGATTGTTGTGGTTCATTAGATGAGGTTGCTTCCGGTTGCCATTGGGTACTAGAGTGGGGATGAGGTTGTATATCGGATCTCCAACGGGTGCTAGTTTGGGCTGGGGGTTGTGTATCGGGTCTCCAATTAAAATTTGGGTGATTCTTCCAACCGGGATTATAGGTGTTAGAATAGGGTGAGTATGGTTTGCTAGAGGATATACCTAAAGCATTACACTCTCCTTTCATCTCAAAATAGGTTGGACAATCCCTAGGCACATGATCTACCCCATTACACATGAAACAAGGCTCACGGGACTCTACCCTAGCAACTGGTTCGGGGGCTCTAGCATCTTTGGCTCTTAAAACTTCAATTTCCTTAGTTAGGGCCTCTAAACGGGCTTTAAGGCTGTCCTCTTCCTTAAGTTGGTAGATTCCAGTGGGTTGATTTCTCCTAGTACTTTCAATGGCACTCGGTCCTGTCCAAGTGTGGGCTTTTTCTGATAGGTCATCTAGGAAATCTATGGCTTGATCGGGATCTTTTTGAAGAAAATCCCCATTACACATCATTTCTATGAATTGCCTCTCCCTACTTAGGAGTCCATCATAGAAATAGCTGACTACCCGCCAACTTTCATACCCATGGTGTGGACAAGAATTTAAAAGGTCCTTGAAACGTTCCCAAACTTGATATAAGGTTTCACTCTCCTTTTGTGCAAAGTTTGAGATTTGTCTCTTAAGGTTGTTGGTCTTATGGGTTGGGAAGTGTTTTTGGAAGAAAACTCGGGTCATCTCATCCCAACTACCAATAGACCTAGGCCTTAATGAGTACAACCAAGTCTTGGCTTTTTCCTTAAGTGAAAAAGGGAAAAACCGGAGTCTGACAGTGTCCACCATATCAGCCCTATTTTGGAAGGTTGCTACTACTTCCTCGAATTCCCTAATGTGGATGTAGGGGCTTTCATTCTCAAACCCATGGAAAGTTGGTAGCAATTGTATCATGCCCGGCTTAAACTCAGCTTGTGGGGCATTAGGGGGGAACATGATACAAGAGGGTGTGGCCGTTCGGCTAGGGTGCAAATAGTCTTTAAGTGTCCTAGCAACATTTTCATTGTGATTGCCGGCCATGTTATCGAAATCCTCTAAATTCTCGGATGGGGGTGCACTATGGTATGATCTAGGCGAGGTTTCACTAACGGACGTGGAAGGAGAGGGTGACTCTAATTCGGGTCCTCTAATGAATCTGCCTCGCGAATCTCTTGGTTTAACCATGCACCAATTAATTTAGAGGGGAAATAAAATATGTAAAACAGAATAATAAATAATTAATAAATAAATAAATAAATAAAACAGAATAATAAACAGATAAATAAAACAGAATAATAAAAGAAAATTAAAATAAATACATAAATAAATAAATAAAAGTAAAGGAACAATATTACAGTGTTTACAAAGTGCTGAAAAGAAAAATATTTACGATTTTTTTTTCTTAATATTTTTTTTTTTATTTTTACTTAAAGTTGACAAGCTTCCTTTGTACTTAAGCGCGTTTCCCCGGCAACGGCGCCAAAATTTGATTACGCCCAAAACATAACGCGGTTATTGTAGTATAGTTTTGGGGTGTCGATTCCACAGGGAAACAAGTTAATTACAAAAGAAGTTATAAACTTTAACACTAACGAAAATGATTAAGTGAGAGAATATGAGTTTTGATAATGCAATATTGTGTAAAAGAGTTGTGCGAATATAACGATGAATATAAATAAGAAATAACAAGGTTCCGGGAATCCTCCTTAGGTTCGTTCCCTATTTCCACTCTTGATTCAAATTTTTATCTCGATTGCAAGTTTCACATCCTAAACCGGCAATCGGAAATTATTCAATCAAGCACATTTATATCTCTAATATAATTGCTACAAATTACTCTTTGATTTCAATTCAAGCACACATGATTTATCTTATAGATTAGCAAGAAACGACAATATATTGCAATAATGATATCACAGTAATGGCCGATCTATAAGATAAATATACCGAAATCAATTACATCCAAACAACTTGACATAAGAAAAGCTTGACTAGACTTATGTGGAGTAGAAGGATGCAATCACCGGATTGAAAGAAACTAAAAGAAGAAGAATATAGAATACAGCTATCACATGAACTCAAATCCTTCTTAATTAATCAAAGAGTAAATCATAGACAATGTTTTAACAAAAAGTCCATACAAATGAATCAAGAACAGGAAATAAGGAACAATAAAACCCTAAGGATTCATCCCTTTCCCTTGTTTGATGATTAGTTAGCCATGAAACTCAAGGTGGAAAAACAATATAGATGTTCTCCCCTTGATTTCTTGGCCATGGAGCTCAAGGCGGAAGAACAATGTGGATGTTCTCTCCTTGATTTCCAACTTACGAAAACTTAAACGAAATGCTAAAAGCTTCTTCAATTTTTATCTATCAAAAACTGTCTTTATTTTTCTCCCCGAGCTCTCTCCCGGCTGCAAACCTTAAGCATATATTTATAGCCCACGAGGGAGAGCTGTCTTTGCTTTTCTTAATTTGAGTCTGAATCGGAGTCCATGTGCGCACTGCTGAGGGAGAGCTGTCTTTGCTTTTCTTAATTTGAGTCTGAATTGGAGTCCATGTGCGCACTGCTGGAAAGTGAAGGCTGGAACGTGAAGGTGGTCCAGCAGCATGTGCGCGCTGCTGGCTTTGTCTGAGCGTGCACCTGGGCGCTGGAAAGTGAAGGCTGGAATGTGAAGGTGGGTCCAGCAGCGTGTGCGTGTGTCCAAGTGTGCGCCTGGGCGCTGGAAAGTAAAGGTGCAGCGTTAGTTGGCGAGGGGCGCGGCGCTGATGGCTGAGGGGCGCAGCGCTGCTTCATGGGCGCCTAGGCGCTCCTCTTGTTTGACTGGGCGCCTAGGCGCTGGTTCATGGGCGCCTAGGCGCTCTCTTGTTTGCCTGGGCGCCTAGGCGCTGGTTCATGGGCGCCTAGGCGCTCACTCTTGTTTTCCTGGGCGCCTAGGCGCTGGACAGTGAGAGGTGAGGCGCTGGGCTTTGTTCTGGAGGCCTGAACTGTTTCCGCTAAAACTGCCATAACTTTCACTAGAAAAATCCTTTTTTCGAACCGTAAAATTCTCCAGAAAATAGACTTCCGGATCTTTCTAAGAATATATGGCTCATCTCCTGGTTCTTCCTACATCAATACAGTTTAATCTGCAAAGATGATTGATCTGTACGGGAAATTCTGGCAATTTAGTGAAACTCCTTCAGCTTGTATGCAGAAGTGCACACACTAGTGTGCCTACCCTTAACTTGTTCCAAAGTGATGCACACACTTGTGTGCAGTCTTTTAACTCAATGTAATTTATTGCTCCAACCTTGGTTTAGACTTTTAATCATCTTTAAATCATTTTTGGAAATGTCTAAACCTTGGACAAAAACGAGCACCGACACCCAAGATCTTTTGGCGCTTTAAACATGGATCGCTTTATCATCTCTTTTGTACTCAACGCACCTGAAAATGGATCGAATTAAGTCAATGATTTATGAATAACACTTTAGAGTTATCAAAATGTAAAAGTGCGATTACGACCGAGATTAACCCTAAAGTGTTAACAATTAAGTATTGTTTAGATGCATTTTATGACTCTCATCAAGAACCAAGCTGAAGAGTTGACCAAGAATGTAACTGAGGAAGAGATCAAGGCTGTTTTGTTGAGTATAGGGGAGGATAAAACCCCTAGACCAGATGATTTCTCATCTAAATTCTACAAGAAAGCATTGGAGGTTATCCACATAGAGATTATTGAGGTAGTGCAACAATTTTTCCTGAATGGAAGGCTACTTAAGCAGCTCAACCATTCCTTTTTAGCCCTGATCCCCAAAAGTAAGCAAGCCTCTAGAGTTGAGGACTTCAGGCCCATTGCCTGCTGCAATGTGATTTATAAGGTCATCTCCAAGATTCTGGCTACAAGACTGGCTCTTTGCTTGAATCAAATTATCAACCCTACTCAGGCTGCTTTCATTAAGGCTAAGAGTATGGCTGAAAACATCTACTTGGTTTAGGAATTACTTAGGAAATATTGTAGAAAGAGGATCCCTCCTAGATGCATGATCAAGATTGATCTCAAGAAAGCCTATAACACTGTGGAATGGGAATTCTTAAACAGACTTTTAGAGGGGCTTGGGTTCCCTAAAAAGTTTAGAGCATGGACCATGGAATGTGTATCAACAACAACATACTCTCTATCCATCAATGGTAGCTTGCATGGGTTCTTTAAAGGCAAAAGAGGTATCAGACAAGGAGATCCTCTATCTCCCTACCTCTTTGTGCTGATAATGGAGTACTTGTCAAGGCTACTTAGGAGATTGAATGAGAAAGATGGTTTCAGATATCACCCCAAGTGTGAAAAGCTCAAGATTACTCACCTGGCCTTTGCTGATGATCTAATACTGTTTGCTAGAGGGGAGGCTAAATCAGTGGGGTTGCTTATGAAATGTGTCAACTCCTTCAGTGAGAGTACAGGGTTAAAGGCCAGCCTTGCCAAGTCTAACATTTTCCATGCTGGAGTGAAGCCAGAGGAGCTCATGGAAATAAGAAGATGCACTAGAATGGAGGATGGCAGTCTTCCCTTCAAATACTTAGGGGTCTCTCTTACCTCTGCAAGGTTGAATGATACACATTATGCTCCCTTTATTGAGAAAATCTCTAGTTATATTAATGTATGGCTGGTTCCTCCTTATCATATGCTAGGAGAACTGAACTTATCAAATCAGTGCACGAAGGAGTGAAGTGCTTCTGGCTTGCAATCTTTCCCATCCCTGGCAATATCCTTGAAAAGATTGTCAGACTATGTAGATCCTTTCTGTGGAATGGTAAAAATGAGGGCATAAGAAAAGCTCTAGTTGCATAAGCTGACATTTGTAGGCCTAAACCTGAGGGGGGGTCTAGGGCTGGTGGATCTTAAAGCTTGGAACAAGGCTCTCCTCACAAGAGTCTTGTGGAACATCCATATGAAGGAAGACTCCCTATGGATCCAATGGGTCCAACACTACTATCTTTTGAATAAATCCATATGGGAGATTAAGGTAAGCAAGGAGGACTCCCCTCTTTGGAAAAGGATCCTAGAAATCAGAGATGAGATGGTTGGGCAGCTCCTTTGTTCACTGCAAGCTACTAACAGGCTTATGGAATAGAGGCTGCATGATGAGCTGAGCATTAAGAAAGTATATAATGCAATGAGAAAGAAAGACAATGAGGTCAGATGGGCCTCCCTGGTCTGGAATGGTCACTGCCCCCCTAAAAAATCTTTCATCCTTTGGCTGGCTATAAAAAAACAGACTCCTCACAAAAGATAAGCTTTACCTAGAAGGGAATGATAAGCTGTGCCCTCTCTATTCTGACCAAGAAGAAAACAAGGAACACCTCTTCTTCTCTTATAGAGTCAGCAAGGAAGTCTGGATTTCCATTAAAAATTGGCTTAGTTGTAGGAGGCAAATGAAAACAATTGAAAGTGCCATTAAATGGACTCTCAAAGTCAATGGTACTGGCCCCCCTGCAGTGACTAGGAAGACAGCCCTTGCAAGCACAGTCTACAACATTTGGCTTGCCAGAAATGCCAAGCTCTTTGACAAAGCCCCTGCAATGCCTGCCATCATAATGAAGAAGATCCAGATTGGTATATATAGAACTTTCTATGTTGTTTGCCCTGAGTATAGGCTGCTGCTATAGGGTCCAATCCAGCTGCTTTTATGTTCTAATGTTTGGTGGCTGGCTATTCTCCTTGCTTTGATTTCCCTTTTAGTTTCCAGGGTATGTCCTGATTTGTTTTGTTGTCTAGCTTTGGCACTTCTTTGCTGCTTTACTGTATTGGCTTTTCCCTGGGTATGCCCAGCTCTCTTGTAAGCTATTGTGGTTGGTTGGTTTTTGTGTGTGCTGCCTGTCATGGCCTAGCAGGCTCCTTATCTTTGAGCCTTTATTTTCTTTCCCTTGTTTAGCTATATAGGCTTTGTATAAGCCTCATGTTTAGTTTGTAAATGCTCACTTGTATATCTCCTGGGTATGCCTAGTGAAAATTTTTATACATTTTGATCACTTAATACAAGTTTATTTACAGATCAAAAAAAAAAAGAATCATAGTAGCTCCTCATGAAACCCAAGCTGATTACAAAGGAATCAAACCTCTTGTTCCATTGTTGAGGTGATTGCTTCAGGCCATAGAGAGACTTCTTCAATTTGCACACTAGCTCTCCCTGCCTTCATTCCTTCCTCATAGCCTTCGGGTTGTCTCATAAAAATGGTCTCATCAAGCTCTCATTGCAAGAATGCAGTCTTCACATCCATTTGCTCAATTTCCCAATCAAATTGGACCACTAATGCTAACACTATCCGGATCGTCTTGTACTTTACAACTGGTGAGAAGATTTCAGTGAAATCTATGCCTTCTTTTTGTGTGAACCCTTTCGCCACCAGCCTAGCTTTATACCGGACTTCATCCCCTGGAGTATTCCTTTCTTTGATCTTGTAGAGCCATCTACAATCCACCACTCTCTATTTTTCTGGTTTTGACACCAGCTCCCAAGAGTTGTTCTTCATCAAAGAATCCATTTCTTCCTCCATAGCTAGCTGCCACTTTGACGAATCCTTACACTCCATGACATCCGTGTAAGTTTCTGGTTTAACTTTTCATTCTCTCCAAGGAGCTGCTACATTAGCATTTGCAAACCCATATCTCAAGGGTGGTCTAACCACTCTCCTTCCCCGATCTCTTGTGAGTTGATAGTTATTTACTGCATCAACCTCTTCTTGTTCATCCTCTCCTTCTTGAGTTTCTTGAGCTTGGCCTTCATCCAAGGGCTCTACCTGGTCCGAACCCTCTTGTCTCCTATGCTCTACCTGAACCGAGTGCTTCTTGATGCGATGCTCAACAATTTCCGGACTGGTTTGCTCACTAGCCCCTGCAGGGTTAGTTTTCTCCAAGTAGGGAAATAATAATTCATTAAAGATAACATCCCTACTTATAATCAGTTTCATGCCCTTCTTTTCTAAGGACCACAACCTATATCCCTTAACCCCATCACCATATCCTAGAAATACACATTTTCTAGATCTAGGGCCAAGTTTATCCTCATTTTGATGTGCATACGCAGCACAACTAAAAGTCCTAAGGTTGCTTAATTCAGGGGGTTTTCCACTCCATATCTCCATGGGAGTCTTGAGTTCTAAAGCTCTAGAGGGTAATCTATTTATCAAATATGCAGCTGTAGCCATAGCTTCTCCCCAAAAATATTTTGGTAACCCGGATCCTATTAACATGCACCTAACCTTCTCCATAAGAGTTCTATTAATTCTTTCAGCAACTCCATTTTGCTGGGGTGCTTTTACAACCGTCCTATGCCTTATAATGCCATTTAATTCACAGAATTTATCAAAATCATTATTGCAAAATTCTAAGCTATTATCGGTTCATAAAGCCTTAACTACCCTACCCATTTGAGTTTCCAGCAACTTCTTCCACACAACAAATTTATTCAAGGCATAAGATTTATTCCTAAGCAAATAAACCCATACTCTTCTTGAATAATCATCAATTAAAGACAGAAAGTAAAAGTTACCTCCCTGTGTTGGTGTTCTTGCTGGTCCCCAAAGGTCCGAATGAATGTAATCAAGAATCCCTTTGGACTTGTGCACTCCAGTGTTGAAGCTAACCCGGTGTTGCTTCCCAAGAATGTAACTCTCACAGAAATCCAGTTTTTCTACTTTGTCACCACCAAGTAGACCTTCCTTGCTAAGCACTTGTAGGCCCTTTTCGCTCATGTGTCCCAAGCGAGTGTGCCAAACGGTTACCTTGTCCATCTTAGCCATCAAGCTTGCTGCTTGATCATTGGTTTCTGTTTCCCCGATCATCTCATTGAGTCCATCATTTCTTGCTGCCTTGATCACTACCAAAGATCCCTTGGCCACTTTGATTTTTCCTCCCTCTACTTTGTATGTATACCCCATGGAATCCAACTGTCCTAATGAGATCAAGTTCCTCTTCAAATCTGGAAGATATCTTACATTTCACAGCAGCCTTGTGACTCCATCAAACATCCTCAATTGGATGTCTTCAATCCCTCTCACTTGGCAAGAATTGTCATTCCCTAAGAAGACCCTTCCATCATTGACCTCCTTGAAATTCTTGAACCATTCTTTGTGAGGGCGTATATGATAGGTGCACCCAGACTCAAGAATCCACTTTTTGCTGCCTTGCCTTCTGCTCACATTTGAGCACACAACAAGCACATCATCTAGCTGTTCTCCCTTGGCAACCGAAGCCTCTCCATTGTTGGTATAGCTTCTCCTCTCATTCCATATCCTCTTCTTGCAATCTTCCTAGAAATGACCCTCTTTGTTGCAGTAGAAGCATCTTCTTCCTCCACCAAGTCTTGTCTTCGAGTGAGATCTCCCATGGTTCTACCCTCTACCTCTTGATTTCTCCTGGTAGTTGCCATGGTTGCTACTGCCATTCCGAGTTGCTGGCCTTCCTCTTACGAATAGCCCATCACTACTTGATGTCTCATTCATCCTAGCCTTGAAATCATGTGCCCTTATGACATTGATTACAATCTCCTTTGTCAAAGTATCCCTTCCATACTCAATGGCATTAATCAAGTTATCAAAACAATTAGGAAGAGAATTTAACAAAATGATAGCCAATTGTTCATCCGGAAAAATAATGCTACAGCTACTCAAATCTTCAACTAGCTTATTAAAGACATCAAGATTATCTTGCAACTCTTTACTAGGATCCATTTTAAAAGCAAAGATTCTTTTAAGAAGATAAATCTTGTTAGGGAGAGTTTTGGTAAGAAACAACTCATCTAGTTTCTTCCATATGACAGCAGGATCCTCCGAGTCTCCGCACTCCCTTGTGACACTATCCGACATGTGCAAGAAAATGGTGCTGTAAGCCATCTTCTTCATCTCGGTCTGCTGGTCCTCCGTGACACTTACTGGAAAAGCATTATCTTCTCCAGTGGCCAAGTCCACTTTCTGTTGCATTAGAACCGCCTTGATCTTCCGCTTCCAAAGGGCAAAGTCTCCCTTTCCATCAAACTTCTTTACACATAAATTTGAGGCCATCTTTTGCGGACAAGATCCTAGATTTACGCACTACCCACAAATGCTTTCTTCAACCTCAAGAACACAGATCGAAGATGGATCTTAACACCGTTCTTGAATCAAATTTCAAGAACACGACCGGATCTTGATCTTTACACCATTATTGAATCACTCAATAAGTTAATCGTTGATTCTTGGAGTCTTGGCTCTGTACCTTCTACTTCTTGCTTCGATAACCAGTTTTGCAGCTCTGATTCTACTGACCAAAGCTTTGATACCACTGTTGGAAATCACCTAAGTAAGATGCCCATGTGGTGATCTTCCAAACACCCAAGTCTTGAATGACTTGTAGAAAGAATTTCAGCAATCGACCACAAGAACAGAAAATCAAAGAAAGAAAAGAAGACAAGCAATTGTTGTCGAGGTTCGGCAATGTGCCTACATCCCCATGAGTTCCTCCGAACTCTCTACACTAATCAATGGTTCGTACAAAGTTACAGCAATTCCCTTCAAGAACCCATAATAGTATTGAAGAAACAAGAAGAAAAGAAAGGAGATTACAACTCATTCTCTATACTACTCTCTCTTGTTTACAACCAGCCTAACAAAGAGTCCCTCTTGTGTTTGTCACTCTTACACAATTCTCCCTAAGTGTTTACAATTGATCTCGCAATGTCACATTAATCTCACGTGTTTTTCTATATATCTCTTATGTTATTTTATGTGAAAAGTGAGGCTTGAGAACCCCTTTTATAGCCTTTCATTTCTTGGACAATCTTGTGAATCAATCTCACTTATTTGATCTTGATTTCCTTGAAATCATAGCCCAAGTTATGTTGTGCGTTTTGGCCTTGTGCGCACTGGTCTTGGAGTGCCTTGAAGCCTCTTATATGCTTGTAAAGGAGTGTGCCTAGCAGTGCTCCACTCAGCAGGGTGCGGTGCGCCACTATGGCAGAGTGCACTGGTGGAGCTTCTTGATGGTGCGTCACTGCCTGCTGCGCAGCGCGCCTTTCACCCGGTCCTGGAACATGCCTCTTTGGAAGGCACACCGCCTGGTATGCGCGGCGCACCGCACATTGGTGCTGTGCCTTCCTGCTTTAGCTGCTGTGCACACTAGTTTCTGCCTAGGTGCAGAAGTGCACACACTGGTCAATACCATATCTATCTTAGATAGATACTCTCGACTCCCGAGTCTCGGGTTTATGGTCCAACTCACTATCAGTTGAAGCATCTTCGAGTCGAGGGGCATATCACTACATGTATGAAATATAGTGGGTCTGTACACATAGTTAGGGTTTCCCCTGACTATCTGATAGGCCGCCTCAACGTCGAAGTTGTCTGGCCATCCATCCAGACTCCATTGGATCCTCCTTGCAGGGATCCTCAGTAAGCTCATGAGGAGGTCAATGTTGACCTCAAACTCCACACCACTGACTCTGGTTCTGAATCTCAGAGCCAGAGGACTGGGTTTCACCAAGTTCGCGTAGAACTAGTGAATCAGTCTCGGGTAGAATTTTTCATGCACTTTGACCAGTGGGGTCAAGTGAATCGCCTCAAAGGCTGGCAAGATATCAAAATTGCCATGACGAATAGAGTCGAAGTTGACAACTCTACCCGTCATGATCTTCTTATGGCGAATGATTGAGTTATACCTTGCCTTTGCCGTATGACTGAAAAAAAGAGACTCATCAAGCTCTATTCTGGGTGTCTTGCTTGATGAGACCCTTCCCTTGTGACTCCGATGCCGAGGGTTTTGTAGACCTTGGCCTTTTAGGCGTATTTGGTCCACTAGTTGTAAATTTAACACGGATTCTATCGGCTATTTAGAGAAATTTGGAGTTTTTGGGTAAAAGAGATTTTAGTGAAAATAAGAGATTTTAACCGTAAAAAGTTAAAAATCTCGTTACGGATGAGTAGATCAGTGTGTTTAGATGAAGTTTGGATGGTTTTTGGATCAAAAAGGCGAAATTTTCTAGAGAGAGAAAGTAAAAGTGCTTGAAAATGGCGTAAAAAAAAATGAACAGTCCTTATATAGAATCGCGATACCAGTCGACTGGGTCGTGTTACTAATCGACTGGATCCTTTTGAAAAGATGAACAGTTTTCATACCAGTCGACTAGGTTCATGTACTAGTCGACTGGGGTAAAATGGCAGTAAAACACCAGTCGACTAGGAAGTTTGTTCCAGTTGACTGGATGATAATTGACTTTCAAAAATTGGCTCCAAAAAGGGTCTAGAGGTACCAGACGACTGGATAGGATCTACCAGTCGTCTAGAGAAGAAGACAGAGACTTACCAGTCGACTGGATCAAATTTACCAGTCGATTGGATGAAAGAGCAGTGACTTACCAGTCGTCTGGTATAGTTTTACTAGTTGACTGGACCCTTAAGAAAATTTTCAGTCTTAGTTTATAGCACGAAATTTGTTTATATATGACATCTTGAGTGAGGGAGATAATTAAACAATAATTAATATTCTTTCACTAGATGTCAAACATGCATATGATGTATGAAGGAGCAATCAGATATTCAGTTTATCATAATCCAATAATCCCATCAACTTTCTAATTTTACAAAAACTAGCTTCACCTAGAGGTTTTGTAAGAATGTCAGCTATTTGATCTTCTGAAGGAATGAATTCTAGTCTTATATCACCTTTTTGAGCATGGTCTCTTAGAAAATGATGTCTTATTTCTATGTGCTTTCTTCTAGAGTACTGAATAGGGTTCTTGGTTAGGTTGATAGCACTAGTATTATCACAAAATATAGGGATGTTTTTTAGGTTCATGCCATAATCTTCTAGTTGTTATTTCATCAAAATTACTTGGGCACAACAACTTTCGGCTGCAACATATTCTGCCTCAGCGGTTGATAGTGCAACGGAATTTTGTTTCTTGGAAAACCAAGAGGTTAACATAGCTCCTAAGAATTGTCATGTACCACTTGTGCTTTTTCTATCTAACCTGCATCCAGCAAAATCAACATCTGAATATCCTACAAGCTCAAAAGATGATTCTCTAGAGTACCATAATCCTATGGTTTGGGTTCCTTGTAGATATCTAAGGATTCTTTTTACTGCAACTACATGTGATTCCTTAGGATTAGATTGAAATCTAGCACATATGCATACACTGAACATTATATCAGGTCTACTTGCCGTCAAATAAAGTAAAGCACCTATCATGCTTTTATAATATTTAGAATCTACAGTTTTACCTCCTTCATCAAGATCAAGTTTAGTAGTTGTGCTCATAAGTGTTCCAAGTGGCTTTGAGCTTTCCATCCCGAACCTCTTTAGTAGGTCCTTAATGTACTTCTGTTGATTGATGAAGATGCCTCCTTTTAGTTGCTTGATTTGAAGTCCAAGGAAGTAGGTAAGCTCTCCCATCATGCTCATTTCAAATTCACCTTGCATGCACTTTGCAAACTCTTGACACATAGATTCATTAGTAGCACCAAATATAATATCATCAACATATATTTGAACTATTAAGGTGTCATTTTTGTGAGTTTTTGTGAAGAGAGTTGTATCTATTCTACCTTTTACAAAATCATTGTCAATCAAAAATTTACTTAGTCTTTCATACCATGCCCTTGGAGCTTGCTTCAACCCATATAGAGCTTTAGAAAGCTTGTAGACATGATTTGGAAGACTAGGATTTTCAAATCCAAGAGGTTGCTTAACATAAACCTCTTCTTCTATAAAGCCATTTAAAAATGCACTTTTCACATCCATTTGAAATAGCTTGACTTTATTAAAGTATGCAAAAGCTAATAACATTCGAATAGCTTCTAATCTAGCTACGGAAGCATAGGTTTCATCAAAGTCTATTCTTTCTTCCTGATTATAACTTTTAGCAACTAGTCTAGCCTTGTTTCTAGTTACTATTCCATTTTCATCCATCTTATTTCTATATACCCATTTAGTTCATATTATTGAATGATCTTTAGGTCTTGGAACTAGTTTCAAACATTGTTTCTCTCAAATTGATTTATTTCTTCCTGCATTGCAATTATCCAATCATTATCTTTTTCAGCTTCTATAAATGTCTTAGGTTCTACTTGAGACAAATAAGCTACATAATTGCAAATATTTATAATAGAAGAGCGAGTTCTTACCCCTTGTGAAGGATCACCAATTGCTTGATCAATCGGGTGATAATTTACATACCTCCAAACTTTGGGTAGACTTTCCTCTTGTTGGCTTGAGGATGGTTGGTCCAAAGTGGGAGTTTCTATCTCTTCATTTGCTTGAGGTGGATTCTCCTTTGGGTCAACATTGGGAGTAGAAGTTTCCATTCTTGGAATAAAATCTGCATCATTCTTAAAGGAAACTTTTCTACTACTAATAGGGTTAAACTCATCAATAGTTACATGTACAGATTCTTCTACTACTAGAGTTCTCTTATTGAAAACTCTATAAGCCTTACTAGATGTTGAATATCCTAAAAATATTCCTTCATCAGTCTTAGAATCAAATTTACCCAAGTTAGTTTTATTATTATTTAAGATGAAGCATTTATAACCAAATGCACGAAAATAGGAGATATTAGGCTTTCTCCCTTTCCATAGTTCATATGGAGTTTTATCAAGTACTGGCCTAATTAAAATTCTATTTAAAATATAGCAAGAAGTGTTCACGACTTCAGCCCAAAAGTATTTTGGTAAATTATTTTTACAAAGCATAGTTCTTGAAAATTCTTCTAGAACTATATTTTTCCTCTCAATAACTCCATTTTGTTGAGGAGTTCTAGGAGCTGAAAAGTTGTGATTAATTCCATTTTCATCACAAAATCTTGAAAAGCTTTGATTTTCAAATTCTTTGCCATGATCATTTCTTATGCTTGAAATACAAATTCTTTTTTCATTTTGAACCTTTTTGTAAAACTTTTCAAATCCTTTGAAAGCTTCATCCTTGTAAGCAAGAAAAATAACAAAGGTATATCTTGAATAGTCATCAACAATAACAAGAGTATATTGATGGCCACCTAGACTAATGGTACTAATTGGACCAAATAAGTCCATATGTAAAAGTTATAAAGGTCTAGTAGTTGAGACTACATTTTTTGCTTTAAAAGAAATTCTAGTTTGTTTTCCTATTTGATAAGCATCACATACTTTGTCTTTTTCAAAACTGATTTTAGGAAGTCCAATGACTAAATCTTTTCTTGAAACGATTTTTAGAAAGTTCATGTTTACATGACCAAGCCTTCTATGCCATAGCCAAGGATTTTCACTAAAAGCAGGAAAACATTTTTCATTTTCAGAATGCAAGAATTTCAAATCAACTATGTAGACATTTTCATGTCTATGGCCAATAAATTTGATCTTGTTGCTCTTGATGTCTACAACTAGACAATGAGAGGTCTCAAATGTGACTTTGTTGCCTTTGTCACATAGTTGACTAATGCTAAGTAAATTTGGCTTAAGACCTTGTATTAGCAATACATTATCTAAGGTTGAAAAATCATTATCGACTTTTCCATGCCCGGTGATCTTTATTTTTGTATTGTCTCCAATGGTCACAAGTCCACCATCTCTTAGAGTTAGCTCATTGAATACACTTTTATCACCGGTCATGTGCTTGGAGCGTCCACTATCAAGGTACCAACAGTCACCTTTCTCGTTAGTGTGAAGACATATCTACATCACACAAGGATATACGATAGCACTTTTAGGTACCCAAAATTTCTTGGGTCCTTTCGGGTTAGTTCTAGAAAACATAGTTCCTTTTGGGACCCATACTTTCTTAACAGCATAAGGTGATCTATGGACATGTTGATGATGCACAATCCAAGGATGGTAATTATTGAGATTTCTAGGATATCTTAGATATGCATACCTATAATTCTTGGGATAATAGTTCCTAGGAAACATGTTTCTATAGTGAGGAATATGAAAATGCATGTCATTTCCAGAAAATGTATGATGATGCATTCTAGGATACATGCTAGCATTATTATGTGTATGTAAATTATTTCTAGGATAATCATGATGGTAATTCCTAGGATGAGCATGAGCAGAGTGCATATGTTGATTATACATATTGTTCCTAGAATGTACATGTTGGTTATTTCTAGGATGTGTATAAGCATTTCTAGAGTGTGCATACATATAAGCATGTGTATTTTTAGGATGCTTCATTTTTGTATGAACATTTGAATTCCTAGCATTTAATGAGGGAGTGCTTTTAATCTTGCTAGGGTTTTTTGAAGTAGAGGCTTCATTCATACATGAGGCTTTTATGAATAAGCTCTCTTTTGATTTTTGCTTTCCCAAAGGAGAGTATCCTACACCAGATTTTCCTCCACTTAATCTTTGGAAAGAAAACACTTCATCAAGCTTTTCTTTTCCAAGCATAAGTCTAGATATAGTGCTATTCAGTTCTGAAATTTTATTTTTTAAATTCTCATTTTCATCTTTGAGAAAATCTTGAGAGGAATCATACAATAAAGAAGATATTTTTTCTTTTTTTTAGTCTTAGACTTATCATCTCTTTAGAGAGAGATGATACCTCTTTCTTAAGAATTGAATTTCTAGAATCAAATTTCTTCAATTCATCATGCATTTGATTTATTAATTCTAGCAGTTCTTCACTGCTACTCACAATATTATTCTTAGAAGAAGGAGAAGATGTTACCTCACTTTCATCGTCGATTGCCATCAAACAAAGGTTGGCAATTTCCTCGTATCCGATTTCTTTGTCCGATGACTCATCTTCTTCTTTGTCATCACTCCAGGTAGTTGCTATGATGGCTTTCTTTTTGAAGCTCTTGTATGGTTTGTTTGAAACCGGACAATCAGCTCTAATGTGACCGGGCTTCTTGCAGCCATAGCACATAAGCGGTTCCCTTTTCGAAGTGGGATCCTTTGTGTAAGGTTTCTTGCTTTTCTTCAAGAACCTATGAAATCGTTTGGTGATTAAAGCCATTTCACCATCTTCCTCGCTGCTCTCAACTTCTTTTTCTGATTCCATTTCTTTGCTGCTCGTAGAAGCTGTGAGAGCAATATGCTTTTTCTTCTTCTCATCATTATTGACGATGGGAGTCATTTCTTCCATCTCATACGTCAATAATGACCCAAGTAGTGTCTCAACATCAAGTTTGTCAAGATCTTTGGCCTCCTGTATGGCTGCCTTCTTTGGTTTCCATTCGGGTGGTAGAGATCTCAAGATTTTTCTTGTTAGTTCAAATTCCTCAATATTCCTACCAAGCAGTTTTAAACCATTTATAATAGTTGTGAACCGTGAGTGCATTTCAGAAATAGTTTCGTTAGGAGACATTTTAAAGGATTCATACTCAAAAACTAGCATATAGATTTTTTACTTTTTTACTTCACTAGTTCCTTCATATGTGACTTGCAATTTGTCCCATATCTCTTTAGCCGAAACACATGCAGATATTTTATTTTATTCAGAAATATCTAATGCACAATGTAATATACTTGTTGCTCTACTATTGAGAGACATCATTCTACAATCCTCGTCAGTGTACTCAGTTTTGAGTTTAGGCCTTGTATGATGAGTCTCTCCAATAGTTATTTCTTTTGAAGGAATTCTAGGTCCTTCTTCAATGACTCTCCACAGATTGTAATCTTGTCCTTTGACAAAAATTTTCATTCTGTTTTTCCAATATTTATAATTGGAGCCATTGAACAAAGGTGGTCCAGTATAAGAGTGTCCCTCAGAGTAGCTATTTGCTGTCATTGGATCAACTCAATGATTTTAAGCCTAAATATGAGAACGAAGCTCTGATACCAATTGTAGATCGAGGTTTCAACCCAAGAGGGGGATGAATTGGGTTTTTAAAACTTTTTACGGAATTAATACAAGTTTATAAAAATGAATAAGCAGCAAACAATTAAGACAAGTAATGTACTGTAAATAAAGAGTTTAAATAGAAGAGGATGCAAACTTAGATTATAGTGGTTCGACAATATCAGATTCGTTCCGACCCTACGTCCACTCTCTTCAAGGAACTCCTTGAAGTAATCCACTAAGTAACTTAGTCATACAACTTTCCTGGTGTTGTACAAACCTTACAATCCCTTCCTCTCGGAAGTAATCCCCTTCCTTTTAGAAGTAATCCTTTTACAAAAGATGCTGTAAAGTAAATGGTAGAGAAACAGCTAATGGAAGCTTATACAACTGAATAATGTCTCTCTTTCAAAGTAAAGCTTGAAGAATGGCTCAACAAGAATATTTCAAAGCTTTTTGTGTTTCAAAGAGTACAACAACTTGATTGTGTAATATCAACTCTTTTTGAATGTGTGTATCCCTCTATTGAATGCACAATAGAATGGGTTTATATAACCATCAAATAATATGGCCATTGGTACTTTAATTTAAAAAAGATTTACTTTAAAACATCCATATTTGGTGTCTAACGGTTATATTTTTGAACTATCAGTCGACTGGGTTCACTTGAAAAAATCTCGTTTTCAGACCTTCTGGGTTACCAGTCGACTAGTATTTTTCATCTAGTTGACTAGGGACTTACTATCCATTTTACCAGTCGACTGGTATGACTGACCTAGTCGACTGGAGACATACTGTCTCATATACCAATCGACTGGTATATGTACCCAATCGACTGGGTTGTCTTCCAACCCAGTTTTTCGGTTTTAATTGAAAACGTTTGTTTAAAAACGATCGGTTTAGAAAAACCTTTTGTGTTCGAGCCATTGAACAAGCTATTATAATGTATAAGTGAGACTTACATTGGTTCTAAAACCTTAGATCTATACTAGTTCTTCAGTCTTCACTTGATACTTTGATTCGGTTTGAGTTCTTGCACCTTGATCCTTGGTTGAATGCTTTTGTTGCTTACTACACTTAGTTAGTATAATAACAGTTGTGTTTTGTCATCATTAAAATACGGATGAGGGTCAACAGTTGGTATGGCTTCTCCTCTCATCCCTTATCATCTTCTTACAATCTTTCTTGAAATGGCCCTCCTTGTTGCAGTAGAAGCATCTCCTTCCTCCACCAAGTCTTGTCTTGGAGTGAGATCTCCCATGGTTCTGCCCTCTACCTCTTGATTTCTCCCTGTAGTTTCCATGGTTGCTACTGTCATTCCGAGTTTCTGGTCTTCCTCTTACGAACAGCCCATCACCACTTGATGTCTCCTTCATCTTGGCCTTGAAATCATGTGCCCTTATGGCATTGATCACAATCTCCTTTGTCAAAGTATCCCTTCTATACTCAATGGCATTAATCAAGTTATCAAAGCAATCAGGAAGAGAATTTAACAAAACGAAAGCCAATTGTTCATTCAGAAAAATAATACTACAGCTATTCAAATCTTCAACTAGCTTATTAAAGACATCAAGATTATCTTGCAACTCTTTACTAGGATCCATTTTAAAAGCAAAGATTCTTTTAAGAAGATAAATTTTGTTAGGGAGAGTTTTGGTAAGAAACAACTCATCTAGTTTCTACCCTATGACTGCAGGATCCTCCGAGTCTCCGCACTCCCTTATGACACTATCCGACATGTGCAAGAAAATGGTGTTGTAAGCTATCTTCTTCATCTCGGTCCGCTGGTCCTCCGTGATACTTGCTGGAAAAGCACCATCTTCTCCAATGGCCAAGTCCACTTTCTATTGCATTAAAACCG